>RXID01014269.1:10000-610000 GCA_005019695.1 Trichopus zeylanicus subsp. travancoricus
ACTACTACTAATACTACTACTAATAATACCACTTTTATAGTAGTATACTAAAACTACTTTTATGTGAACATTACTATACTACTACTATAATACTACTATTATACTAATATTAATATACTACTATAATATGCTATTAATATCATACACCTACTAATACTATACTAACACTGTTGTAATCGTAGCGATAATAGTATAACAGTAGCAACAGTAGTAGTAATAGCACTAATAGTAATATTAGTATAGCTGTAATAGTAGTATAGTATAATGGTATAATAGTTATAGTAGTAGTATAACTATAATATAATTTTAGTATAGCAATAATAGTATTAGTAGTAGTAGAATAGTAGCAAAAATTATAATATAGCATAGTAGTTGTAGTATTGCTAAAAAAGTAGTAATATAGTCGTAGTATAATAGTAGTATTGTAATAGTATAAAACTAATAAAATTATTAATATTAGTATAATATAACAATAGTAATAGTAGTAATATATTAATATAATAATAATAGTAGAATAAGTAGTAGTAATAGAACATTACTATAGTATTATTATGGTAGTAGATGTAGTATAAGTAGTAGTATAATTGTAATGTAGTAATAGTACTATAATATTAGGAGTACTAATAGTGGTAGTACACTAGCAGTAGGCATTATTTTAATAGTAATATTATATATTAGTAATAGTTGTAGTATTTATAATAGTAGTTATTTCATATTAGTAAATTTTTAGAAGTAGTGTTAATAATATAGTAGCAATAGAACCAGCAGTGAAAACATAGTAGTAGTATAATAGTAGTTTAGAGTAGTTCACTAGTATAATAATAGTATAGTTATTGTGGTAGTAATTATTGTTGTAGTATAATAGTGGTATAGTATTAGTATTATTATTAGTAGTATAGTAGTAGTACTTGTAATAGTATATAGTATAGTTATAATATATTTGTAGTATAATAGCATTAGTATAGCAGTAGTGGTGGAAGTATTGTATAACTAGCAATAGTTGTAAGAGTAGTAGTATAATTACTATAGTAGAATAGTATTAGTAATAGTTATTTTATAGTAGTACAAATATAGTAATTGTATAGTAATAATAGTAGTTATAGTAGTGGTACTATAGCAATAAGATATTTGTTGTAGTAGTAATTATAATAATAGTAGTATAGTTGTAGTAGTTATAATACTAATAATAGAACTAATAGTAATAGAATTTTAATAGTATAGTAGTGCTAGTAGTGTTTGTATTGAAAATAGTACTATAATATAATCATTATAGTACAGCGAAAAAAATAGTAATATAGTAGTAGTAGAAAAATTATAATATAATAGTAGTATATTAGTAATATAGCAGTATTAGAACTATTAGTATTAGTATAATATCAAAGCTATAGAAGTAATACCGTAGTAATAGTAGTAATAGCAATAGTAGTTCTTATAATATAATATTATTGTAATAGTAGCAATATAATATTAGTATACTAATAATACTGTAGCAGTAGTAGTAAAGTAGTATAGTATATTAGTTTTAGTACTAAATAAGTTGTATAATAGTGTAGTCATAGTACTGTGTTATAATAGTACAAGAGTGCTAAGTAGTAATATAATTGTGCTAAAATAGCATCAACACTAGAAGTAGTATTATTATACTAGTAAAAACATAGTAATACTAATATAGTAGTTGTAGTGTAACAATAATAGGAAAATAATAATAGTATAGTAGTATGACAATTGTAGTCATAATAGTTATTACTATAGTTTAATAGTGGCATAATATTTGTAGTATTATTGGTAGTATAATATTAGTAGTAGCTGTAGTAGTATACTATCAAGCCATTATAAAACTATTATATTACTATTATATTATTATTAGACTATTATAATATTACTATACTACTACTCGTACTGTTACTACTATTATAATATTATTACAATTACTTCTATAATACTACTAATACTGTAATACTAATGTACTAGTATATACTACTACTATTATAGTATTACTATATTGGTATACTACTACTACACTATTATTGTATTAATATTTTATTATTATTAGCAGAAATAATACTGGTATATTACTAGTAGTAATAGTCTTGTGGAAGTAGTATAGCAGTAGAAATTGTAGTATTAGTAGTATACTATTAGCTTAGTAATAGTAGTACTAGTAGCAATAAAATAATATTAGTAATATTATAAAATAATAGTAATATAGTGGTAGAAAAATAATATAATAATATTATAGTTGTAATATTATAAAAGTACAGCAACAGTACTAGCTAGTACTATAATAGTAAATATTATTAATAACAGTATATTATATTATTATTATAGTAATAGTATAGTACTTCTACTATTATAGTAAATCAATAATTAATATTATATTATTAAGATAATATTATTATATTACTATTACTATTATGTAATGCGGCTACTACTATTGTATTATTACTATACTACATCTACTGCCATTACTATATTAGTACCACTAATATGCTACTATTATACTTTCATTATAGTACTATTTTACTATTGATATAATACTATCACACTATTACTATACCATCAAGATATTGCCACTATACCTACAATTCTATTACTGTTCTACTACTACAATAATATTACTACAATACTAGTATAATTATTAATATAAGTAGTACAATTTTACTAATATACTATAAATACTATAACTTTACTATTACTATTACTATCAATGTTATGTTACTATTATACTATCATGTTAATATTATATAACAATAATAACTATTACTAATATTATATAACTACAACTATTATTATTACTATACTCTTATTATACTCTTACTATTTTTGCCACTATTATTACACTGTTAAAATGATGCTTTTGTACTATTACTTTCCTATTATTATATAACTACAACTATTACTAATATACAACTATTATACTTCTCCCGCTGCTATGCTACTACTTTGTATATTGCTACATTATACTATTCTACTACTATATTACTATGACTATACCACGATTATTATTATTACTACTACTATTACAATACAACTATATTACTAGATAAGTACAACAGCTATACTACTAATAGTGTATACTGCAAATACTACAATACTGCTATTACTATTATGTAATTGTATTAATATATTATACTGTTACTACTATGCAGCTATCATAATACTATTTTTAAACTACTAGTAATATACTGTTGCACTACTACTGCTATATTATAAATACTGTACTACTATATTACTACTACTACTATACTACTACCACTATTGTACTATTACTACTATTATATTTCTACTATTACACTATTTTACTTCCACTATTACTATACTATTATACTTTTATTCTATTAAACTACTAATGGTATACCATTATATGACTAATACTACTACTACTAGTACACCTATATTACTTTTACTACTATAGTACTATAATAAAATACTACTATTATACTATTATTATACTACTACTACTCTCATACAACTATGCTTATATACGTCTACACTAGTAATAGTATACTGTTGTACTACTGTTACTATACGATTGCGACTACTATTATGATTATTGTTATTAATATTGTACTACTACTGTAATTGCTATTACTATACTGATACCTTAATACTGACACTACACTGCTGTTATAGTAACATTACTATACTATTATTATTATATTGACATTGCTATATTATTATTTTGCTGCTACTATAATGCTGACATTATTATATTACTACTACTATTATACTACAATTATTATACTAACAACATTATGCTACTTCAACTATACTAACATTGTTATATTGCTACTATACTACTATTATACAAATGTTAGTATAATAACACTATTATACTATTATTATACTATTTGTACTACTATACTGTTGTATTATTATACTACTACTACTATACCATTATATTATTAGAGTAACACAACTATACTATTATACTAGTACACTACAATACTACTATATTATTACTATTATTATACTATTAATACTACTACTATACTTTTATTATAATACTTTATGTCTACTACTAGTATACTATCATATTTCTCTACTATTAAACTACTAATGGTATACCACTATACTACTGCTACCACCATAAATACTATTATGCTATTATGTGTACGCCTATATTAGTACTACTATTATACCACCATACTAAAATATTTTTACTATACTATTATTATATTACTACTAATATACTATAAATACTATGACTTTACTATTATTATTACTATTATTATTATACGATCATATTAAAATTATATAACAATAAAAACTATGACTAATATTATATAAATATAACTATTATTATTATTATATTTTTACTATATAATTACTATTTTCACTACTATTACTACACTATTAATATGATACTTTTGTACTATTACTATACTATTACTATATAACTACAACTATTACTAATATACAACTATTATGCTTCTCCCACTGCTATGCTACTAGTTTGTATATTGCGACTATTATACTATTCTACTACTATATTACTACAACTATACCATGATTACTATTATTACTACTTCTATTACAATACAACTATATTACTAGAAAACTACAATAGCTATACTACTAATAGTATATACTACTAATACTACTATACTGCTATTACTATTATATAGCTGTATTAATATACTATACTATTACTACTACGCAACTATCATAATACTATTCCCAAACTACTAGTAGTATACTGTTGCACTACTACTGCTATATTATAACTACTTTACTACTATATTACTACTACTGTTATACTACTACTACTATTATACTATTACTACTCTTATTATATTTCTACTATTATATTATTTTACTTCTACTACTACTATACTATTATACTTTTATGCTATTAAACTACTCATGGTATACCACTATATTACTATTACTACTTCTAACGCTACTATACTGCTACTACTACACCTATATTACTTTTACTACTTTAGTACTATACTAAAATATTACTACTATATTATTATTATACTACTACTACTCTTATACTACTATGCTTGTATACGTCTACACTACTAATAGTATACTGCTATACTACTGCTACTATACAATTGCTGCTACTATTATGATTATTGCTATTAATATTGTATTACTACTATAATTGCTACTACTATACTGCTATCTTTATACTGACACTATACTACTATTATACCAATATTAATATACTACTATTACTATATTGACATTGCTATATTATTATTTTGCTACTACTACATTGCTAACACTATTATATTACTACTATTATTATACTAACACCGTTATGCTACTGCAACTATACTAACACTGTTATATTACTACTATACTACTATTGTACAAATACTACTAAAATAATACTATTATACTATTATTATACTATTTATACTACTATACTACTGTATTACTATACTACTACTATATCATTATACTACTAGAGTAACACAACTATACTATTGTACTACTACACTACTATACTACTATACTACTACTATCATACTTCTATATTACTATACTATTATTATAATATTGTTATACTACTGCTTCTTTTAATACTACTATGATGGTATAATAAGAGTGCATTGGAAGGCCATCATCGAAGAAGAATCAAAGATAATGACATGAAATTTCAAACTTAGCTTCGTTCTCCTTTCCTTTCTTTTCTCTACCTATTTTCCCCCATTCTTGTAGGACCACCTTGTTGCCACTGCCCTGCTGCCCCAGCCTTGCCGGCGACATAGCTCCACCATCTCCAAATCGAGCAGCCACCCCAACTCGTGCCCAGCCTATTGGCCTGTGGCCTAGCCCGAACCATGTCCTAGCCTGAGGGACATGCCAAATAGGCCTCTTTCCCTATGGCTCACATGCCACAACTGCCTATTCTACCTTATCCACCGTCACCACCTGCTTTGCCCCATATGTTGTCGGCTGCTCATGGATAAGGCTTCATTGAGTCGCTCGTCATCCTAGCCCCACCTTCTATCTTGTGGCTAGAATAATGGCAGGATTCAGTCAGGAGATGGCCAAATCCTGTGCCGTCAACCACTCACAGATGATGCCTCCTTAAGCCGCTCATCGTCCTAGCCTTGCCCTCAGTCTCATTGTCAAAAGAATTATGGGATCTAGTCAGGAGATGGTCAGATCTGACCAGGACGGAAGGTCAGGCCACCATGGACTGACCATAAGGGTTGGGAGGAAAGAAAGAAGGAATAAGGGAAGGGTCTTGTGAGTTTGAAGAAGAAGCAAAAAGAGACTAAAAATAATATTAAAAAACTTATTATTCTAGAAAAAAAGTTAGCCACAGTAGAGGAAGAAAGGGTTTTGGGCTTGAGGGACAAGAAGAAGGAGAAAAGAAAAACTAAAAGAAATATAAAAGTTTGTTGTGTAAAAGGTTTCCATAGCTTTTGGGCTCACACTCAACCAGCTTTTAGGCTCACACTTAGCTAACCTTTGGTCTCACATCTTAGCTAGCCTTTTGACCGAGACTTAGTCAGCCTTTAAGCCCACATCCAAGTTAGCCTTCGGGCTCACACTTAGACAACCTTCAGGCATGCACTTAGTTGGCCTTTAGGTCCGCACTCAATCAGTGTTTAGGCTCACATCCAAGATAACCTATGGGCTCGTACTCAGCTAGCTTTCAAGCTCACATCCAAGCCAGCCTTCAGGTTGACACTCAGCTAGCTTTGGAGCTCACACTCGGCTAGCCTTCATGCTCACACTCGGCTAGCCTTCAGACTCACATCCAAGCCACCCTTGGGGCACTTAGCCAGCCTTCAGGCTCACACCCAACCAGCCTTCAAGCTCGCACTCAGCCAGTCTTCGAACTCACACACAATTAGCCGTCGACCTCGCACTAAGCCAGATTTCAAGCTTGTGAACTAAGCCAACATTCGGGTTTGCAAATTCAAAGCTAGACTATGGCCTGCCTAAAATCATGATAAATA
The DNA here is from genome assembly GCA_005019695.1 of Trichopus zeylanicus subsp. travancoricus. NCBI lineage: Eukaryota > Viridiplantae > Streptophyta > Magnoliopsida > Dioscoreales > Dioscoreaceae > Trichopus > Trichopus zeylanicus. The sequence goes on from RXID01014269.1 coordinate 16,933, forward strand.
GTCAAGGATGCTTAAATCAAATTCATTAATGTGAAATTGAACTCAGTCATAACAAATGGATCAAGTCCAACTTTGCTCAAATGGACCTAAATTGGTCAAACAAATGGACTAAAACCCAAATTTAACTAAACTCTAGAAAATCCAAATTGAGTTAACCTAAACCAAATAAATTTAGATTTGAGAAAGGTTAATTTAAAATCATGGTCAATTCAAATCAAATCCAATCTGGATTGAATAAAGTTCAAATCAAACCCTAATTAGGTTAGATCAAGTCCAAACTAAATGGAGAGATTCAAAGTCAAACGAGAATGAAGTTAGGCTTAGCCTAAATTGAAATTAAGTTAAACTAAATTGAATTGAACTTGAACCAAAGTCCATCAAGTTGTAGACCTTAACTCGATAAAGGTCCAACACAAGGTTGAACATGACTCAAACTAAATGAAATCAAACTTAGACCCAAACTAAAGAGGGTCTAATCAAGTCCCATTGGGTGTGCTAAATTTTTGGCAATAGTTGAAAGCTATGAATATAGGGTGATATTACCACTCCGACTAGAACCAAAATTAGTTTGAATAGAACTAACTAAGGCCAAATGAGTCTCAATAGGCATTCTATACAAGCCCTTAGCAATACTTCAAAGCTATACCCAACTCCATAAGTTGTTGGTGATGCTATTAGATTAAAGAAGTTAATTACCAGCATGCTCAAAGTCGTTGGCCACACTTTGAAAGTAGTCAATCCTAGAAGTCATTGTCGATGCATCTTCCAAGCTATAGCCCAAGTCCCCAAGCTGGTGATGATATCAAATCGAAGAAGTTAATCACCAATATGCTCCAAGCTATTGGCCACACTTCAAAGCTATACAAAACTCCATAAGCCATTAGTGGTACTATCAAATCAACAAAGTTAATTGCCAACATGCTCTAAGTTGTCAATCACACTACAAAGCTATACCCAACTTCCTAAGCCATTGGTGATGCTACCAAATCAATAAATTCAACCAGTAATATGCTCAAAGATATTGGCCACACTTCAAGCTAGTCAACCCCCGAAGCAACTGATGAGACACCCCTTCAAGCTAGTCAACCCCAGAAGTTGTTGACAAAGTAACTTCTAAGATAGCCAACCCTAGAAGCAGTTGGTGATACTCACTTCAAGCTGGTCAATTCCAAAAGTCATTGACAATGCATATTCATGCTATACCTAACTTTGTAAGCCATTGGTGATGCTACGAAATCAATGAAGTTATCGCCTATGTCTTTTTGGCTATGGAAACACTTCAAAAACCAAAGAAAGTTATCGCCTATGCCTTATTGGCTATGAAAATACTTCAAAAACCAAAATAGTCATCACCAATGCCTTATTGGGTAATGAAAATACTCCAACCCAAATGGAGTTATCGCCAAGGCCTTATTAGCTAATGGAAACACTCCAACCCAAGCAAAGTTATCATCAGTGCCGTATTGGCTAATGGATACACTTCAAATCATGATGTTATTGCTGAAGCTCAAAGCTATTGGAAGCATTTCAAACTTCTCCCATTTCCTTCTATGATTTAGGTCGGATGCCACATGTGGCTCAACACAAGAGATGTAGGGCAGTAGCACACATCAAAGCTTTTTCTCTACTCTTTCTCATTTCTCTTTCTTTATTTCTTTATATTGTTATCTTAAAATTTATTGTAAAGTGAGCGCATACCCCAGCTTAAGCGATCTATCATTTCTTAAAAGTAATCAGATGCTTTCTTCTTTTCTTTTTTATGTCTCTATTTTTATTAACTAGGTTTCTCACTTTAGAATGTTGTGACAACCATCGAGGTAATTAACAACAGGGGCTTGTACCTATTGGAAGTCAATGTTTACACAATACATGATAGTGTACTTTAAGTTAAAATAAATTTTGATTTGTAATTTGAAGTCACTCCTTGGGGTCTTCTCTATCCCGGATGGTCAACCTCAATTCCATAAATAAGCTAGAATATCGATAAGTTGGAATGATCTCAATAGCCATCTCAAGTAGTAGAGGTAGTAGAATGCACATCTCATGTAGATGAGGTCCACAAAAATATAGGGCCTTCACTAGCACCTCCTCTACTAACGGATATCCAATCCCTGATTTTAGAAATCCCTAATAACATGAAACTTTCAACATACATATAATAGAAAGTACAATGAATGGTAACTATGCAGTTGAGACAAGAAAGTGAGACAGGTTGGATAAATGATGCTAACAAATCATACCCTAGCCATAATGATCAAGTGCCATATCTCAAAGGCTATATAGTGTCTAGTTTCAAATAGTTTAATAGTTTGGGCAATCACAAATAGTACATAGCTCACTTTGTGACTCTAGCAAGTTTGATAGGTGTAGCATTTGAGTAGTATGCTAGTCTACAACTAGAATTCATACAAACCAGGGTACAAATGAATGAGGCCTTTCAAATTGGGTTTAGAGGAGTTAGCGATAAAGTGACCATTATTGACCTTGCCTTAACACCAAAGCATGATAATGAGTCGATTCTGGATTATATCACACAATAGAGAAATCTTAGCATTAAGTGTGAATAACCAATAAGCCAATTTGAGGTAGTGAACCTAGTCCTCAGTAATATAAGGGGAGAATGGATGGCACCCAATTTGAGCACCTCTTCTATTCATAACTTCCAAGACCTCATCATGCAAGTTAAGAAAGCTAGAAAGGATTGGCCCACCAACCTTATATAGTTCACAAAGGTTTAGGCCAGAAAAGGATAAGATAAAGCATAAAGTGTCTTCTAAAAATGTGAGGCCTGCATTCACATCAATTGAGTAAAAGGAACCTCCAGATCCCACTATGAACAAGAGCAATCCTCATAATTCACCAGCACTTTTTGTGGATGGAGAAGTGGAATGGTCCAATGGCCTTCAACAAAGGCTCAAAAAGAAATACTCTTTCAAAAGAAATAGATTAGGTAAAATCTTCCAGGATGCATTGAAGCTAGGCCTCCAATTGCCAGAATCTAAGAGATTAGTTGAGGCCAACAAAGCAAATCACTTGGACTACTACCCTTACCATAAAGTCTTGGGGCATGCCATTGAAGAATGATATGTGTTCAAGGATTGGGTTAAGAATCAATACCAAGAAGGCAAGCTGACTCTCTCGAAGGCAACTCTATTAGAAATGCCCACTAAACACATCAATCATATTACTATGTTTGAGGAACATGAACCACTTGTTGAAATCATTTTTGTGGAAGAAGCACAATGTACCCCCAAATAAAGGCACTTATGGAATATCTACATTTCAAATAGCTAAAGAAATTGATGAAGAAAATAATTAGAAGCCCTAAAGATTCTAGGATGGTGATGAAGAAAGCCTCATTAGAACAAATTACCTTACCTACTCGAGGCATCAAGAAGAGGAAGAACAAGACCAAGAAGAAGAAGTTGGTTTGGCTAGATGAATATGATGTCAGGAAATCAGCCATCCAAGAATACATCGATGCTCTAGATGAACATATTTAGAAAAAAAGAAAGCTAGTAACTCTTAAAGAATTCTTCCCTGACAAACTTAAAGCTTTGCTAGAAGATCCTGATGTGGGAAATGAAGAAAGTGAACCCTCGATGGCAACATGCTCTACCATATTTGCCTTTAGAGGTTCACAACTGAGCTGATTCCCACACGATCACTTCCATGATGAGGAAATTTAGTATACCAGGTAAGAAGAGGTGAATAAACTCACTAGGGATGATATTGATGAAATGAGAGATCTCACAAGTCTCCCTAAAAGTTTATCTTGAGATAATTATCTTAGAGAGGGGTTTAACCGTGAGATGATTATGGCATCCTCAACTATATCTAGATACTGTGAAAGAGCTAGCTACAACTACTATGAGGTTTATCAAGGGGCAAATGCAAATGGTGAACAAATAAATATAGGCTATTGCTACTCACATGGAAAGTGCAACAAATATGACCATCAGGCTTTGTAAAGAAATCGAGAGGATGGAGAAGATCCTAGCAAAAAAGACTAAGTCATATAAAAGACCTCATAGGGGTGGTGCAAAACCACTTTCAGACCCTGCTTATGATCAGAATAATCACTTATGCCATTTCCTCTAGAGACGGATCAAGAAAGCTAAACATTATTGAAGAGAGTTAGCTAAGTCTATAACCTCTTGTCGCATTGTGACTCATACATCCGAGCCGAATGATAGCGAGCAGCTATCCTAGCTTTTGTCAAGCAATCTGGCAACAAATACTTAACCCACTAAGTTTGGTGAACTCTCAGTCCTAGAACCTATGGAAGGATGTGCATTGTCAACCTTAGAAGAATTATGCATACAAGGCCCAGATAAATAATATGACTCCATGTCTGACTCAGAGTAACTTTATAACCGCTTTGAAAGGCCCTACACCAACAAATGCCCATAGAAGAAGCAAGCATTTTGGGAGAGGATCAAATGAGCTAATGCTAAGGCTCATTCCACCCTTGTGTCAAGTCAATTTCAATATCCATAAATAAGTCAATCTGAATGTCCATAAAAGAAACATCCTAAATACAAAGTCATGAAGAAGGTTATGCCAACATATGAAATAGAAGGGTAAATCTATAAAGTTTCTAAGACCTATCTACAAGAAAACCCTATGTGCCTAATTTTGATGTTTAATAGGATGATTATTAGCTAGTCACATCCCCTAGAACATTCAAGGAAGTACTGACTGGGAGTAAGGGTCCACTACTTCTTGTTGCATGATTAGCCTTGGGAGTGATTACAAAAGCAAACCTTATTATTCTCATGATGCTAGGTTTCAACTAATGTAAGCAAATAAGGTACAACTCCAAGTTGGAAAGGTGCTACCTCAAAGACAAGCTCTCATACCTAATGATAAGAATATCTCCTAGCATAAGGAAAAGGAAATTTAGATAAGTGATGGCATAGAGCACTCGCAAGTTGAACCTGCACCAAAAAGGGTGGAATGCAACATAGCAGCCCACCTTAAGAAGATATCTACTATGCTGAGTGTGTTTGATGGATTGATGATGTCACAAGAATCCGGGGATATAATAGTGCTCATCATCTAGAATCCAGCCAACTACTAAGCATACTTTGAGATGGCTGAATACTTGTATGTATGCCAAACACTTGCCATCACCTTCACAAATGATAACCTACTACCTAGAATAACATACCACAATAGATCATTGTATGTTATAGGGAACAGCGATGGGATCAAGATCAGTAATATCTTGATTGATCTAGGTTCCATAGTCAATTTTATGACTCTTTGAACTCTAAGAGCACTAACTTTGGATGTGTGTCACCTATTATCCAAGATTATAACCATACAATTAATCAAAACAGCCAAAGAGCTCTGGGAACCATAACTATTCCTCTAAAAGTGGGTGAATTGGTGACAGATGACAAGTTTTAAATGATCAATATCAATGCATCATAGAAAGCATTACTAGGGAGGCTGTGGCTGCATGAAAATAAAGTAGTGCCATCGAACATACATCAATGCTTCAAATACTTGGAGGATGGTGAAGAACATTGAATTGGTGGTGATGTACACTCTTTTGATGTCTATGAGGTATATTATGATAATGCAAAATACTATTAGAGATCAAACATTGCTAGGGGGTTTGCTTCCATTAGTTAAGTAAAGCAAAAGATTATTAAGCTGATCTTTGCTCTTCCTCGCCTAGGAAGCAATTCTGACTTAGCCTCTTTAGATGACAAAGCCCCACAATTCTGCCTAGTTGGTTATACTTATGATGAAGATGATAACAAAGAACAAATAGAAAATACCCCCTTGATTACTAAAGTTTCGAAAGGCTTGCTTAAGCTATTAGATAAGTTGAGCAACAACAATGTGGAAGAATTAATGACTTTGTACATTCCTCCATGGTGCAAAGGAGAAAAGGGAATACTATTTTGCAAGGTAATCCCTTGAGCTTCAAGCATACATAAAATCTTGGAGACTAAAGATCTAGTGGATAATCGTGACTATCAACCGGTAATCATGCCTAATTATTTCTCATGCCAGTTTCATCAGATAATCAACAAATCTTGCTATGGACATCCACAAACAAGGAAAGAGAGTCATTTCTTTAGGAATATATAGGATCCACCCCAAGGATGTGCCTACATTCCTAGAAGAGGAAATAGGAACACCAAAGGATGAATGCCCACATAGGTTTTATGGTTACCATTGGATCTCTCTCCAATGATCAGGATGACCAAATGATATTAATACCTCTTGACATGTGTGCTGAGGTGGTCGTGACTTTTTAGATATCACAACAAGGTGACATCCTCAGTGGAATTTCATCAGAGCCAAAAGAACTGGGCCCTGATGCAACCAAAGTGCTTTTCGATGAACCTTCACTAAACCTCACTCAATAGGATGAATCACTTGGTCAAGAAATAATCCTCAAATCAAAAAAAAATCCCACCAAAACTTGAGGATGGAGGGCAAGCCACAGTCGATGAATTGACAAAGATCAACCTAGGCTTAAAGGAGGACCCCAAGCTGACTTTCATCAGTACTCAACTATCAAAAAAAAGCCAAACCTAGCTCAAAATAGTACTCCAAGAGTACATTAACTACTTTGCATGAAGCTACAAGGACATGTCTAAACTACATCTTGAAGTTGTAGTCCACAAACTAGCCATCAACCTATGCTTCCACATGCCAAATAAGCACCCAAGAAGATGAAACCTGACCTAGAATAGAATGTAATATATCAAATAATGAAACTAATTGAAGCATACTTCATTAGAAAGGAAAACTATCTAGATTGGGTGGCAAGCACCATGCAAGTCAAGAAAAAGAATCGCCAAATTTGTTTTTGTGTGGACTATAAGGACTTGAATAAAAGGCATGGCATGCCAAAAGGCCTTTTGGGCTCAAGAATGCTGGGGCCACTTATCAAAGGGCCATGGCTCAAATCTTTGATGACCTCATACAACCATTAGTGGAATGTTATATGGATGACTTGGTGGTCAAAACTAAGCCCAAAGATAAGCATGTCCAAGACCTAAGAGTGGTATTCGACCACCATAGGAAATATAACTTAAAGATGCATCCCATAAAGTATGCTTTCGAGGTATCATCGAAAAAAATTCTTGGCTTTATTGTCACACATTGAGGGATTTAAATTGATCCATCTAAGGTCAAAGCTATTTTGGATATGCCATTACTTAGCAATTTAAAAAAATTGAGGTCATTCCAAGCCTGACTCACAAACATAACAAGATTCGTTTCAAACCTTTGTAGAAAATGTAAGCCTTTTTCTAAGTTGATGAAGAAGGATGCTCCATTTATCTGGAATCAAGATTGCCAACAAGCCTTTGAAGAGATCAAGCAATATCACCTAAAGCCACCAGTCATAGTAGTACCTTTACCCGATAAACCTGTTATCCTCTACACAATAGCAATGAAAGGATCCTTACAAGCATTTCTTGCCTAGAATAATGAAGAGGGTAAACAAAATGTACTCTACTAACTAAGTAGAATGTTAATGGGGGCAGAAAATAACTACTCCCTCATCGAGAAACATTGTCGGGTGCTCATATTAATGGTTAAAAAGCTGAGATATTATTTGCTTTTACAACAAGTAATTTTAATATTAATGATTGATCCCATAAAGTACATGATGACTAGGCCTATACTCATTGGGAGGCTAGCAAAATAGGCATTAATCCTTATGCAATATGATATCAAGTTCACTCATCAAAAGGAAGTTAAGGGGCAAGCTTCACCAATTTTCTCATAGCTCATCTAGTATCGAATGATTCTCCTCTATGTTGCAAGTTCCCTGATAAAAAAATCCTTTTGGTTGAAAAAGAAAAACCTTACTGAAAGCTATACTTTGATGGAGCATCATCCATCAATCTAGGGATTAGAGCAAAGCTTCCACAAATCAAAGTAGGCATTAGACTTATTTATATCACTCCAAATGGGGGAATTTTATGATACTCCTATTTTCTCTCAAAATCATGCATAAATAATAAAGCTGAATATGAGGCCCAAATTGTAGAACTAGAAATAGCCCTCAATATGGAAATATCAAGCCTATATATTTTTGGTGATTCACAACTAGTTATTAGCCAAGTCTAAGGTAAATATAAAGTCCACAAATTTAAGATTCTGAAATACCATGAAATGGCTCAAGAGCTCATAAGGCAAATTTCACATGTTCAAATAACTAAGGTTTCCTGGTCCATCAATGTTGAGGTTGATTTCTTAGCCAACCTAGCCAAGGCACTAGCTGATCCTGATCAAGGAAGAATTCTAATCATAGTCTGTAGTAGACAAGTGATGAACTCAGTCTTTAGCATCAGGCATGATAGGACTAAATCTAAACCAATAGAAGAGGCCACAGATTGGAGAAAACCATTCACCAACTACCTCAAAAGTGGAGAATGCCTAGAATATAAATCCACTTGAATGTAACTTAAAAAGAGAGCCACACACTTTCTGCTTATCAATGATAGTCTATATAGAAGGTCCTTCAATCAACTACTTCTACGTTGTCTCTCAGACAAAGAGGCCAGAGAAGTTACATATGAAATACATTCTAGAGTTTGTGGAGCACATCAATTGGGCCCAAAAATGATGATGAAGATTAAGCATATGGGCTATTATTGTCCCACGATGGTAGGAGATTGCATTGAATATGTGAGAAGATGTCATCTATGCCAAATTCATGGTGACTTCATCCATCAACACCCAAATCCTCTACGTCCAACAATGTCCTCATGATTATTCAAGTTATGGGGAATAGACATCATCAGCCTAATTAAACCATCTTCTTCTAGAGGCCATCGCTTCATACTAATAACAACCAATTATTTTCTTGGTGAGCTGAAGCAATTCCATTGAAAGAGGCAAAAGTTGATGCTATTCTTTTCTTCTTTCAAGAAAATATTTTATACCACTTTGGAATTCCTCGAAGGATCATTTCTGAAAATAGATCATCCTTTAGAAGCTTCAAGGTAGGATGATTCATGTATTACCACAAGATAGATTGGAGATATTCAGTCATCTATAATGCAAGAGCCAATGGGCTTGCTGCGGCATTCAACAAGACCCTCTCCAAGATCTTGAAGAAAGTTATTGCGGAAATAAGAAATATTGGCACCAAAAGCTAGCTGAGGCACTATGGGAATATCACACCATTAATCGAACCCTTACGAGCTAGACTCTTTAGATGAGAATTTTATCCCAAGAAATGGTATAGAATTTTTCGTCAAATCCCTAGCCCCATCCACTCTTGGAAGGACCATCCCCTTAGGATTTCTACTAGGGTAGACTAATTTCCTTCTTGTGGGTGGGGAAACCCTTCCACTCATTAAGTCAACCTAGAGATCTACCCCGAGGATCACTAGCTTTTAATTTCTTGGGTAGATAATGTTGAGGATGTTAGATTTGCTCCGACATAGTTTGATAAGGCTTGTCTATTGGAGTCCATGGCTTGGAAAGTTAGTATGCACCTTAGACTTTTGTATTTTTGATTCTTCAGTTGCTTTCTTCTTGATTTAATTATTGGTTTGATTTTGTATAGGCTTGACCAAGATCTCATTCATGAATGACTTTTTGAGGCAATAGGTAGGCACTTGTTTGGTGTCACTGCCCTATCATCTCAAAAGATGTCTTCCGAAGTAGAAGGCAATGCTCTCCCTCAGGAGTCTATCGAAGGCCTAGGTAAGAAAAGGTGAGAGGAGGAATGGGTGGGCAATACTCACCCTTCTAACTCCTTCTCTTGAGTTCAATCTATAGAAGAGGCCACCTGAACACTGAGCTCATCTATCTTGAAGTTTGCTGACTGTGAGAAGAAGGTAGTTATGACTTTTAAACCTACACCTCCTCCTCCCCATGCCAAAGTGTGGGCAAGGTCCACCCCTAATCATCTAAGCTCCTTAAGTAAGGAGATGGACACTGAGGAGTATTTCTTCACAGAGTTTGGCCCCACATTTAGAGGCTCCCTATTGATTGGGTCTTTGTTAAAGGGGCCTAGACTTGTGCCAATGCCCTCTTCCGTCAATGCTACTCCTTTTTTCCTTTTCACTAACTTTTAGCTCAGTTGTAGATACTGTAATTTTCTTATTACATAGGTTGACACTTTTTGAAGCTTAGAAGCAAATGGCTTCTGAGAAGAATAAGACCACTAAAGCTGAAGAGGATGTGAAATTCCTCTATTTTCAACTCTGGTCAGTCCAGATTGAGGTTGGGAAGACGAAGAGGGGGCAAAGGAGGAGAGAAATGTCCTCTAGGCAAAGCCAGATTCAGCCTTAACAAGGTTGAAGGAACTGGAGGCTTGCAAAAGGCTGAGCTAGACTAGGCAAAGGATGAGGCAATGACCATGTTCTATCAGAGCTCATAGTACTTAAAGTCCTTGAAGTTACGCAAGATGCAAGATATTCTCAAGTTCAAGGCTAGTGATGAGTATCTCCGAGAGGGCGATCTTCTCTCTGCTAACTCCTTCTCTGAGGGCTACTTGTGCTAAGGGACACAATAAAGAAGACTAACCATGATCCTGACTTCAAGCTTGATGACCTCTGAGTGGAACATTGCAACAACTTGAGGATTCACCCCCTCAAGTGGGAGTACAAGGAGATCCTCTAGAGAGAGAATAAAGCTAAGGCATTAACTAAGCCTTGAGCACTTGTTGCCACTAAGGACTCCGCTGAACCCCCAACATCCTCCATGTGGCCCCACATTATTCTTCTTCTTCTATTTTGTAAAAAGCTTTTGTAACTGAGTTTCTCCTCGAATATGATATTCTTTTGATGAATGAAAGAGATTTCCTTTTACTTGCACCTTTTTTCTTTGCATCTATGGCTCGCATCCCTCTTGGACACATCTTGGCCCAAGCTTAATTAGATGATAGTTGTTGTTCATTATACTTGCAAGTCAGCATATAGTTTCATCTTTAGCCATGGTGAAGATTGTTGTAAAGTGACAAGTTATAGCTTGCCTTTCCAATGGTTGGCGTTGAAGCTCTTTAAGTAGTGGTACATAAACTTGATATAGCCAATACTCATCCTCCCACTAAGAGGAGAATGGCTTGGGGAGGAGAAGGGGCTGTTAAGAGAGAAACTTCAAGGACCATAGTGTGACTTAAGGTGAAAGCTTTACATAAGAATCTTAAGTATTGGTAAAGTTCTGAGTTTCTCATGGTTGGCTTATTACCAATATCTTATGCCTGGTATAAAACCAAGGTTGCCTAACTTATTGTAGAGGTCATATGCCAAGGCTTGTTGTCAAGGTCTTATGCCTCAGGTCAATTCAAAGTCTTATGTTGGGCTTATTACTGAGGTATTATGCCTTGAGTGAATCTAAGGTCTTATGCCTACCTTATTGCTGAGGTCTTATGCCCTAAATAGAACTGAGGCATTATGCCTTACTTATCATTGAGGTCTTATACCGTAGGTAGGATTGATTTCTAATGCCGAGCTTATCACTGAGGTCTTAAGCTAGCTTATACCCTGAGTGAATCCAACGTCTTATGTCAGGCTTATCACTGATGTCTTATGCCTGGTAAATTTCCACTTTGTCTATTTTTATCATAAGCTTTTGTGCTTCTACTAGGTACTAGGCCATAGTTGTATCTTTTGCCTCATACTCTCTAGTAACCTACAAACACACAAGTTATGAGTCACTAAATACCTTTAATTTTTTAGCTCCTATTGCTAATGCCACATGCAATCTGAGGAGGAATGCTTACTACTCTGTGGCATTGTTTGAGGACTTGAATTCAAGCTGGACTAAATACTTAGCCACTCTCATATTCAAACTCCAAAAGATAGCATTGATCTTATAGTCTAACTCGCAAGATGAGACATTTACTTGAATCTTCCATGACTTGGATTCTGATCCTACCGAGTATGAGGTCAAGACGTCTGCTAAAGCCTGGGCTTTGATAGCCTTCCATGCATTGAAGGTGACACCAAATTGACTTAACTTGATAGACCACTTATGCAACCTTCCTAAGGTTTTTGGCTTTTGCAATATCTGCCTAAGTGGGAGATTGGTAGTACTATGACTAGGTGTGCTTGAAAGTAAGGGCAAAACTTTCAAGTCGCTAGTACCAATGTGTATGATAACTTCTCCAACGGAGGGTACTGAACCTCTACACCTATGAGTGCATCACTCACATAGTGTATGGGGTGTTATTTTTTACACTGGTCACTTATTAAAATTGAGCAGATCATCGGGTCTAATGTATCTATATGAAGGAAGAGTACTATATTTAGTTCAAATCTCACCAATGAGGGTGGTACGCTAAGTGCTTTTTGAGTTCTTCTAAGGCTCGATCATATTCTTCCATCCATGAGATCATCAATGCATCATTGTGAGGAGCAAAAATTCCTTCTAAGTCCTTGGTAAAGAAGATTATATCTCCATAGTTAGGCTCACAATGGTATCTCTTCTTCTCTACCTTTTAAATGCCCTTTGGCCCCATAGCAGGGGTTTGGCATCTGCCAGTTAATGCTGGAGCATCACATTGAGTTAGTGGTCTTGTTAGGATTATATTGAGGTTCCCCTTGACTAGAGGATTTTGCAACTTGAGAGTAGGGTCCTTTTGGGATGACATTCATTGACGATTCTCCCATATGTGAGTTTCTTCTGCACATTCACTTTACAGACGAACTACCTGAGGTGGCCTTCTTTATATTTATATATTATATTCATGGCATAAAACACTATCAGCCTAATGGTTAAGGCTTTAACATGGGTCACAAGTGACCCAAGCATGAATCTTCTTAGCAACACTTTTTTTTCTGTTCCATATTTTAAATTTTTCACCAAAAATAATTATTTAATACTTTTAAAAAATATATGTATAAATTATTTTCTCATTTTTAAATCTTTTAAATATTTTTAAGTTGAAAATAAAATTTGAGTCTAAAAACTTAAAAAATGATATGACCGAAACTAAAACAATCTGAAATGACCAAAATGGGAATTAAACAACCGAAACGGATTTGTTTTAGTGGGTTTTGAAACCGATCCCAAAACCAAAACTTAAAACTTTAGTTATAACCAAGGTTTTAAGTTTTGGTTTTAACACCTATCGAAATTGATCTGTTTCGATTATTCGGTCGCATTTGTGTTGTTTCAGTTCTGTTTCGATTTTGGTTTAATTATTTCTTAAATTCTTTTGACTAAAATTCGACTTTCAATTTAAAAATATTGAAAAAATAAAAAAAGATAAAAAATATATATTTTTTAAAAGTAGTAAATAAAAAGTTTGTTTGTTAGAAAAACATAACATATGTAAGAAAATGAAAAATGATGCATTTTGGATTCGAACCTGGGCCATTAGAGACCAAGGTTAAAGGCTTAACTTCTAAGATAACAGTGGTTTCCAATATAAATATAACATATAAATATAAATAATATATGTTTGAATCTAAAATCGAATTTAAAGCCAAAATATTTCAATTTTGACCTAAACTGAGAACCATGTTTATAACTACTTTGTTACTATTTTAGTACTATTAGGTACCGCTCCGTTTGGAATCAAGGTAAGGGTCATGCTCAAGAGCAAGGCTAAAATACAAAAAAGATAGTATGGTCAAATTTCTATTGTTTGGATGCAAGTCTAACTAGTACATTATATAAAATATTTTTGACCATTATTTCCTTATATATGTTATTTATTGAAAATTGAATGAATAAAAATAATGGTAGTATAGTAATTTGGTTTTTTTTAAGTAAAATAAAGTTAGTCTATCTATTTTGTTGAAGTTTGGATGTTAAGACAGTTAGAACAGGACGATCTTGATATTGATCCGAACCAAACGGGGCTTATATTACTACTACACTATATACTATTAGTACTATTATAATTATACTACTACTGCTATACTAGTAGTTCTATATTATTACTATTAGTGGTATACTACTATTATTTGTAGTAAATTACTAGTATTATACTATTAGTATGACTACTATTATAATATTGTTACATTATTATTTACTATTATACCATTAGTACAACTATATTACTTGTAGTACTACTTGACTATACTATTACTACCATACTTGTAGTTTGATACTACTGCTATTGGTAGTGTACTACTATTATTTGTAGTATACTGCCACTATTATATTACTATTATTATACTATAAATATTATAATTATCTTACAAAGACTTCTATAGTTGTACTCGTACTACTATATTAATACCACTACTATTACAGCTATTATTACGATTAGTGCTACTACTATACTACTACAGTAACTACTACCACTATACTACTACTACAATAGTTACTATTATTGTCGACACTAAATTACAATAGTACAACTATAGTACTATAATTACAATATTATACTGCTATATATTATCCTACTACTAGTAGCACTACTAATACGATACTATTATTATAATATTGATATAATATTATTATACTATTATTATACCACTATACAACTACTACTATAGTTTTACTACCACAACTATACTATTACAATTAATATACTTGTACTACTATTACTATACCACTACTTCAATAATATTACTACTACTATATAACTGCTACTATTATACTAATACTATTATCCTTCAACTAATATTACATTACACGACTATATTAATATATTACTACTAATTACTACTAATATTATACTGATACTACAGTACTACTACTGCTGCTGTCATTTTACAGTTATACCACTACTATTAGTATACTACTTTTATGTCACTGATATATTTTGTTTATTACTACTACTATTTACTACTCTAATGTTATTATACTACTACTACCATATTGTTATAAATACTATTACTACTGTTGGTGCTATGCTACTATTGTTAGTACTACTATTATATTATACTAATGGTATACTATAATTTTATACTATTATACTATAGTATTATACTACTACTATACTACTATTATTACTATTATTATACTGTTTCTATACTATTGTAACTAGTACTATTGTTACGTCATACTAATACTATACTATAATTCTATACTACTATACTATTCTATTATACTACTAATATATTACTATTATTATTACTATTGTACTATAATTATACTATTATTACTCTTATACTACTTTTATACTAGTAATATAGTACTATTATTATAACTATTACTAACTACTGATATATTATTATACAACTACTGTTATACTGCTACTATTACTACCATACTACTAGTATCCATCTTTTATAAACTAATATACTATTACTATTTTTAGTACTACTTATTAACACTATAGTTCTATACTACTACTATTGTATTGCTAATATTACAACTACTTCTATTACTACTGTGCTACTACTGCTGCTAGTCTTACAACTATACTGTAGTGATGCTATACTACTACTTTATACTACTCTGTTATTCTATTACACTACTGCTACTATTACACAACTATTACTACTACATACTATTACTATACTATAACACTACTACTACTATAGTGCTAATATTACTACTACTTCTACTACTACTATAATACTGCTATTGTTAGTACTACTACTTTATATTGCTCTATTATACTATTATACTATTGCTACAACTACACCATTATTTCTACTACTAGTATACTATAATTATATTATTACTATTTTGATATTTAATTATATACTACAAATATACTATTATTACTACTACCTAGTACTACCACTATACTACAACACTATCACTACGATATTATTACCATTAGAGATATCAAATGGGACATATCGGGCCAACATGACCAGTTTTATCGGGTTACCAAAATCATTTTTTCTTGAACTCGGCATGACCCAAAATAATAACAGGCCACGCCTGGCACATCCTATGAAAAGAAAAAGGCATCAGGCAATGTCCACGGCCCCTATGGGCCATGCCTTGTCTGGCCCATTTTAAAAGAAATTTCATATATATTTTGCGATAATAACTAATAGTAAGTTATAACTTAGTGGTTAAAGTTCTTGAATTTTCTTCCAAGGATTATGATTCAATGTTGGGTTAGGAAAAGAGAATTTAATAATAGTCCGGGATGGCTCATAGGTCATGTCAGTCCTGACTCAATCATGTTGCAGGTCGTGTGTATCCTTCAGGCTGTTTGGGAAGCATCACATACGGCTCGACATAGGGTCATGCTAGACACAACCCAAATACTGTAGATTTCGGGCTGTGACAAGCATGGCCCATTACGGGCTATGCCATGCTGGCTCGCAGGCCATATACTTGTTTTGACTTATCATGCTATTTTCACTTTTATTTCTACTATTATACTACTATTACTATTTCTATACTACTACTACTATAATATTATTTATACTAGTAATATCTTACTGCTACTATTATGCTAATATACTACTATATTATTACTGCAATTGCTACTACTATAATACTATATTATAATAATGTATAGTACTATTATTATACAATAGTTATACTATTATAACAACAACTACTAATACTGTTATATTATTATACAACTTTACTACCACTATATTACTACTACTACAATTATACTATATTACTATACTACTATATTACTACTACTATACGATTACTATTATAATATACAACACTACCACAACTACTATATTATTATACTAATACTAATATACTACTATAATAATACTACTACAATTATACTACTTTTACTATACTAGTAGTTTTACACTATTCCTTTTGGTTGTATACTAATATTATTTTACTAGTAGTACTACTACTATTGCAAAGACTACTAGTCCTCATACTACTACAAATATACTACTTCGACTTTACTATTACTACTATACTACTACTGTCCTTCTACTTTATACCAACTATATTACTACAAATAATATTACAACTATACTACTATTATAATACTGTAATATTATAATTATACTATTATGTCATTACTAGAACTATACTACCGCTAGTACTACTTGACTATACTAATACCACTTTACTAGTAGTTCTATACTACTACTATTAATAGCATACTACTATTATTTGCAATATACTGGTACTACTATAGTACTATTATTATACTATTAGTACTGTTATTGTACTACAAAGACTACTATAGTTATCCTCGCACCACTATATTAGTACTACTACTATTAATGCTACTATTACCATTAGTGCTATTAATATACTACTACTTCTATTACTACAACTATAACCCCTATGCTTTTAGTACAACTATTACTACTACTACTAACGCTAAATTATAATAGTACAACTATACTACTACTATATTATTATCCGACTACTAGTCATACTACAAATATGATACCGCTATTATAATACTGATAAAATACTAGTTTACTATTATTGTAGAACTACTACTATACTACTATAATCTTACAATTATATTACTACTTCTGCTATAGTTCTACTACTACTCCTACACTATTATAACTAATATTCTTGTCCTACTACTACTATACCACTATTTTTATAATATTACTACTACTATGCAACTACCATTATTATAACGATATTATTATATTGCAACTAATACAACTACTATAATACTGCTAATACTATACTGATATTACCAAACAACTATTGCTACTGCTATTATATAGTTATACCACTACTATTGGCATACTACTTATGTATTACTGATATACTTTTGTTATTACTACCACTATTTACTACTCTAATACTATTATACTACTACTACCATATTGTTATAACTACTATTACTACTACTACTCCTGTACTACTATTGCTAGTACTATTATTAGACTATACTAATACTATATTATAATCTTATACTATTATACTATTATTATACTCTTTCTACACTACTATAGCTAGTACTTCCACTATGCCATACTAATACTATGATATAATTCTATACTACTTATTATACTATTATATTGCTCGTATATTATTATAAACTACTATTATACTGCTACTATTACTCTCATACTACTAATATCCTACATCTAATACTATTAATATACTATTAATATACTATTAATATCTTATTACTCTCATACTATTAATATACTATTATTATTTCTAATACTATTTATTAATAGTATATTTTTATACTATTACTACTGTATTGCTAATATTACTAATACTTCTACTATACTATACCACCATTATACTATTACTATTATGATACTACTTGCATATTATCAATATACTATTATTACTACTACCTACTAATATTATACTATAATACTATCACTATGATTTTGCTACCACTGGAAGTGTCAAATGGGTCGTGTAGGACTGGCACAATCAGTTTTATCATACAGTCAAAACTATTTCGGGTCATGTCCAACATGGTCCGACCCAAATACTAACGGACTGTGTGTGGCATAAGCCATAAGAAAAACAAGCATAAAACACAGTTCATGGCCCGTAGGCCTGTGGGGCACACCATGCTTAGCCCGTTCTTAAAAAATTTCAAATATATATATATATATATATAGGACCGTGACAACATGACTCATCGCGGGCCATGCTAGGTAGGCCCATGGGCCACAAGCTTATCTTGACATGTCAAGCTACTACTACTTTTTTCTACTATTATACTACTACTACTATAATTACTACTAGTATAATACTATATTATAATACTATATGATACTACTATTATACTAGTATACTAGTATGCCACTGCTAGCATAATATGACTAGTATTATCATACTACTATTATACTAATATTATACTACTGTTAGCACTATTCTATCATATTAATATATTACTATACTACTATACTATACTACTATACAAGTATATTACAATCACTAGTATCACTATTACTACTACTACTACTATACTATTATTCTAGTAAATTACTACAATACTACTGTTACTATACTATTACAATTATACTGTTACTATACTGCTACTAGTATATTATTATTACTATTACTATTGTTATACTGGTATTACTACTATACTACTACTACTAATATACTATAATTATACTACTACTAGTACTATAATTATACTACTACTACTATACTACTACTTCTTCTATACCACTACTACTATTATACTACTTCTCCTATACTACGACCACTATTTTGTGGCTACTGCTATACTATTAGTACTACTATTGTACCATTACTGCTACTTCTATTGTACTAGTACTACAGTTATACTAATACTACTATATTGTTATTACTACTTCTACTATACTGCTTTTATACAATTACTACTATACTACTACTATATTACTACTGCTAATATACTATAATTATACTATTTTACTACTACTACTATACTAACACTTTTACTACTACTATTATATTGCTGCTACTACTATACTAATACTACTATATTACTATACTTTTACTATTACTAGTACTACTAGTATACTACTACTATACTAATACTGGATGCATTATTTAGTGGCAATCAAATTCAAGAGAACATTGGGCTAATTATCAGGTCAAAGGTTAAACTAGATCAAACCCTTTTCCTTCAAAAACAAATAGACTGGCCCATGTGGAATTCTAGTTTAACCTATCAAAATCTTTTTAAGTGGAGTATTGCCCCATTTGACTAAATTTAATATTACTTGAAATTCTTGAAGCCTTTTGAAATTCTAAGGCTCTTTTAACTAGTTTTCAATGTAAATCTTTAGCATTTTGAAGTGCTATATTTATTATACCTTATCTAGTATCTATAAGTTTACCTTCTAATTAAACTTCTTTGAAGTTAATTCTTGAATTGAATTTCAAAGCTTATCAACTCTTCTAATTTTAATTCTTTTGAGCACGAAAAATTACTCTAACTTCTTCTTTTGAGGTGTGTTTGCTTGCATTATTACATTGGTGGCGAGCTTGCTTATTATTTACCTCTTATCTAGCATATTGTTGTTCCATATGATCACCCTGATGGGGAGATACTTATCTTTTCCTTTATTTCTTAACTCTCCATTCATTATTTTTCTTTCTGTTTGCTTATCATCTTATCTAAGCATATCTATCATTATGACTACTACTATATTACTACTATACTACTACAACTATACTACCACTTCTATTATGCTACTACTATTACTAAAATCATGAATGAGATAAATGATATGCTCTCTTCTTGCAATATTTCGGTTGGCCTACCAGGTGCTGCACTAACTGCCGCTAAATCTAGACTTGCATAACTAGCTAATCCCTAGAGTTAAGTTCTTTATAGGCCTCACAAACAGAGATGAGGAGGCTATCATGGTCTTTGTTTGAAAGCTATTGGCATTCTTATCATATACTTGTGGTGATTAGCACCTTGCTATACTCATCTAAGAGGCAGCATAGCTTCTTGTTGTACTCCACCTTCTTCTCTACCTTGGATAGCTCGATCGCCATCTCAGAAGCTAGTACATTTGAAGAAGAAGAAGCAGAGGTGAGTAGCAAAGCCCAAGGGCCAAGACCAAGCTTGGAAGCTTTATCAAGTTGGATGACAAACTCGGCTATCTTACTTTCAGCTTCTTCACAAACCCTAAAAGTCGAAGCCCAAATACTAGCCAAATATTTTGTCTAAAACTGAAATATTTCAGCCAATTTCTAAAACCTCGATCTAAATATAGGCTTGATTGCCACATAAAATGGATCTCCCTCTCCATATGAAAGTGGACTTGAATTATTAATTAAATATAGATTTAATTTACCATGTGGAAGTGGACTTTTGTTAATCATGTGAATGCCATATAGAATGGACTTTATTTGCCACATAGAAGTAGACTTGATTGTCATGTAGAATGGACTTTATTTATCACATAGAAGTAGTCTTGATTGGCTACATGAAAATGGATTTGAGTTATCATGTAAATGTGGACTTGATTGCTATAAAAGATGGACTTTAATTTGCCATATGGAAGTATACTTAAATTATCACATAAATGCCAACTAGACTTTGATTGGCATATAAAAATGGACTTTATTTACCATGTAGATGCAGGCTCAATTGCCACACAAGATGGACTTTCTTTGCCATGTGAAGTGTTTTTTGTAATAATGTACACTTGCGTTCCAAAAGTCAACTTAGGGCATTGGCAAGCGGGGGTGGTCGAAGGATTCCAACTTTACTATATATCATTAACAACCATCTTTGTCTTCTAAAGGGCATTATAGACGGTCAAAAACTGACTTTTGCCTATTGTTAAGTCTCTGGATGACTAATACCCTAGTTTATGCTAATAGACTCTCTACTTTATTCTTGAGATTTGACATAATAATATTTGGCCTTTGTCCCTTGAATGGGTTTGGCCCTCACTTCCTATGTAGAGTTAGTTTTTACCCCCTAGGTGAGAGGTCTCTACCCCCTAAATGGGAGGTAAGTAGTTAATTCATGTTTATATAGACTCTTATTGCCCTCGTAGTCATCATTGGTTGAGAAAAATGTACCATAAATCTTTCACTGTGGATGATAGTGTTGGGGATAGGGGAATCACTTGATAATGATATTTCTCTTTTCTTAATGAAAAATCAACCATAAATTATCTACTTTTCTTGTTTTACTATGTGTCAAGGCTAATTAGGTTTTTATCCTTGGAGGTGAAGTCATGTTCCACCATATGTATCAGAATTTGTGAAGCCAAAATTGGCCACTTAGGATAATGAGAAGCCTCAAAGAGCAATCCCAAAATAACAAATAAAAATTTCAAATGATTTGAGTGCACAATCAAGTACAGTACTATAGCAGTAGTAGTAGAACATACTAATAATAGTAATAGTATAGTAATATTAATGTAATAATATATTAATGGTGGTCATACTAATAATAGTAGTAGCAATAGCCTAATTATAAGAATAACAATATAGTATTGTAGTAGTTATGTATTAGTATTGTAGTAGTATAGTAGCAATATAGTAATTATCTAGTAATTGTCTTGTAGTAGAGTAGCAGTATTAGTAATAGTCTCATAGTAGAAGTAGTAAAGCAATAGTAGTATAATAAAATAGTAGTGTTATTAATAATAGTATAGTAGTATAGTAGTAGCAGTATAGTGACAGTACAAGTAGCAATAGTGATAGTATAATAGGATGGTAGTATAATAGTAGTAGTAGTAATAGTAGTATAATAGTATAATAGTAGTAGTATGAAAGTGGTATAATAGTAGTAGTATAGTACCAATATAGTAGTAGTAGTATAGTAGCAATATAATAATAGTAATAATAGTAGTATAGTAGTAGTACTATATTAGTATAATCGTAGTAAGTAGTAGCAATAGTTGTAGTATAGCAGCAATATAGTACTAGTATAGAAGTGGTACAGTAGTAATAATAGTATATTAGCAGCAGTACTAGTAGTATAGTAGGAGTAGTTGTATTGTAATATCATAGTAGAGTATAGTAGTATAGTGTAGCAGTAGATTAGTAGTGATAGTATACTAGTAGTAGTATTAATAGTCGTAATAATAGTACTAGTATAGTAGTAGTTGTTGTTGTTACAGCAGTAGTAGTAGTATAGTAATAGTAGTATAATACTATAGTAGTAGTAAGTTACAATTGTAGAAATAGTATGATAGCAGTATAGCAATATAATAGTAGCATAATATTGTACTTGCACAAGTATTAGTACTAGTGTAATATTAGTAGTATTAGTAGTTAGTAGTAGTATATTATTACGGTAGTAATAGTAGTAAAAATAGTAGTAATATAGTTGTAGTAGTACTAATATAGTAATAGTATTAATAGTACTATTATGCTAGTAATTATAGTATAGTAGTATTATAATAGTACAGTTATAATATAGTAGAAGTATAGCAGCAAAAGTAGCAATAGTAGTTATTTTAATAAAGTAGTAGTATATTAGTAGTGCTATAATAGTAGTATAGCAAAAGTAGTAGTACTAGTAGTAATATAGAAATAGGAGTCATATAGTAATATAATAGTAGTTTAGTATAATAGTACTACTCGTAATAGTAATAAATTATAGTTGTATTATTAAAGTAGTAGTAATAGCATAATCATTGTAATATAATTGCAGTATAGTAATATAATAATAGTACTAGTTGTGGTAATGGTACTATAATTATAATAGTAATATTAGTACTATAATAATAAAAGTCATATAGTAGCATACTTATATATTAGTAGTAGTAGAAATATGTTAATAGTATAGTAGTAATTTTTATAATCGTAATTGTGGAAGTATACTACTATTGATAGTATAATAGTAATATACTAATAGTATGACAGTAGTAGTATAATACTATAGTTGTGCTAGTAGTATACCTTAAGCATTGGCTTGGTGATTGTACTAACCTTTTCTATATGTGAAGTCATTGGCTCAAACCATGCTTAAAGCACTACTTTAGTGCTAAACCCCAGTTACTCAAAAGAAAATTATATCACTAGTATAGTTATAGTATAAAAGTAGTGTATTTGTAGCACAATGGTGTTGTAGTAATAGAAACATACTACTAATACTAGTATAGTAGTATACCATAGTAGTAGTAAAGTAGTAGCGGTAGCACTATAGTAGTAATATAGTAGTAGTGGTAGTATAGTAGTATAGTATAATACCATAGTAATATTAGTATAATACTATAGTATTCTAGTATATTAGTAGTATAGTATAATAGTATTAACAATAGTTGTATTATACAAGTACTAATAGTAATTATAGTATACTACAGTAATAGTATAGTAGTGGTAGTATTAGTATATAAGTTATATAGTAGTATTAGTATATTGTATTAATAGTAGCCGAGGTAGTGGTATAGTATACTAGCAATATAGTAGTAGTATTAGTATAGTTATTGTATAATAATAGTAATAGTATAAAAGTATAGTATAATAGTACAAGATAGTAATATTGTAGTAGTATGGTATTATACTAGTAGTATAGCGTAGTACTTGTTCTAGTAGTAGAAATAATGCTATAATAGTTGTACTAGTAGCATACTTGTACAATAGCAAGAGTTATAGTAGTAGTAGTATAGTAGCTTAGTATATTCGTATCTTAGTCAAAGTAGTGACAACAGTAGTAGTATACTAGTAGTAAATTATATAGTAGTAGTACTCAGAATAATAGTAAGGTTGGATCTAAGAATCATTAAGGATCCATCAATAACTCATTAAGGGTTGGGTCCAAGATCTGCTAAGGATCCATCAAGAATCCATTAAGGGATCCAATAAGAACCCATTAAGGGTTGGATCCAACATTCATAAAAGATCCAATGAGAGCCCCATCGAGGGTTAGATCGAACATCGATTAGGAACTAAATAAGGGACTAACATAAGTTCAAACCCGACATGAACTGAATTAAATCAAACTTGAGTCTAAACCAAATTTTGAATATCAAATTGAATTGAATTAGACTCAAATTAAAAATTAAGTTTTGAACATTGAACTAAATCAAATCAGATTCAAATCAAGATTAAGTTTTGAAAATTAAATTGAATCAAATTAGACTTGAGTATAAATCAAGTTTTGAATACTAAACTAAATCAAATCAAACTTAAACCAAAATCAAGACTGAATATCAAAATTGAGCTAAATTTGACTTTATCAGAATCAAGTTAGTGTTAGTCGACAACATGCTCAAAGTTATCAACAACATCTCAAGTTTAATTGACAACAAGCTAAGAAAGGTAGTTGATTATCAAGTCAAAGATGGTTAGCAAACACCAAGACCACTAGTTATTCCCCTATATTAAGTCAAACTAAAGGTAGGTCTGAACTCACTTAGTCAGTCAGCCAGGCACGTTATTCAAAAAAGTTATTGTCTATGCTTTATTGGCTATGAAAATACTTTAAAACCAAAAAAGTTATCACCTACACCTTATTGGCTATGGAAATATTTCAAAACCAAAGAAGTTATCGTCTACACCTTATTGGTTATAGAAATACTTCAAAACTAAAGAAGTTATCACTTATGCCTTATTGGGTATGAAAATGCTTCAAACCATGGACTTGTCACCAATGCCTTTTTGGCTAATAGAAACACTTAAAACCATGCAAATCAAACTAAAGGCAGGCTTGAACTCACTTAGTCAGTTAGCCAGACACCTTGTTCAAATAAAGTTATCGCCAATGCCTTATTGACTGATGGAACCACTTCAAATCCTGAAGTTATTGCCAATACCTCGTTGGCTAATAGAAATACTTCAACCATGGGAGTTTTACCAACACCGCCAGACTAACAAAAATACTTCAAACTAAGATGGAGTTATCACCAACGTCCAAAGCTAACAAAAACACTTCAAACATTCTCATTCTCCTTTTTGCCTCCTTGGACAATGTCATCAATCAAATTATCAATACCCATCGAGGATCAAGTCAAGACTCATCCTAGTCAAACTCCATATGGTCTAATGCACAGGAGTGGGATGGTAGTGTACATCAAAGATTTTTCCTCATTCCCTTTATCTCATTTTATATTCTTTCGCAATTACAAATTCAAATTTGTTTAACTGAAACATAAGGGTATGCCCTTATTTAAGCCATGCATCCCTTTCTTTAAATTAACCAAATAATACTTTAGGAGGTTCCTGATAATTGTTGGAGTAATTAACAATAGGGGCTTATGCCTGTTGGAAATCATGTTCCCACAACACCTAATTGCACATTCAAATCACCTGCGATTACTTATTGGGGTCTTCACTATCTCGGATAGTCAATTTTAATCTCACAAATTCTAACACACCCAATGAGACATGATTTCTCCTCCAAGTGTAAAAACCTAGCAAATATGATAGAGACATTAATGAGATAGAATTACAATTGAAAACTAGCCAATTGTATTCCTTCGTGTTGAAGAAAGTATCCAATGGCATTAACAAAGAACTTCTCCACCCCAAAATATGCCATTATCTTGGAGATAAGAATGGTTGTGTGTCTATATTAGATGGTGGCTGTAGAAGAAACCAAAGTTCCAATCGAGTCCGAAACCATTTTTAAGACCCTTCAGTTCAAGAGAGCACTTGCTACCATGCCCATTAAAGTTGTTGTCACGCAATACTAGCCCACTTCTTGCCTTCCATAAAAGAGAAAGAGGTCTAATATTATCATTCTAAATGAAAAGGGTCAATCTAATGAAGAGTCAGAAGTTGAGCCTGAAACAGTAAGACATTGGCCTTCCAGAGACTAGGCTAGAAGCAAAGCTCAGTCTTCGATCGCATTCACCCAATTGTTAATAGGGGTCAACTAAAATCAATCTTGGATATGTGTGTCTGAGGTGATTCTTGCACAATCAAATTTGATTAAAACATGATTAAAATTGAGACTTGTATGTCATTAAATTATGGCCCAAATATAGGTTTAGCTTAACTCGCGTTCAAGTTTGACTAAAAATTGAGCTCAATTTGGAGTTAAATTTTTGAAAAATTCAGGCTCAAACTAGGCCTAATAGAAATAGGCTAATTTTTGGACCATAATTGGGCCTAAAATTTATCTAAAACTTGGGCCAAAATGACAAAATACAAGAATTTTGCAAATAGGCCACTAGATTAAATAAATCCTCATAAATAGGTCTTTGTCTGGATTTTTCTTACAAATAGGTCTTTGGAATAAGAATTTTATAGAAAAATCTAATAAAATTCTAAAATTAAAAATTAATCTCGCAAAATTTAGGGTTTGCGAATAAACCCTTCTAAAATTTTTATTTCCAACTCAATCTTTCTGAAATTCTTCCTTTGTGAATAAATCTTCCAAAATTCTTTATTTACAAATTAGCCTCTAGATTTTTGACTTTTGCTAACAAATCTCTCAAGAATATTTTTTTGAATAAGTCAAAATTTTATTCAAAAATGACCTCCTAGGAAGTTTCAAAATTTTATAAACAAGTGTTTTTTTTTGCAGAAAAGTCTCCTAAAATTTATTTCAAAATTTTATAAACAAGTGTTTTTTTTTTGCAGAAAAGTCTCCTAAAATTTATAAAATTATAATTTAGTCCAATTTTTTGGAAAAACATTGTGAATAATGCCTCTATAACTTTAATGTTCATGATGAGTATAACTTTCAAGATATCAACATCTATAACAAACAGATTTATACATATCTCTTCACAAGCTCATCCAAACTCTGGATAAATCCTATCTATATGTGGGCACGGATCGGGGTGGCTACTCGAGTTGGAGATGGCAAAGCTATGTCGGTAGTAAGGTTGGGGTAGTCAGGCAATGGCTACACTGTGGTCCTACAAGAATGGGGGAAAATAGCGAAAGAAAAGAAAGAAAAGGAGAGCAAAACTAAGTTTGAAATTTCACCTCTTTAGTCTTTGATTCTTCTTCGATGATGGCCTTCTAATACTCTCTCGTTCTATTTTGATCCCCCTATTTATCTCTGATCTCTTTTTGTTCCCTGATTTGTAGGTTTTGAGAGTTTTTATAGTACTAGAAGAGATAGAATTGGGCTAGAAATGAATCTTTTTTATTTGAATTTTAAATGATGGATGTGGATGTAAAATTACTACTACATTGTAATATAATTTCTATTTCTATATTGCTACTATTATTGCTACTTTTACTATACCATAGCTATATCACTACTAACATCCTATTATCGTACTAGTATAAATACTGCTACTGCTTCTACTGTCATACTTCTACTATACTAAGAGTATATTATTATTACACTATAATTACTTCTATAATAATACTGTTATTACTATTACTATATTACTACTACTTTTACTACTATTATTAGCATGAAAATATGCTACTATTACTATACTGATACTACTACTAACATTATACAACTAATAATACTTGTACAACTATAATATTATACTAATACTATATTAGTATACTATCATTGTAGTATTACTACAACTACAACTTACTACTATTATAGTACTATACTATCATCACTATACTATAACTACTGCTGCAATAATAACTACTATTACTACTACTATACTAGTACTATTACAATACTATTACTATACTACTACTATTATTAATACTACTAATACTATTACTACTATACTATTACGATTACTATATTACTACACTATACTACTATGCTATATTACAATATTACTATACAACTAATACTATTATACTAATACTAATACTAATATATTACGACTAGTATTACTATTAAACTATAGAACTATTGTTCTACGACTGCTATACTACTACTATTACTGTACTACTACTATTATTACTATATTACTACTAGTAATATTATTATTCTACTATACTATAACCATATTACTATTACATCACTACTACTATATTACTACTATACTATAATACTCGTACTAAGTACTACCAATATACTATCATACTATTGCTCTACCACTACTAATCTCATTACTATACCATAATTATACTACTAATATACTACTATCATACTAGTATAACTATATTATGCTACTGGCACTATACTACAATACTAGTGCTAATACTACTAGTGTTATTACTACTATACAAACACTGTATTACTATACTACCACTATAATAATATACCCCCACTACTATATTACTACTATTGTTACTAGATTACTACTACAACTACTATTACTATATTAATGTTACTATAATACTACTATACTATTATTATAATATTACTATAGTACAACTATATTAGTAGTATAATATTACCATTGCTACTGCTATTACTACTATAAGAATATACTTCTACTATTATACTACTGTTACTATTATATTATGTTACTATATTACTATTTTACTACTACTATTATTATACTACTATACTATTCTACTATACTATATTAGTATATTTCTACTATTATTATAATAATATTATACTAATACTATTACTGCACTATGACACTACTATATTATTACTATACTACTACTACTATTCTACGATTACTACTACTACCACTACTATCAATATAGTACTATCTCTATTATTAGTACTACTATAATTCTATACTATACTTTTTTACTACTATTATACTACCATTATAATACTAATATTATACTATAACTCAAGGTTTTCAATATCGGTTTCGGTTTCGGTACCCAACGAAACATATACGTTCTGGCCGTTTCAGCCATTTCGATTTTAGTTTTTGCCGTTTCAGTTTTGGCCGAAAGATTTTTTTTAGTTATTAATTGTGTGTTGACCACAGTTTGAGCATATTTTGACTATACTTTAATTTTAAATTAAAAATACGATAAAATTTTGAAAAGTTTTGTATAAAAATTTAAAAATTATGAAAGAATTTATAATTATTTTTACCATAATATTAAATACTATTTTAATTAATTAAAATTAATTTTGATAGTTAACCACTGTTTTTATATATTACTATATAAAAAATATATGAGAAATAATATGAATATGATTAAAAAATTAAAAATTAACATAAGAAAATTTAACTTATTATTAAAATATAATTGACACATACATAATTTATTAATTATAATGTAATACAACTAATCATCATCATCATCAGTTGAGTTTAAAACATCTGGATGTGGAATTATGAATTCAGTACCTAAATGATCCATATGAACATTTATAGACATACGTGAACCACTAATTTTGCGCAATCTCATGACAGCGATTCACATGGGGATAAAACCGACACAATTTTTTTTTAGCTTTACTTTCGGTGGAACGGTCATGCACGCATGCACGTGAACAAAAAAATCAACGTGCATCGATCAAAATTATTTTTATTTCAGTTTCAACCAAAATATTTTTTTATTAATTATATTTTGACTAAAATTTAATTTTATTTCAATTATTTTTTAACTTCAAATTAAAAAAATTATAATATGTTTAAAAATTTTAAAAAATAATGAATAGTTATGTGAATAATATTATATATGTGAACAGTATCTGACAGAAACTGGTAAGGGCATCGGAACCAGATTGGCGATAGCGCTGGCCCCCATGCAAGGCTGGCCTCAGCTTGCGGGAGTAAGGGTCAAGTTGGTGAGGGCGCGCGATAGGCGAGGGAGCGGTGGCAGGCTGGCGAGTGTGCAGGGCCGGGCCTGGTGAGCTCTCCCCCGCACGTGCAGGGCCCGGCGAGCTCCCACCCATGCGCGCGTGAGCCCGGCAAGCTCCCACCCGCGCGCGTTCCCGCCCGCACATGCGCCCACGCTCGCTCCTACCCTAGCGCTCTCTCGCGTGAGCTCCCACCCTTGCGCGCTCGCCCGGCAAGCTCTCACCCGCGCTCGAGCTCCAGCGTTGGTGAAGATGAACATTAAACCCTAAACCGAAACCAAAATTAGGGTTTCGGTTCGGGTCCGGCCGAAACCGAGCCGTTTCGGCCGAAACGTAAAAGCTTGCTATAACTACTATATTACTATTATAATATACTACTACTACTATGTTATTACTGTATTATACTGCTCAAACTACTGCTATTGTTATACTACTACTATTAATACTATTAGTTTGCTATACTACTAATACACTAGATCCTATACTACTACTATACTACTATGATTGCTAATATACTATTACTACTACTACTATACTACTAGTACTATTGCTATATACTATTACTACTACTATACTATTACTATACTACTATTATTACTACTACTTACAACTATTATACTTCTGTAATACTACTATTATACTATTACTGTTGCTACTATTTGCTGCAACTATACTACTATTACTACTATAGTACTATTGTCTACCACTTCTATACTACTATTACTACTATACTACTATAATAGTACTTTTTCTATTGCTATTGGTATACTACTACTTTTATACTACTAGAATACTACTATTATTATTATACTACTATCCTACTATTAGTACTGCTTCTACTACTTGTACTATCACTACACCACTAGTACTATTATAGTACTTTTAGTACCGCTACTATTATACTATACTACTACTATGGGGCTACTGCTAATACTACTACTCTACTACTAGACAACTACTAGATAACTATAATACTACTATTATACTACCTCTATGCTAGTATACAACTACTATAATACTCTCATGTCATTGCTACAACTATACTATTGTAACTACTACCATTACAATAACTGCTATTACTCTAATATTATACTAATATTATTGTACTACTATTGTTGTTACTACTATCACTATACTACTACTATATTTATGCTATATTAGTACTACAATTGCTACACTACTACACCTAGTTGTGTACTCAAACCATTTGAAATTCACATTTATTTCTTTAGGATTGCTTTTCAGGGTCTCTCCTTATCCTAGGTGGCCAATTTTGACTCCACAAATTCTTACCACTACTATATTTCTACTACTAATATACTATTGTTGCTCCAATTGCACTACTACTAGTATATTACTACTTCTAATATGCTCTACTACTACTGTACTACTCTACTAATATGCTACTATCACTAATATACTACTACTACTTAACTATTACTACTATTACTCATAGTATTATTATACTTGATGATACACTCAGTTGAAAAATAGTTGACCAAAAGCAAATGGGAAATCAACCCATAGGATAAACCACTAATTGAGGTAACAAAGTTTTTGGCCTTGAGGCCATTTCCTAGGTTATGTCACTAGTGTCAAGTTACCTCAATAGTATTATTATAGTCCATCAAGCAAAAACTCACCTCGTGTCCTATGGTAAGATTTGGCAAGGTTAACCCATATTTGGATATGGTCTAATATTCTAGAAATCCTAGTGGCAAGAATCCCTAAAAAACCATTAATAGAAAAATTTAGGAGTGATGGCAGCCAAATAAGCAGAGTCTAGCATAATCAGGACAAAGATTATGAAATTTTATATCTGCTCAAAGGCCTTCTCAGCTATAAAACATGCAGTAGCCACGAAGGTAGGGGACTTTTTCTCTCTTTGAGGAAATAAATCAATAAGAACCTTTATGACTTGAGCATCGGAGTGGCCATCATCAGAGAAGCTACTGGCTATCCTCCTTATAGTTCTTTCTTCTTCTTGTGTATTAGCAATAGGATAATCTATCGAATCAAATCTCGAGGAGTCTCCCAGTCCAAAATCAGTATTGAATTGGGCTCCATCAATAATTGGCGATTTCATTAAGATCTACTTGGCCTCTTTTCTCTGTTAATCTTAGAGACCTTCAATAGCCTTTTTGACAATGCTGCTAGATCTCTAAGGCCCTTGTCATCCAATAATCCAATCAGAGGGCAAGCAGCCCCAGGATCAGTGAAGTCACATAACTCATTTGGTAAGCTAGGTGGACCTGTACAGCAAGCCAACTCTGTGAACCCGAACATAGCCATAGTCCCTAAGACCCCTTTTACAAATAGTCCTAGAGGCTCTGGTAGGTCCCTCCTACCTAGTGGAATAGAATGAGTTTCAAACTCTAGACACCATCATTCAAAAAATAATGCAATTGCAAAATTAGGCCTAAATGACGTGGCACCTCGGGGCTCATAACACTCTACAACATGTTCCAATTCAAGCTCTAGTTCCAGCCTAAGGCACTATGGTGAACCAACACCCTAAATAACAATTGCACCTTGGTTCCCATGTAAAGCACCATCAATGGGTCACCATGATCGCTAGGCCATGATTTCACTTCAGTACTATATTTTGAGAGATTATTATCGATATGGCCTAACATATGATCTAGCTGATGAGGCCACGTATTACATGCATGCCCATTAAGCACCAGATGGGACAAAATCAAGGTTCTCGAGGGAGGCCATGCTATATCTTGTTTGGGGAATGTCATGGATGTCAAATCACCCTCAACAAGTAGGGTACAACACTCCTCTAATCCTTGAGGTTGCAAACTCTGAGTGTAGTTGAAGTTCCACTAGCCCCTACAAAGTGTATGATGGCTTAAAAAAACCTAGCCAATTATGTTGGTACCTTCAAGAATGTCATGATTCTACAAGAAGTGTGAGACGCTACCATGAGTATAGCTTTCCCAATAAAGTTGCAAGGCTATGCCTGCACCCCCATCTACCTTGCTGCCATCCTCGAATACCATGCTACTAGAGGTAGGGGCAAGGTGCCTCCCCACCATGGTCATAGCCAAAGAGGAAGCCAAGCCACCTTGGCTTGGCGAAACTGATGAAGAACCAGAAAAAAAGAAGATAGGTAAGTGGGGAGGAAGAAGTATAAAAGACAAAAAATAAAAAAAAGAGACAGCTACATGAGGAGGAGGGATCCATGGAATTGCAAAAGAAGAAGAAATTATCAAAAAAAAAAAAAAAACTTGCATCTTACCTTGATTTTTGCGCTACCAATCACTGCAGCCACAGACGATCCTTGGTGCCTTGATGAACTTCATGGATGCTAGGCCCACACACAGCCTCTAAAAAATGGTGGTGAGGACAGCGGACTCCATGACCTCACTGTGGCCATCTGTGGCCTCTCGAAGTCAATGGTGAATATGGCAGATTCATGACCCTACAGCCATCTGTGGCCACCTCAAAGTCAGCAGACCTTGTGACCTCTCATCTAAGCCGACCTTCGGGCTTGCACTCTAGCCAACCTTTGAGATTGCATTCAACTAGCCATCAAGCTCACATCTAAGCTACCCTTAGGGCATGCAACAGCCAACCTTCATGCTCCCACTCAGCTAGCCTTTGAACTCACACCTAAGCTAGCCTTCAAGCTCACACCTAGCTAGCGTTCGAGTTTGTACTCAACCAACCTTCGGGCTCACATCAAAGCTACCCTTCCCACTTGCACATAAGCAATCCTTTAGGCTTGCATCCAAGCTAGTCTTTGGGCTTGCACTTAGCCAGCCTTCAGCCTCGCATCCAATCCAGCCTTCAGCCTAGCATATATGCCAGCCTTTGGGCTCTCATCTAAGCCAGCCTTTGTGCTTTCACTTAGCTAGCCTTTAGGCTCGCATCCAAGCCAACCTTCAGACTTGCATCTAGCCAGCCTTGGAACTCGCTTCTAAGCAAGCCTTCAAGCTCGCACCTTAGTCAACTTTCAAGCTCACACTTGACCAACCTTTAGGCTCATACCTTATCTAGTCATCGGGCTCACACCCAACTAGCCTTCTAGCTCATACCCAGCCAACCTTCAGGCTTGCACTCTAGCTAGCCTTCAAGCTTGCATTCAACCAGCCATCAAGCTAACATCTAAGCCAACCTTAGGGCTTATAGTCAGCCAACCTTCATGCTCACACCTGAGCCAGCTTTCAGGCTCACACCTAGCCAGCTTTAGGTTTGCACTCAGCCAACCTTTAGGCTCACATTAACGCTAGCCTTCGAGCTTGCACATAAGCCATCCTTCAAGCTTGCATTTAAGCTAGCCTTTAGTTTTGCACTCAGCCAGCCTTTGTGTCCGCATTTAGCTAGCCTTTAGGCTCACATCCAAGCCAACCTTTAGACTTGTATCTAGCTAGCCTTCAGACTCACTTTTAAGCAAGCCTTCAACCTCACACCTTAGTCAGCCTTCTGCCCACACTCGGCCAACCTTTGGGCTCACACCTTAGATAGTCATCGGACTCGCACCCAGCCAACCTTTAAGCTTGCACTCTAGCTAGCCTTCGAGCTTGCATTCAACCAGCCTTCAAGCTCACATCTAAGCCAACCTTTGGTCTTACAGTAAGCCAACCTTCGTACTCACATGTAGCTAGCCTTGAAGCTCACACCTAGCCAGCCTTTGGGCTTTCACTCATCCAACCTTTGGGCTTGCACATAAGCCATCCTTCATGCTTGCATCCAAGCTAGCCTTTGGGTTTGTACTTAGCTAGCCTTTAGCCTTGCATCCAAGCTAGCCTTTAGGATAGCATCTATGCCAGCCTTTGGGCTTGCATGTAAGCTAGTCTTTATGCTTGCATTTAGCTAGCCTCTAAGCTCACATCCAAGCCAACCTTCAGATTTGCATCTAGCCATCCTTTGGGCTCACACCTTAGTTAGACTTCAGGCTTGCACTTAGCCAACCTTCAGACTCGTACATTAGCTAGTCATTAGGCTCTCACCCAGCTAGCCTTCAAACTCGCACCCAGCTAGCCATTGGGCTTGCGCTTGCTAACCTTCGAGCTTGCATTCAAGCTATCCTTTAGTCTTGCACTTAGCCATCCTTCAGGCTCGCATCCAAGTCAGCCTTCAAGCTCACACTTAGCTAACCTAGGCTCTCATCCAAGCCAACCTCAAGCTCGCACTCAACTAGCCTTTGGGCTTGCATCCAAGCAAGCCTTTAGGCTCACATCTTAGCTAGCCTTCAGGCTCACATCCAATCTAGCCTTCAGGCTTGCGCTCAACCAGCCTTTTGGCTCACATCTAAGCTAGCCTTCGGGCTCTCACCAAAACCAACCTTCAGACTCACGTCTAAACCAGCCTTTAGGCTTGCATCTAAAAAAGTCTTCAGACTCACACTCAGTCAGCCCTCAAGCTCACATTAAGCTCACTTTTGAGCTCATGAACTAAGCCAACCTTCAAGTTTGCATATCTGACATCTGGCTACAGGTTAGCCTAAAATTTTCATAAATAGCCGAGGACCCTCAAGTCAAATTAATATGATGTAACTCAATCACAACAAATGGACAAAGGCCAAGCATGCTCAAATGTACTTTAATTGGTCAAAAAGATGGACTAACCCAAATTGAACTAAACTCTAGAAAATTCAAATTAAGTTAACTTAAACCAAATAAACTTAGATTCAACCCTAATCAAACTCAAGATGGATTAATCTAAAAAGTCAAATTGAGTTCAAATCAAATCCAATCGAGATTAAACAAGTTCCAATCAAACCTTGAGTAGGTCAAATCAAGTCCAAACTAAAAGAATAGACTCAAAGTTAAACTAGAACTAGGCTAGACTGAGCTTGAACTAAAACCAAGTTGAATTAAATTGACTTAAACTTGAGCCAAAGTCTAGCAAACTTGGACTCCAATGCAAGGTCAAGCTCAACTCAAGCTAAATGAAATCAAACTTAGACCCAAACCATATTAGTCTTGATGGAACTAAATAGGGTAAGAACAAGTCCCACTGGGAGTGCTGAAACCTCAGCGATACTCCAAGGTAACGAATAAAGGGTGATGTCACCACCTTAACTTGAACCCAAATTAGTTTGAATAGAAGTAAATAACTTCAAACTAAGTCTCGTTGGGTGTGTTAAAAAAACCTTCGATAATACTTCAAAGCTATACCCAAGTCCCTAAGCTATTAGTGATGTTGTTAAATCAAAGAAGTTAATTGCCAATATACTTAAAGCTATTAGCCACACTTCAAGCTAGTCAAACCCATAAGCAATTGATGATGTGCCTCTCAAAGCTAGCCAAACTCACAAGCAGTTAGCAATGTGCTCCTCTCCAAGTTAGCCAACCCCACAAGTAGTTAGCAATGCACTCATCATGCTAGCCAACCCCAAAAGGAGTTGGTGATGCACTCTTCAAGCTAACCAACCCCTAAAGTAGTTGGTGATGTACTCTTCAAGCTAGTTAACCCTACAAATAGTTGATGACACACCGTTAAAGCTATACCCAACTTTATAAGTTATTGGTGGCACTATCAAACCAAAGAAGTTATTGTCTATGCCATATTGATTATGGAAACACTTTAAAAAAGAAACAAAGGAGTTATTGCCTATGCCTTATTGGCTATGGAAACACTTCAAGGTCAATAGAGTTATTACCAATGCCTCATTGGCTAATGAAAATACTCCAACCCAAAAGAAGTTATCATCTATGCCTTATTAGCTATAGAAACACTTCAAATCGCGAGGTTATCGCCAAAGTTCAAAACTAATGGAAACACTTCAAATCACGAAGCTATCGCCAATACTCAAAGCTATTGCAAACACTTGAAATGCTTTTCCATTTCCTTCCATAGTTCAGGTTGGACACCATATGGTCTAGCACAGGGGAAGCAGGGCGATAGCATACATCAGCTTCTTCTTCACTCTTTCTTTTTCTCTATTCCTTTTATATTTTCTATAATTCTATGTTGAAATTCATTGTACAGTGAGGGTATACCCTTACTTAAGCCATGTATCATTTCTTAAAATCAATTAAATATATTCTTATTTTCTTTCTGCGTCTCTATTTTTGTTAAATAGGTTTCTCACTTTAGGTGGTTCCTGATGATTGTTGAGGTAATTAATAATAGGAGCTTGTGGCTATCGAAAGTCATGTTCCCACAATATCAAATAGTGCACTTTAAATTAAAATAAATTTTGATTTATGATTTAAGGTAGCTTCTAGGGTCTCCGCTATTTTGGGTGGTCAACTTTGATCCCACAGAGTGGCCTATGAGATGGACTGCAATCCACCAAGCAGCGTGGAGAAATTTATCCAACTAGCCCATGAACACATAGATGCTTAAGAAGTGATCATGGTAAAAAAAGAATCTAAAGGCAGCATCAAGAAGAGAGAATCTCTAAAGAACAAGCCACCCAAGCTAGAAAATGAAGAAATTCAAGTAGAGGGAGTAAACGAAGCAGAGGTTTGAATTTTAATCTTATACTCCATTGAATAACTCAAGAACCAAAATCCTGCCATAAATTAAGCACCCAGACTTCTTGCAAAGGCCCCAACCCGTTCACATTGATGAGAAAATCCTCAACCAATCAAGATACTATCATTTTCACCCTGATAATTTCATGATACTAAATAATACAAGCACCTCAAGGATGAAATCAATATGCTTATTAAAGAAGGCCACCTAAGGCAATTCATCTGTAAGGTGAATGTGTAGAAGAAACTCACATATAGGAGAATCATCAATGAACTTCACCCGAAAAGGACCCCACTCTTGAGTTGCAAAACCCTCCAATCATGGGCAACCTCAATATGATCCTAACTAGCCCACTAACTCAAAGTGATGCTCCAGTGTCAACTAGCAAATGCAGAACCCCCGCTGGGTGGCAGGATGGCTCGAAAGAGATGGAGAAGAAGAGATACCATTGTGAGCCTAACTATGGAGATATACTCTTCTCTTCCAAGGACTTAGAAGGAATTTTCTCTCCTCACAATGATGCATTGGTGATCTCAGTGGTCATAGTTGGTGACACTTCTCACCATATCATGATAGATATAGGATATTTGCAAATATTCCATTCACTCGAGCCAACAATCAAATGTAGATTAGATAGAAGCTGGAGTCATACATCGGGACCCTCACTGAATTCATGAGGAACTTGATCATGCCACTTGGTATGATCAACTTACTCCTCACCATTAGAGAAGATCCAAGGCACACCACAATCAAATCAAAGTTTATGGTAGCTCGAAGATGTTCTGCCTATAATCTAATATTGGGACGATTGGCACTTAATCAGCTTCAAGTGGTAATTTTAACATTTTATTTAGTCATGAGGTTTCCGACTAAACATGGCACAAGTGAAGCATGAGGAGACCAAAGTCTCATTAAAAGTGTGAAGCACCCTATTGGCAAAGCAGTTTCAGCTAGAAAAGCAAGAAACCAACCATAGTGGAGATCAATGAATCCATCACTAAGCTAAAAAAGGGACATATTGAGCCTATTGAATGGCTCATTGGCTTGATCATTGATGAAGAATCAGGGATGGCACTCGAGCTTGGGCAAACCTCATAGAGCCTTAATGCACCAAATTACAAGAACTCTTAAGAAGGAGCCAAGATGTCTTTACATGGACCCTCGAGGATCTCCTAGGTATTGAATCTTTGGTGTCTCAACACAAACTCATGGTCATAGAAAATCTGAAGTAGGTCAAGGAGAGTAAAAGGCACTTTGCCCTTGAACACCAAAAATCTATCACTGCATAGGTGAGTAAACTTATTAATGCCATATTCATATGGGAATTCAACTATTTTGAGTGGTTGGCAAACATGGTAATGGTAGAGAAATCCAATGGTAAATGGAGAATGTGCATTGACTTCACCGACTTGAATAAAGCTTGCCCAAAGGATAGTTATACTCTACCTAAGTTCACCAGCTCATTTACTCTACCTTGGGCCACCATCTCCTGAGCTTCTTGGATGTGTTCTTAGGCTACCATCATATTCAGATGATTCTCAAAGACAAGGGGAAAATTACCTTCATCACAAGGGAAGCATACCAAAGAATGGTGAACAGAGTTTTTGAGTGTCAACTCAGTAGGAATGTGGAAACATATGTTGATGATATGCTGGTAAAATCCTCTGTGTTGACAAGTATTTGAAGGATCTAGAAGAGACTTTCTACATACTTTGGAGGTTTAGGATGCAGCTAAATCCAAAGAATTATGCTTTCAAGATAGGCTCAAAAAATTTCCTTGGCTTCCTAGTCTTGGAATGTAGAGTAGAAGTCAACTGTGAAAGGATTGAAGTAGTTATGGGAATGAAGCTTCTGAGCTCCATCAAATAGATCCAGAAGATTACGTGTCACCTGGTGGTGCTCAATCACTTCCTATCTAGATTTGGAGAGAAGTGCTTGCCCTTTTTTAAGGCACTCAAACAAAGCTATAGATTTTAATGGATGGAAGAATGTGACTGAGCCTTTGAAGACCTCAAAAAGCACTTAGCTAATCCACCCTTATTGGTGAGACCTGAACTAAGTGTGATACTCTTCCATTTATAGCGACATTAGAGCAGTTGATTAGTTCAATTTTAATAAGTGATTAGTGTAGAAAATCACACCTCATATACTATATGAGTCATGTACTCATAGGTGTAGAGGTTCAATACGCTTCGTTGGAGAAGTTAGCATACACCATGGTGTTGGCAACCCCAAAGTCTTGCCCTTACTTTCAAAAACATCTGGTCACAGTACTCACCAATCTTCCACTTTAGTAGATATTGCAAAAGCCAAAACCTCAGGAAGCTTTCAAGGTTCATGCATGACCCAATCATTGCATGCTCTACAGGAATGATAGTGTATCGAATCCATGTTGCAAACATTGGAAATCACCACGATATAAGAAATTTGATTCTCAAGGTGATGAGGATAGTTAGGAAGTATGAAATATAATAGCTAAGTTGGTTAGGCACTTCTCTTTGAAGCCAAGGCTACACTGGCTTTTAATGTTAGAGAAAATAGCTCCACATATGAGATAGCATGTAAAAGGTCCTGTAGTAGATAGATCACTATAGTATCCAGAAAATAGTGTGGTTTTGAAAGATTTTAATCATAAGTACCCTAACTTTGCAAGAAATGTTCATAATATATGGAGGATTAGTTTTAGTTGGATTTAACTCTTTCAAGACATTGAGCATATTATATAGCATATGGGTTGTGGTCTTGATTCTATGCAATTTGCCTTTGTGGTTATGCATGAAGGAACCATTCTTCATCTTATCAATGCTCATTCATGGTCCAAAAGGCCTAGAAATGACATAGATATTTATTTAAAATTATTCTTAGGAGAATTGAATAAATTATGGAAACAAACATGCCAACATATGATGCAAGCAGAAAAGAGATCTTTTGTATGCATGCAACAGTGATGTAGGCTATCAGTGATTTTCTACATATGCACCTTTATCTAGGCATATGATTAGAGGTTAGAAGGCTTGTCCAGTCTGTGATAAGAATACATAATCTCATTAGTTGACATATAATCAAAAGTTCTACTATATGTGTCATTATCAATTTTTGCCCACAGGTGACAAGTTTTGGCTAGAGAAGGCATCATTCAATGGGATATGTGAGCATGGTCTTCCTCCCACTTGCTCTTTTGGGGAAGATATGTTGAATGTGGTTATTGGCATACTAAATTAGATGAAGACACATGTAGAGTTACTCTCATCCAAGAAAAGGAGGACCAGAAGGACTATAGTGGCACATTGAACTTAGGAGCAACTGGAAAAAGAATGGTGTATTCTTTAACTTGTTGTATTGGAGCATATTGTGTATTTACTATAATCTTGATATCATGCACATCAAGAACAATTTTCTTGACAATTCATTATGGATGTTGTTGGGTACTCCAAAGTTAAAAGATAATTTGAATATATGGTTGGACCTTAGAGACACTGGGATAAGGAAGGCACTCCATCGGTAAGAGAGAGGTAGTAAAATATACTTATCTCCTACTTCATTTACCATGAAAAAATAGAAAAAGAATGTATTTCTTAGTGTTCTTAAAAATGTGAAAGTGTCAGATAGTTATTCATCTAATATTTCAAATGCATGAATAAAAAGGACCATATGATATTAAGTTTGAAGAGTCACAACTATCATATACTAATGTAACAATTGCTTTCAATAATAGTGAGGGTTTGTTTTCCTAAAAATGTGGGTAAGGTACTGATTGAAATGAGCAGCATCTTTAGGGAGTTGTAAGCAAAAGCTAGCCAGCAAGCGACTTCAAGGCATTACAAAAGCTGACTCTTTGCCACCTCAAGCGAATCTTTCTACCTTCATTCTTTGACATCATGGAGCATCTTTCTATTCATCTAGCTGACGAGGTATCACTTGTTGGACAAGTGCAATATTGGTCTATGTATCCTATCATGAGATAAAATTTAATACTCCCCACATATCTTAAATACTCCATAATATATATTGATGAACTTATGCATATTCTTGCACATTAGATACTTGTTGAAGCTCAAGAATTATGTGCAAAACAAGACTCATCCAAAAGGGTATTTAGATTATTTTTGTCAAAGTCAAATTTGACAGAAGTTTGGCCAAGATTGAGGTTTGAATGCCACTAGATTATAGCTTAAATATGGGTTTCACTTGGATTTGACTCATGGTCAAATTTGACCAAAACTTAGACATGATTTGGATCTAAATTGCTTTGAAATTTAGGCTCAAACTAAGTTCAGTCTAAAAGGCTGAGTGGGCTATGTATTTGGATCAAAATTAGACCCAAATTTCATCAAAAATCTAGGCCAAAATGCAAAAGATAATTTTTTTATAAATGGATCTTTGGGACAAATAAATCTTTACAAATAGGTCCTTGACCAGATTTTTTTTTACAAATTCCTTGGGATAAAAATTTTTATGAAAAGGTCCATAAAACTTTTCAAATTGCAAATTGCTTCTCACGAAACCCAGGTTTTGCAAAACAAACCTTTCAAAGATTGATAATTATCCTTTACAAAATCTAGGATTTATGGAAAGATCCTGTAATTATTCATATCTACAAATAAAATCTTAGAATTTTATACTATTTTGCAAATATTTCCTTGTAATTTAAGAATTCTCAAATTAGTAGAATTTTCAGATTTCAAATTATCTTATCCAAAAATTTATCATATCCTTAACTAATTAGAAAGAGATGATATAAATCCTTATCTACATTCAAATATATACAAATCTCATTCATATCTATTTATCTATATTCAAAAATTGAATAAAAGATCATCATCCACATCCATAATTTCAAATTTTAAATGGATATGATCTAATCCACTCATGGGCTATAAAAACTCTAACATTCCTATAGAGAAAATAGAGGAGAGAGATTAGATTTCAGAGACAGAGAGAATTAGAGATTGAAAAGAGGCACCAAACAAGAAGAGCAAATTGAAGATTGGATTGAAAGTTGTGCCAAGGGGTAAAAATCAAACTTATCTTCTCTTCTTTTGGTTTACTTTGAAGACCTCTGTCGATGAGGTATCCCACTGTGCATCACCAGTTGCCCCTGTCCCTGCCAAGCCCTACTACACTACCTACTACTCACGGTTGAATTGAGTTCGGGCACCCAAACCATGAAGCTACTTGCTTTCTGCCACTGTCACATCACCCCTACCTCTACTAGTACCTACAACTTCCATGTGATCTGCCCTTCTTCTCCAACTTGCAACTTGCATCCATAATCCCCATCACCAATGAGCAATGCCTAGCAAAATCGGCCCTCCTCCCATTATCACCTCACAATTGCAAGCCACATGAGGCCTCTTTTGCTCACGTGACCATCCATCATCCACCTTACACCCTCTGCCCACACTCTGTTAACAGTGTCCGGTGGCCCAACTCCAAAGTTTGGCCACTTGAACATCCAAACTCACGAACAAAACCATTGAAGCTAGCCAAGTTTGGGTGCCCAAACCACAAGGTTCAGACACTTGAACTTGCAAATCGATTTTTGCTACACCTAGCTCCCCTAGCCCTCTACATCTTACTACTTCCACCAACTGGATCTAACTAGAAATGACCAGATCTAGCCACCTAATAAAGAAATAGAGGAAGTTTGAGGAGAAGAGAAATGAATGAAAGGTGTAAGAAATAAAAAAATATGTTGTAATGGTTGCCAAGGATAAAAATAAAGGAAGAAAAGAAGAAAAGAGAAAAAAAGAAAAAAGAAAAAAAATTAAAAAAAGAGAAAAAAAACAAAATAGTCTCAATTTGCATTCGACATGAATCAATTACCAATATGGGCTGAAGGAATTTCTTTAGGAACCCCCAAATGCCTTACCTTTGGGCTAAAGAGATTTCATCAGAATCCAACCGTCTTACTTTCAGGCCTAATAATTTTATTTGAGAACTCGACTACCTTACGTTTAGACTTGAGAGATTTCTTACCTAATCGCCTTACTTGTTTGCCTAAGGGATTCCTCTGGAAATTTGACTGCCTTATTATAACCTAAGAAATTTCTTTAGGAACTTGAACACCGTATATCTAGCTTAAGAAATTTCTTTAGCAACTGGAATATTGTATTTTTGGCCTATGAGATTCTTTTGGGATCCTGGATGCCATATTTTTGGCTTAAGGGCTTCATTCAAAAATCTGACCCTCATATTTATGGCCTAAGAGGTTCCTTTGGGAACTTGACCACCATATTTCTAGCCTAATGGTTTCCTTCGAGAATCCAACTACTGTATTTTTGGCATAAGGAATTCCTTCAAGAATCTGACTACAATATTTTGGCCTTGGAGATTCTTTTAAGAAAAATGTTGTATTTTGGCCCAAGAGATTCGTTCGAAAACTCAAATATCATATTTCTGGCTCAAGGGATTTCTTTGGGAACTTGATTATCATAGTTTTAGTCTAAGAAATTTCTTGAGAAATCTGACTAGAAATCAAATAAATCAACTTAAATTAATTAAAACTACATCATGTCCAAATGCAAATTAAAACTAAATTAGGCCCAAGTCTGTCCAAAACCTAAACCAAAACCAAATCAAGTTCAAACATAAATCAAAATCAAAACCAGGGTCCAAACTTGAATAAAAAATGAATCAGACCCTAATATGAACCAACACCAAAATCAAGTCTAAACCAAAACCGAAAGTAAAATCTGGTCTAAACCTGAACCGAAATTAAAATCAAGTCCTAAACCTAAACCAAATCAGGTCCAAACCTAAATTAAAACCAAATCTAGCCTACACTTGAAC
This sequence comes from Trichopus zeylanicus subsp. travancoricus, assembly GCA_005019695.1. NCBI lineage: Eukaryota > Viridiplantae > Streptophyta > Magnoliopsida > Dioscoreales > Dioscoreaceae > Trichopus > Trichopus zeylanicus. The sequence continues at coordinate 60,953 of RXID01014269.1, forward strand.
CAAAACAAAATTTAAACCAAGTCGAACCAAACCACAACCATCTCAAAATTAAACTAGAAGATGGTTTGAGCTGAAACACAATAAGGATCCAATATGGTTTGAACCCAAACCTAATAGGGATCCAATATGGTTTGAATCCAAATGCAATAAGAATCCAATAAGGGTTGGATCCAAGAGTCATTAAGGATCCAATAAGAATCTACTAAGGGTTGGATCCAACATCATTAAGATCCAAAAAGAACCCATTAAGAGTTGGTTCCAAGATCCAATAAGGATCCAATAATAACCCATTAAGAGTTGGATCCATGATCTAATAAGGGTCCAATAAGAACCTTCTAACGATTGGATCAAGATCCAATAAGGGTCAATAAGAACCCATTAAGGGTTGGATTCAAGATCCAATAAGGATCCAATAAGAATCCATTAAGGTTGGATCCAAGATCGACGATCTAAAGTCTAAGATCCAAGATCCAAAATTTAATCAAATCAAACTTGAACTAAAATCAAGTCTAAACATCAAATTGAATCAAATCAGACTTGAATTAGAATCAAGTCTAAATAACAAATTGAATCAAATTAGATTTAAACTAAAATCAAGTTTGAATATCGAATTGAATCAAATCAGACTTGAATTGGAGCAAAGTCTAAATATTGAATTGAATCAAACCAGAATATGGATTGAATCCAAATCCATTAGGGATCCAACATGGTTCAAACTTGAATCTACTAAGGGACTAAACCTAAACCCAATAAGGAATTGAATCCAAACCCGATCAAGGTCCATTAAGGATATAATAAGAACCCATCAAAGATTGGATCCAAGATCCAATAAGGATCCAATAAAAATCTAATCAAGGTTGGATCCAAGATCCATTAAGAATTCAATAAGAATCTAATCAGGATCAAATCTAAGATCCACTAAGGATCTAATAAAAACCCAATAAAGGTTGGATTGAGGAGCCATTAAGGATCCATCAAGGACCCAAAAAGGGTCAATCCAAGAACCATCAAGGATCCAATAAGAACCCAATAAGGGTTGGATCCAAGATCTATTAAGGACCGAGTCTAAGGCTCAATGAGAATTCAACATAAGACTAAACCTGACCCAAATTGAATTAAATCAAACTTGATCAAAATAAAGTTCTGAATATTGAATTTGATCAAATCAGACTTGAATCAAAATCAAGTTCTGAATATTGAACTAAACCAAATCAAACTTGATCAAAATAAAGTTTTGACCATCGAATTGAATCAAATCAAACTTGAAACAAAATCAAGTTCTAAACATCAAATTGAATTAAATTAGACTTCAACTAAAACTAATTCTAAACTTCAAACCAAGCTAAATTAGACTTGAACCAAAAGCAAGTTTGGGTTGAGATCAAATAAGGTTAGTCGACAATAAATTCAAAGACATCAAAAACACCTTAATACCTAATCGACACAAGCCAAGAAAGGCCATCAATTATCAAATCAAAGATGATTAGTATAAGCTCAGGCCACAAATCATTCCTTCAAATCAAACCAAACTAAGGTAGGGTTGAGCTTGCTTATTTAGTTAGTCAAATATCATGTTCAAAGGAAGCCAACTGACAACAAGTATAAAGTCATTAGCCACACTTTAATTTCAATCAACACAAGCTCAAAAGTTGTTGATAACGCTTCAAACCTAATCGATAATAAGATAAGGGAGGTCATCGATTATCAAATCAGAAATGGTCAGTATAAGCCAAGGCCACTAACCATTTTAAACTGAACTAAAGGCAGGCTTAAACTTGCTTAATAGTCAGCCAAATGCCATGTTCGAAAGAAGTTAACTAACAACAAGCATAAAGTCATCGGTCATACTTAAGATTAGCCAACACAAGCTCAAAAGCCATTGGTGATGCTTCAAATTTAATCAATAACAAGCGAAAGAGGCCATTAATTATTAAATCAGAAATTATTAGCAAAAGTCAAGGCCGCTAACCATTTCAAACCAAACTAAAGGCAGGCTTGAACTCACTTATTTAGCCAATGTCATGTTCAAAGGAAGTCAACCGGCAATAAACATAAAGTTATCAGCCACACTTCAAGCTCAATTGACAAAAGCTTAAAGCCATTGGTGATGCTTCAAATTTAATTGACAATAAGCCAAGAGGCTGTCAATTATCAAATTAGAAATGATTAGCATAACCTAAGCCTGCTAATCATTTTCTTAAATCAAAGATTAAAAGAAGTCAACCAACAATAAGCAAAAAGTTGTTGGCGATATTTGGCAAGTTATTAGCATCACTAAAGATCAAACCAAGCACTCATTTGGGTCAAGTTTCACTTGATCAAGTGCATGGGAGTGTGGCAACAGTAGGCATAAAGCTTTTCCCAATCCCTTTCTTACTTCATATCATTTACGATCATGAATTTAAATTATTTAACTAGTAAAATGAGAATATACCCTTCCTTAAGTCATATAACCCTTTTCAATCAATCATGCTTTTCTTTCTTCATGTCTATATTTTATTAGCTAGGCATCTCACTTGATGAGGTTTTTGATACTTGTCAAGGCAATTAACAATAGAGGCATACGCTACTTGAAAATCATGTTCTCACAATTCCTAATTACACTTTCAAAGTACCCTCAACTATTATTTGTTATTTCAAGATTGCTTCTTTAGTGATCGATCGTGGCCCCACACTCTCATGGCATGAAATTATAGAATTTTTAGAAGCAAGTGAATTATAACATAATAGACCATATCTACTTCCTTGAGTTTTTCATCTAAAACTTGAAGATCAACAAAATAAGTTGTTTAAGAAACATATTTTTGGTGTAGTTATAGACCATGTTCATGTAGTAGAATTCCAAAAATGATGCTTGCCTCATGCATATATGTTGTTGATTATGAAATTAGAAGGCAAAATAACAAATGCTAACAATTATGATTGTTTTGTTTTGGCCAAAGTCCCATATCCATTAGAATACCTAGTTTTGTATACCCAAGTAAAACAACACATGATCCATTGATCGTGTGATGTTAAACAAGAAAAAAGGCTTTGTAATAGAAAATATACATATGCATAAATATCATCGATCATTTAAAAATAAAATAATTTAAGGTGCAAATTCATATTTAATATATGTAGAAATAATGGATTGCAAATTTATATGAGAAATCACTTGTCCAATAATTGATACATTGTGCCATATAATCCTTATTTGCTTACTTGTTATAATTGCCATATTAATGTTGAAATTTGTTCATCAATAAAAATAATTAAATATTTGTATAAATATGTATATAAAGGACATCATCACATTGCATTCAATGTAAATACATAATATGTCTGAACACATGCAATAGATGGGTAAAACAATATCAAGATACATGATGAATATCACCATCTGATACAGCATGGTGAATATATAAATTTTGTGTTTACGGAACTTATCCTCCAATTTTTGACTTACAATTACATCTACCAAAAATGCATAATGTTAGGTTCCATGAAAATACAAACTTAATGGATGTCTTGGCAAATGAACGTTACTCTAAAATAATGCTCACTGAATTTTTTACAAAAGCCATTGTTAATGTTTGAGTGAATTTTATCACCCAACTCTGACTTCAAGTTTGATAAGAAATAGAGTCAAACTTTGACTTTACTTTGGGATGTGATAAACCAAGCCCACTTAATATGGCAAGTCAAATCCATTTCACATAGCAAATTAAATCCACACCATATGGCAGGTCAAATGCATTCTGTGTGGTAACTAAAAGCTACTCCACGTGGCAAACTAAGTCCACTTTCATGTGGCAATTTGAGCCTATATAGTTGACTCCTAGAACATTAATCCAGGAGGGAAGATAATGACTATAACTCACTTGAACAAAAATAAAGGAATTGAAATAATTAAAACTCAAAAATTTGGACTATAGGTTAACCTCTAGGCCCGCCAAATCATAGGCTAGTCTTTGGACCTGCCAAATCAAGTCAGCCCTCGGGCTCATGATCATATGCCAACCTTTAGGCCCTCTGAATCATAAGCTAGCCTTTGGGCCCACCAAATCAAGCAAGCCTTTAGGCTTGCAACCATAGGTCCACCAAATCATAGGTTAGCCTTCGGGCTTGCGACCATAGACCAGCCTTCAGGCTTGCTAAACCAAGCTAACCTTCGACCCTACCAAACTAAGTGAGCCTTTAGTCTTGGAACCATATGACAACCTTTATGCTCACCAAATCAAGTCAGCCTTCAGGCTCATAACCATAGGCTAGCATTCGAGCTCGCCGAGTCATAAGCCAGCCTTCAAGTGCACCAAATCAAGTCAACCTTCAGGCTCACGATCATAGGCCATCTTTCTAGCCTGCCAAATAATAGGCCAACCTTCAAGCCTACCAAATTGAGCTAGCCTTCAGGCTAGCAAATTACAAGCTAGCCTTTGAGCTTCCATTCATAAGCCTGCCTTTGTGCTCACTATTATTTAGATAATAGGCCAGTCTTCAGGTTTGTTGTTATGTTTCCATGACAATCTGAGGGCCCTCAAAACAAAATTGATGAATATAAAATCAATTTAATGATGCAATCATTCAAACTCAAGCCAATATGACCAAGACAAATCAACATCAACTTGAGCAAAGCATCAAGCAAACCCAAGTGGACAAAAAAAAGCACGTGGATTAAAACTAGTTCAAACAGATAGCGGCCAATCAGCCAACATCCTCAACCAATCGACTGGTTTGGTTCTGTTGAGTGCTTGCACACTTGCTGTTGGTTGACCAATAGCCTAACTAGTCATTTGTTTCAAACTGAAAACTAATGATTGGAGCTCAGAATCAATCCAAATAAAGTCAATATTTGGTCAATCCAAACTCGAGTCAATTCAATTCAGAACCATACAAAGTTGACCCAAAATGAAAGCAAGGTTTGAATTAAATTCCAATCAAATCAAACACCATACAAACTAAATCAAAACAAATTCAAATTGAAATTACTTTTGACTCAACTCAAAGCAAAATCAAATTGACCTATAATGGAGTCAATTCATATTTGAAATCTAACTGAATCAAGTTATATGGATTTGAATGGAGTTCGGACATTGTCCTAACTGGGCCAAATTAAGCTCAGACCAACCTAATCAAGTCAAGACAAGTTTGAACAAAACCCAACAAGGCCAATAGGGTGGAGAGAAGTCCAAACAAAACTCGACTCAAAATCAAACAAAACCATACCATGCTAAGCCAAGTTCAAGCCAAACCCCAATCTAGTTAAATCAAGTTTGACCTAAACCCAAGCCAAGTCAAGTTAAACTCAAGCCCAAACTAGAACAAGTTTGAATAGAACCAAATTGGGCCAAATTGGGACTAACTAGGTGCACTGAACTTTCTGTAGCATTCCAAGGTTATAGTCAACTCCATGAGCAATGGATAATGCTAGGATCCCAACCCAAACAAAAATAAGTTTGAATAGAACTAAGATGAGTCAAATTGAGTCCCACTAACTATTCAACAAAAGCCATCAGTAACACTTCAAGCCCAATCAATAGCAAACCAGGATAGGCCATCAATTATCAAGTCAAAGATGATTAGCACAAGCCAAGACCACTAATCACTCTTTAAATTAACTAAAAAGGTAGGCTTGAACTTGCATAGTCAATCAGCCAAAATATTTTATTCAAACAAGGTCAACCGACAACATGCTCAAAGCCATCAGCCACCATTCAAGCTAGTTGACCCCTAGAAGTAATTGATGACATGCCACTCCAGTTAGTCAACCCAAAAAAATAGTTGATGATGCTCACCTCAAGCTAGTCTTCTCCCGAATGTAGTTGATGATGCACCCCACAAACTAGCCAATCCCCAAAAGCAATAGATAACGAGCCCCTTTAAGCTAGTCAACCCTAGAAGTAGTTGATAATGTACCCTTCATGCTAGTCAACCCCTAGAAGTAGTTGATGATGCACCTCTCAAGCTAGTCAACCATAAGAATTAGTTGATGACACAACCCTCAAGTTAGTCAACCCAAGAAGTGAGTGCCTCAAGCTAGTCAACTTCTAGAAACAGTTGATGATGCGCCCCTCAAGCAAGTCAACCCCCAAAAGTAGTCAGCCCCTATAAGCAATTGTTGGTGTGCCCCTTAAGCTAGTCAGCCCCCATAGGCAGTTGATGATATACCCATTAGGCTAGTCAACCCCAAAAGTAGTTGATGATACATCCCTCAAGCTAGTCAACCCACATAAGTAGTTGATGATGTGCCCCTTAAGCTAGTCAACCCCCAGAAGTAATTGATGACATGTCATGCTTCAAACTAGTCAACCCTTAGAAGTAATTGATGGCATGCTCCTTAAGCTAGTGAACCCCTAGAAGTAGTTGGTGGCATACCATGCTCAAGCTAGTCAACCCTCCTCTTGAAGCAGTTGATGACGTGCCCCTTAAGATAGTTAGCCCCGAAGTAGTTGATGATGCACTCTCTCTCAAGCTAGTGAACCCACAGGAGTAGTTGATGATGTATCCAACCTTCAAGATGCAGCACTAGAGCCCTAGACGTAGTTAATGGCATTCTCCTCATGACATAGTTGATGATGCATTTGACCCCAGAAGACAATGATGACACTCCCTTTGAGAGCTAAATTTGACAAGCCATTGGTACTGCTATCAGAAGTTAATGGCCAACACCCCAAGCTATTGGCTACACTTTAAGCTAAACCCAACAAGTCATCGATAATGCCATTAACAGATGTTAAATACCCAAAGCTATTAGCTACACTTTATGCTAAACCTAACAAGCTATCGACAATGCTATCAAAAGGAGTTAATTATTGAAGCTCCAAACTATCAGCCACACTTCAACCCTTTTCCATTTTCTTCTATGTCCCACCAGATAATACCACCAAACCAAATTATTAGCATCCATGGAGGAGCAAATTGTGACCTACCAAAGCCAGACTCTGCATGGTCCAACCTGCGAAAGTAGAGTAGCAGCAAACATCAAGATCTTACCATTCCCCTTTTCTTGTCTCATGTCATTTATGCATTCAAATCTATTAAAATATCAAGTGAGGGTATGCCCTTGATTAAGCCATATATGCTTTTCCCAAAAGTAATCAAATATCATGTTTTCTTTTTTTTGTGTCTCTATTTTACCAGTTAAGTTTCTCACCTTAGGAGTTCCTAACAATAAGTCCCTCAAAAATTTTTATTTATGAATTACCCTAAATTTTATTTTAAAAAAAGATCTTGAAATTTTAAAATTTTGTAAATAAGTCTTTTTTTGGAAAAAAAATACCCCTAAAATTCATAGAGTATAATTTAGTCCTAGTTTTTAAATAATTTATAAATAACCCCCTTATAAATTTAATATCATAAGTATAATTTTTGAATTTTTCTCATCTACAATCTTGTCTAATCTCAAAACAATTTTATCAAATAAATTATCCATCCACACAAATTTAAACCAAAAAGGTTATTATCCACATCCATAACTTGCATTTTCAAATGGAGATTGATTTAATCTTCTCAATGCCTATAAAGCTCCAAATTCCTATAGAAGAGATGGAGCATCAGAGGGAGGAGATGCTAAAGAGAGATGAGAAGAAAAAACTCAAAGATCATGGATGTTATTAAAACTTATCTTGGGCGTTTACTTCATTCCTTTTTTTTATGTTTCTTCGCTCCTCTCCTCTTCCATGATTCAAGATCATTGATTGCTCCACACCGTGGTGCAACTATAGGCCCCGCAACTCCTCCATTTGCGGGCCTGCACAGCTTTACCATCCCTTCAGCCTTTACTACACCACACAGCAACTACCTAAGCCACCGGCCATTATTCCTTGCATGATTTGCCGAACCCCCATTCTCCAACTTGTAGGCCCCTCCATCCTTGGATCTGAGACCTGCAATTCAGAGACCCACCAAGCTGCCACCAGCCACTCATCTGTAGTCATCAGCTACCCTTGTTTCCACTTCAGCCATCTCCCGCTAGTTGGCCCATGCTCTGTGGCCACTTGGCCTTCGCTTCGGTGTGTTGACGAGCTTTGGTCTGCCTCCTAGTGTCTGTAGCTAAGCTCCTCCACCCAGCCATCCTCTTCTCAATGGCCAGTACCTCTCCATGCTATCACCTATGAAGACAACCTTGCACCTACTCTCGAAGCTCTTCACACTGTGTCCTCAGCTTACAACAACCAAACTCCACCTCACCACCCATACAACATCGTCTTTTGCTCACCTTCAGCAACACCCATCACAACCTCCAATAGGTATTTTTGCTTGTCTCTCACTGGCCATGGCCAAAATTAAGCCAGCCTTTGGGCCCACTGAAACCATGCCAACCTTTGAGCCTACTAAAATTAGGCTAGCCTTCAAGCCCACCGAATCCAATCCAGCCTTTTAGCCCACTAAAATCAAGCTAGCCTTCAAGCCCACAAACCCCAAGCTAGTGTTTAGGCCCATTGAAATTATAGGCCAACCCTCGCGCTCACCCCCAAGCTAGCCCTTAGGTTTGCACAGCTAATTTTCAGGCTTACACATCTAAGACCAACTCGTAGGCTCACCTAAAGTTGTCATAATAGTTTGAGGGCTCTTAGATCAATTTGAATTCAATGAACAAAACTGAATTGACTTAAATGGACCATCAAATTGATCTAAATCAATGAACTTGATGAAATAAAACTCAAATTGAACTAGACCCAAAATATAAATTTAGTTAAACCAAACCAAGTTAGCTCAAACTCAATCCTAATCGGATTCAAGCTGGGTTAACTCAAAATCAAGTTTAAGTTTATATCAAAGCTAGTTTGGGTCAAATTGAATTTGAATCAGACCCTAATTGGGTTAAATCAAGATCAAATTAAAAGCTAATTGGGTTAAATTGAACTCAAAGTCAAACTAGAACCAAGTTGATCCTGAACTAAAACCAAGTTGAACCTAAATCAACTTAAACTTGAATCAAAGTCCATTAAGATAGAAACCCTAACCCATTAAGATTCCAATACAAGAATAAACTCGATCAGATCAAATGAATCAAACTCAAGCCAAAATTGAGTTTTGAATATCGAACTAAATCAAATCATACTCAGATCGAGATCAATGTTGCTCCCACTAGAGTCAATGATCAGTATTTGATAAATGTTCTTTTGAAAATCAATGCTAAGCTTGGTGACTTGAATTCATTATTACAAATTGAATATTCACCATCAATGCCAACAATAATTTTGGGAATGGGTATTTCCATGGTTCCCCTAGTTTTGATATAAAGCATCAATGAAACCCAATCACTAACGGTTCCAGGAAGGCAAAACTAGAACATATCATTATCCCTTAGAAAGGGGAACATTGAACTGGATCAAATAAATCGAATCAAATTAGATTCAAATCAAGATCAAGTTTTCAAAATTGAATTGAATTAAATCAGACTTGAGCCTAAATCAAGTTTTGTATATTAAACTAAATCAAATCATACTTAAACTAATTTGAGTCTAAATTTTAGATCAAACTAAACTAAGATAGGCTTGAACTTGCGTAGTCAGTTAGCCATAATACCTTGTTCAAATGAAGTCAACTAACAACATGCTTGAAGCCATCGGCCACACTTCGAACCTAAACTAACCAAAATGTATTGTCAACACTTCAAATCAAACTGAACTAAGATAGGCTTGAACTCACTTAGTCAGTCAACCATAATGCCTTATTCAAACAAAGTCAATCGACAACATGCTTGAAGTTGTTGGCCATATTTTAAAGCTAAGCCAAACCAAAAGCATTGTTAACACTTCAAATCAAACTGAATTAAAGTAGGCCTAAACTTTCTTAATCAGTCAACTACAATGCCTTGTTCAAATGAAGTCAACCGATAATATGCTCAAAACTGTTGGCCACACTTTAAAGCTATACCCAATCCCATATGTTGGTGACACTACCAAATCAAAGAAGTAAATTGCTAACATGCTCAGAGTTATTGGCCATACTTCAAAGCTATACCCAAGCCCATATGTTGGTGATGCTAACAAATCAAAGAAGCTAATTGTCAAAATGCTTAAAGTCATTGGTTACACGTCGAAACTAGTCAAACCCAGAAGCTATTGATAACACACCTTTCGATCTAATCCAACCAAAAAGCGTTGGTAATGCTCTAAATTTAATTGACAACATGCCTAAAAGGCCATCAATTATCAAATCAAACCGAGTTAAGGTAGGCTTGAACTCACTTAGTCAGTTAGCCATAATGCCTTGTTCAAACGAAGTTATCGCCTATGCCTTATTGGCTATAAGAACACTTCAAACCAAATAAAATTATTGCCAATGCCTTATTGGCTACTGGAAATTCTTTAAACCAAATAAAGTTATCACCAATGCCTCAAGGCTAATGGAAACACTTCAAATCATGAAGTTATCACCTACACATTATTGGCTAATGCAAATACTTCAAATCATGAACTTAATTGCAAATATTCAAAGCTATCGACAATACTTTGAGCTAAACCTGACATGTCATCAGTGACGTTGTCAAAGGAAGTTAATCACTAGTATGTTCAAAGTTGTCTGTAATAGTTTGAGATTCCCAAACTCCTCTTATCACCTTCCATGTCCTGCCAGATGACACCATTAAACCAAATCATCAATATCCATCAATGATCAAGTCAAGACCCATCTAAATCAAATACTACTCTATCCAATACATGGGAGTAGGGCAGCAGCAAACATCGAGCCCTTCCCATTCCCTTTCTTATTTCGTATTCAAACTCATTAAGATGTAAAGTAAGGGTATGCCCTTGCTAAAGCCATATACTTTTTTCATATCAATCAAATGATGCTTTCTTCTTTTCTCTCATGTCTCTATTTTATTAGGTAGGTTTCTCCCTTTAGGCGGTTCCTAACATTTGTCAAGGTAATTAACAATAGGAGCTTGCACCTGTTGGAAGTCATGCTTCCACAACACCTAATTGCATATTCAAACAACCATATTTTTTATAAATTACTCTTTGGGGTCTTCACTATCCTAGGTGATCAATTCTGATCTCAAGTATTTAATAATAGGGGCGTGTGTCTATTGAAAGTCAATATTCCCACATCACTTGATAGCATACTCAAATTAAACACACTTTTTGATTTGTGCATCGAGGTCTCTCCCTAGGTTCTCCGCCATCCTGGACTATCAAAATCAATCCCACAAATTTTGGCATGCCTTGTAGTACTCTTTTCTTTGATTTGTGACATACATGTGTGTTGTGTAAACTAACACCTTACAACACCAGTCGGCCACAAATTCTAGCATGCCTAGTAGGACTTCTTTTTATTTATGGTAGACATGTGTGCTGTATAGACTAGGACCTTACAACACTAGTAGGCCACAAATTTTGGCACTCCCAGTGGGACTTGACTTCTTCTCCAAGTAGAGAAACCTAGTTAATATAGGCACATATCATAAGAAGAAAAGCAAAAAGGTAATGATTGATTAAGAGAATGGAAAAATGGCATCATCAAGTGGTTTTCTTACCCAACCCACACTATCATCCCCAATGAAGGGTTTGTAGTGTGCTTCATCAATTAACAATCACTACAGGGGAACCAAAGTCCACATAAGCATGGATCAACTCCTCATCTTCCATTCAGAGGGCAAAACCTTCCATCTTGGTGGTAAAGACCTCATTCAGGGGATAAAAGCTAAATCCGTCAAGGCGGCAAAAGGCCAAATTTCATTGCGCCAAATCTTGATGATGAAACAAAGACTTCATGGGTGCAAACTAGGGTATTAGTCTTTCAAAGAGTAAGCAAGAGGCAAAAAATGCCAATTTTTGATTCCTTATAATCTACCCTAGCATTGATCTAGTTACTACTCCACTTGTCTAGATCTCCTAGCCTCCCACCCAATAGGCAAAGACGAAGTCCACCAAGGGGGCAAAGATAAAATCCACCTAGGGGGAAAAGCCCAAATCCACCCAAGGGCAAAGGCCAAACCCACTCAGGGGCAAAGGCCAAATTCACCCAAGTGGCAAAAGCTAAATTTCATAGTGTCGAACCTCGATAACAAAACAAAGGGCCCATTGGCACAAATTAAGATATTAATATTTCAAAGACTAAGCAATAGGCAAAAGTCAATTTTTGATTACCTACAAATTGCAAAAGTAAGGACCAACAAGACATTCAATTATCTCTAGGATATCAAATGAAACTTGAAGATAGATTCTACAATACCTACTTCCAACACCTTGACAACACTACAAGAGCTAGAGAAGAACAAAGGATGCGTGTTTAATGTTCTTCAGCTAACTAGGGAGTAACACCATCTTCTAATATCAGAGTGATTAATGGACAAGAAAAAGGTTACTTGTGCCAAATCTACAGCATGGAAGATTCAAATGGTTACATGAACTTCAAAAGTACAAAACAAAAAAATTATTTAACCTATGATAGAATGTCTAGTCAAATCAAAACTAACTAGTCAAGTGTGTATTTTGTACTTCTCTAGGTAGAAAATAAACCTTTTTAAGAGACATAAAATAAAAGTTCTCTTAGTATTCAAGTGAATCACCTTTTATATTAGAGATAAGGTCTCCAAAAAATGTAATTAATTCTTGAAGACAAGGATGGTCGATAATGAGATATGATGAAGTTGGACATCCTTGCTCCTCCCCCACCCACTAACATCTTAAGATAACTTTAGGAATGGAAGCCTAAAAATATGGTACCAATTAGCAAGTAACTAGAACCTTGTTAGGAAATTTGCTTCAAAGATAAAAGTTCTAAGATCAAAAGACAACCCCTCAAGAATCTCTTCCTAGAGGCAAAAGATCACCCCCAGATGAATAATGGAAAATAAAATCCTAAATGGACAAATCTCATATGAAAAAGCCAAACCAAGAAAAGCAAACTCAGAGTAAGAATCGATTGGTATCCATGAGCCCACAAATCTTGTATCCTCAAGGAGGAATGAGATTGCTAAGTCAAAACAAAAAAAGAGAAAAAAAGGGAAAGAAAGAAAAAAAAAAAGAGGAAAAGGGGGAGAAAATTGGATCACATGCCAAAATTAGGAGGACTTACTCAGTCTCATCTCTGTGTATTATTGGCCAAGAAAGACCACCCAAAGAATAAGTACCAAATGGCATTTGTGAGTGTGTAAACCTTGTAAATTGAGGTTAAGAGATATCCGAGATCAAAGCTAAGTAAAAGAAGCAATCAACCAATAGGAACATAGTAAACATAGTGAAGTCACCAAACAGTAGGTTCCTAAAGAAAACATTGCACTTGGGAAAAGGTATAAGGGAAGGCCGATTGGTGACCTACCACATCCTAAGACAAAATCATCCTTAAACTTCAATAGACCGAATCAAGTAGGGGACCTTAATTGAAGATGGAAGGATATATCACTTATCTACTAAAAGAAATATCTAGAAAAAAGATTTCCTTTCAAATAAGTACAAACACATATGTTCTGGATCATTTACTTCTTCCAATATCTCAATCGAAAAGAAAATAGAGAACATCACTCCATAAGGTTACTTCTCTTGATGCTCATGTACCAATTTGGCATTCTAGGAGATGAACTGTCAACTTGAATTACTATAACTAAACTAGCAATGACCTGAGCATTTACTTGCTAATTCAACCAATTACTATAGAGTATCTTGCTCCAATGTGCTAGTGAAAATTCTAAAGGACTAGGCTACATTGCTCCAATTATACCTACATGCCTCATATTCACCATTGGACCTATAACAAGGCTGATCAAACATCATTAATGCCTTCTAACACAAAAGTCGTATACATAAGTCAGTCATGTTTCTCTAGATAGTACAGGAGGGTGAAGTCCATATCAAAGCTTCATCAAAACCTGAGGAAAGGAAGGCCTTCTAACACACAAGCCATGTATATCGAGCCAGCCATATTTCTCCAAACATCACAAGAGGGTGAAGTCCTCAGTGAAGCTTCATCAAAACCTAAAGAAAGGGGGAAAAACATAGCTGAAATACTGTCAAAACCAAAGGAGAAACTTTTGCTAAGTTCCGTTCAACATGACCAATCACTTGGTGAAGACCTAATCCTCAAACCAAAAGAAGCTCCACCAGAACTTGAAGATGAAGGGTAAGCCACAATTGATGAAATAATCAAGGATCCATGCCATTGCTTAATGCCTAATTCCTAGAGAGGTATTATGTTAGGCTTTTTGGAGCAACAATAATAAAGAATATGTTTTTTCTATGATAGAACATCTAACTTGCTCAAAAAGGAATGCCCTATCAAATATGCACTCCATATTTCTCTAGGACAAAAATGGATATGAAACCATGCCTATTTTGTATGGCTAATCAAGTCTACTCCTTATGGTAACTCAAGCCCACTCCTATGGCAAATTAATTCCACTCTATGTAGCAAATCAAGTCCACTCCATATGGCAACTCAAGTCCACTCCTTGTGGCAACCCAAGTCCACTTCATGTGGCTAATCAAGTCCACTCCTTGTGGTAAACCAAGTCCACTCTTTGTGACAACTCAAACCCACTCCCTGTGGCAACTCAAGCCCACTTAACGTGGCAATTCAAGTCCACTCAACATGGCAGCTCAAGTCTACTCTATGTGGCAAGTCAAGTCCACTCCCTATGGCAAATCAAACCCACTCCATATAGCAGCTCAAGTCCACTCCCTGTAGCAAACCAAGACCACTCAATATGGCAATTCAAATCCACTCCACGTAGCAAATTATGTCCACACCACATGACAACTCAAATCCATTCCCCATGGCAACTCAATGTCACTCCACATGGAAAACTAAGTCCACTTTCACATGGTAATTCAAACCCACATTGTCTACTCCTAGAATGTTGACAAAAGGGCAAGTAGCCAAAAACTATTTGCACCCTTTCCTCTCGATAGGACTTGAGAAGATGATGTGAAGAGGGGCTCTTTGTTTGAGTGAATTTTGTAATCCAACTCTGACTTCTAGTTTGATGAGAAATAGAGTTGGACTTTGAGCTTAATTTGGATGTGGGGCCCAATTTGAAATAGAAAAGGGATAAAATTTTGGGCCCAAACATTGAACTAAGACACACCAGTTGACTGATTCCAAACTGAATGACCAATTTTGATTGACTGAGATGCCAACACTCATAATCAGTCAATTAGTTCTCAACTAGTCAACCAATTCTGATAGACTGCGCGCTTCTTCTCATAGTCAATCGATTGATTCCCAACCAGTCGTTGGTTCAAGCATGATCTGCAAAAACAAATTCTTTTTGAATCCTTTGAAGATTACCAGGATTTTTAGACATAGAAAGTGTAATCTCAAAATATATCAATTTGAGATTCAAATATGAGGTTTATGGCAAAAACATATCCACCGAATCTCCAAATCAAATCAATAAATAACCAAAATTAGAGATCCACTCAACCTTATATAAAGAGGGTTAGGGCACATGAATTTGATACAAATTTCATACTTGATTCTTGGGGAGACTTTGCACGCATTGAAGGAGAATTTTGAGGCCAATTCCTAATGGAGTTCTATGCAAATTAAAGGAGTCCTCACCATCAAGGAAGAGACTAAGAAAGTGTCATCAAGAGATGTAAGGCCCCCTCTCTTTTTTCTTTCTTTTCCTCTTTTACTCTTCCTTTTCCTTTATTTCCCATAAGAACTCTACCACTATTGCTGCCTCATACTCCAGCCCCATGCTCTCATTGCCCCATGCTCTAACTGCCACCTCGAGGACCACCCTGCTCCTTGTGTTCAAATGACCAAACTTGAAGGACCAGGTGCCCAAACCTCACCAAGCACACCCTTTTATTCCACAATACCATAGCCATCTGTGGTCTCATGCATCAATGAAACTCCACCAACACCGTAGTCACTCATGGCCTCATGCACTAATGGAACTACACCAACATAGCCACACATGGTCCTTTGCACATTGATGGATTCCACCACTGCCGTGGCCACCTGTGGTCCCTTGCACATTGATAGATTCCACCACCAACATGGCCACCCGTATTCCCTTAAATATTGATGGTTTTGACCGCCACCACAGCCACCCGCAGTTCCTTGATCATCGACAAATTCTACCACCACCACGGCTACCTGTGGTTCCTTGTATATCAATAGAATTCATCACTATCATGGGCACCCATGGACTCCTTGTATACCATGGTGCCCCCTTTGTAGAGAAATTCAAATTTTGAAGTTCCTATGAAGATCTTTGAAGATGAAGGGAAGACAGTGCTAGAACTCACATAAACTTGAACAAGAACAAAAGAATTGAAACAACTAAAACTCATAAATTTGGAACATAGGCCTACTGAGTCATAGGCTAGCCTTTGGGCCCACCAAATCAAGCTAGCCCTCAGGCTCACAATCATAGGCCAGTCTTCAAGCTCTCCATAATGTCGCCATGATAGCCTAAAGGCCCTCAAACCAAATTTGGTGAATATAAAATTGAATTAATGACATAATCATGTCAAACTCAAGCCAATGTGGCCAAGGCAAATAAACATTAACTTAAACAAAGAATCATACAAACCCAAGTGGAAAAAAAATACAAGTGGACTAAATGCAATCCTATTAGACAGAAATGCTCTTAGCCAATCATTTATCCTCAACCAATCGACTAGTTTAGTTCTATCAAGTGCTTGCACACTAATAGTTGATCAACCAATAGCCCAACCAGTCATCCGTTTCGGATGAAAACTAATGATTGGAGCTTAGAATTATTCCAAATTAAGTGAAGCTTTGGTCAATCCAAACTTGGGCCAATTCAAACCCATACAAAGTTGGCCCAAAATGAAAGCAAGGTTTGAATTGGATTCCAATCAAACCAAATACTATTCAAACTAAACCAAACCAAATTAAAAGGGAAATTACATTTTACTCAATTTAATGCAAACTCAAATTAAACTATAATTGAGTTAAATCACATTTGAACTCTAACTGAATCAAGTCGCATGGATTCGAATGGAGTTTGAACCAAGTCCCAACTAGGCCAAGTCAAGTTTGAATCTAAACCAATTGGGTCGAACCAAGCCCCAACTAGGTCAAATTAAGTTTAGACCAAGTTAATCAGGTCAAGACAAGTTTGAATAAAGCCCAATCAAGCCATATCAAGTTTGGACCAAGCTAATATGGTCAAGCAAGTTCAAACAAAACCCAACTAGGTTGAGTCAAAATCAAACAAAACCATATCGGGTTAAGCCAAATTTGAGCCAAACCCCAATCAAGTTAAATCAAGTTCAAACTGAACCTAAGTCAAGTCAAGTCAAGCTAGAGGCCAAACCAAAACAAGTTTGAATATAACCAAATTGGGTGAAACTAGGGCTCACTAGGTGTGCGAAACATTTGGTAGCATTCCAAGGTTATACTCAAATCCATGAGCAATTGGTAATGCTACTATCCTGACCTAAGCCAAAATAATTTCAAACAAAACTAAGATGAGTCAAACTAAGTTTCACTGGCTATGCCATGAAAACCATTAGCAACATTTCAAGCCCAATCAATAGCATGCCAAGAAAGGACATCAATTAACAAGTCAAAGATGATTAGAACAAGCCAAGACTATAAATCACTTTATAAATTAATCGAACGAAGGTAGGTTTGAACTTGCTTAGTTGGTCAACTAGAATGCCTTGCTCAAATAAGGTCAACCAATAACATGCTCGAAGACATCAGCCACCCATCAAATTAGTTAACCCCTAGAAGTAGTTGATGATGTGCTTCTCAAACTAGTCAAGCCCCTCCCCCCTCCCTACCTCGTACTCATCCCTCCCCTCCATCCAACACACACCCCCCCCCCCCCCCCCTCCCACCCACCCGACCAATTGATAGTGCACCCCTCAAGCTAGTCAACACCCAAAATTAGTTGATGATGTAGCCCCAAGCAAGTCAACCTCAAAAATAGTTGATGACATGCTCCTCAAGCTAGTCAACCCCCAAAAGTAATTGATGATGTGCCCCAGAAGCTAGTCAATCCCTAGAAGTAGTTAATAATGTGCCATCCTAGAAGTTTGTCAGCCCCCAAAAGTAGTTGGAAAGTAGTTGATGATGTGCCCCTCAGGCTAGCCAACACCTAGAATTAGTTGATGATGTAGCCCTCAAGCAAGTCAACCTCAAAAGTAGTTGATGGTGTGCTCCTCAAGCTAGTCAACCCCCTGAAGTAATTGGTGATGTGCCCCTAAAGCTAGTCAATCCCTAGAAGTAGTTAATAATGTGCCATTCTAGAAGTTTGTCAACTCCCAAAAGTAGTTGGAAAGTAGTTGATGATGTGCCCCTTGAGCTAGTCAAGCCCAAAGCAGTTAATGGCACACTCCCTTAGGCTAGTCAACCCATATAAGTAGTTAATAATGCATCCAACCCTCAAGACATAGCATCGACCCCTAGATGCAGTTAATGACTTTTGCCTCAGAATACAATTAGTAACACATTTGACCCTAGAAGATAATGATGATGCACCTTTTAAGAGCTGAACTTAACAGGCCATTGGTAATGCCATCTTTAGTTAATGGCCAACAGCCCAAGCTATTGGCCATACTTTAGGCTAAACCTGACAAGTCAGCAGTAATACCATCAAAATAAGTTAAACACCAATGTCCAAAACTATTGGCTACACTTCAATCTGAACCTAACAAGCTATCAGCAATGCTATCAAAAGGAGTTAATCATCGATGCTTCAAGCTATTGACATCACTTCAACCCTCCATTTCCTTCCATGTCCCATCAAATAACACTACCAAACCAATTCATCAACATCCACCGAGGATCAAATTAGGACCTACCTAAGCTAGACTCTACATGGTCCAACACTAGGAGTTGAGCAGTAGCAAACATCATGCTCTTCTCATTCGCCTTTTCTTATCTCATCTCATTTATGCATTCAAATCTATTAAAATGTAAAATGATGGTATGCCCTTAATTAAACCATGTATCCTTTTCTCAAAAGTGATCAAATATGATGCTTTCTTCTTTTCTTTTGTTTCTATTTTACTAGTTAGGTTTCTCACTTTAGGATATTTTTGATAATTATCAGGGTAATTAATAATAGGGGCTTGTACTTGTTGGAAGTCAACATTTTCACAATACTTGATAGAGCACTCAAATTAAATACACTTTTTTGATTTGTACATTAAGATCACTCCTCGAGGTCTCCGCCATCCCACGTAGCCAAAATCAATCCCACAGTCAATTTAAGTACTTATCAATTTTTTATCATGAATTTCATGAACACTTCATATGGAATGCAAAAGAAAGAAGTTGAAAACAATGAGTGCAATGTGGTTATATTGGAAGAATAACAACTATTAGATCCTAGGAATCTGAGCACTATTATGTTGTTAACTCTCATAAAAGAATAATCTTATTTGAAGATTTGCATACAATAAATGGTGTTATGTGTACAGTATTTTAAAAAATAGTTAAATGGTATGGTTTATTAGATAATGATTCTTCTATCTTGGATTTGTTGAAAGAAGCTTATTTCAAATGTCATTATCTCTATGCTATTTATTTGTCGCGCATCTAGCTTTTCCAACACATACTAATACTAGGGCTTTGTGGAACAAATTTTATGACTCTATGGCAAAAAAATTTTAAAACAAAATAATAGTAATTCAATTTACATCATGATTGCAGTTTTAAATGATATACAATTATTTCTACAATCTATGAAAATAGATATTAGTAATTTTGATCTATCTAAAAGAACATTTACCTATATTGAATTAGATTGTATAGGTGAGCCTAGAGATGGATTAGCTATTCCAATTGCTGCTAAAGATATTGAGGCAATTTCAAAATTAAACCAAGGGCAAAGACAAATTTTTGGTGCAACTATGGAAGCAATGGAAAATAAAAGAAAAAAACTAAATTTCATTGATGGTCTGGGCAAAGCTAGCAAAACCTTTGTTTATCATATGAAATTAGCTGCAACTCGAAAAAACACCTTATTGCATTAGCAACTGTTTCTTCTAGCATTGCAGTTGGTATCTTGCTTGGTGGGCACATGACACATTCAAGATTCAAAATACCTATAATTGAATGTGATGACATCATTTGTAACATATGCAAATAAAGTTCGATAATAGAATTGCTTAAACAAGCATCTTTAATAATATGGCATGAATGTTCAATGATCAAGAAAGAATCTTTAGAAGCATTAGATTTTGTGTTATGTGATATCACTAATGTGAACTTACTCTTTGAGTGTAAGTTAATAATATTAGGTGGTGATTACCATCAAGTTCAACCTATTATAACTAAAGTAACAAAAGAATAAGTGGTTGCTTCTATTTTAATGTGATCATATATCTAGTCTAATGTAAAAATTCTTAAACTTACAATTAATATATGTGCAAAATTAGATTCCAAATTTAGTGAATTATGACTAGAAAATGAAGATGAACCAACTATAGAAAATAGATTAGTTAAAATTCTATGAAATCTTCTAATTGAAAGCACACCCAATGATAAATTACTCAAAATCTACTTATACAAGTAGTTTTCTCTTACTTAGAATATGAGTTCAAAATTTTGGATTATATTAGTACACAAGCTTAATTAGCCAAAAAAAAAACTAATATCTTGATGCAATAAATAAACTCCTAATAGATAAATTTCCTAGTGAAGAATTTGCTTATTGCAGTTATGAGATTCCTTTAGATGAAAGCCAAGCAAATAGCATAGAAGATTTATTACATGCAATAACATTGAATAGTTTGCCTCCTTATAAATTAGTTTTTTTTTAAAAAATATCTTGTTATGTTATTAAGGAATTTAGATCTTGCAAATGGTCTTTGTAATGGTACACATTTTATTTATCATAAATTTTCTCAAAATAACATATATACTAAAATTTTTACTATTAATTGTATATCTCATACGAAAGTGTTCTTACCTTGGATTCTCTTGAATTCATCAATATCTAGAAACTACCCATATGCATTCCAATGAACATAATTTTTACTGTATTAATGTTTTTCCAATGACAATAAATAAAACACAAGGACAAAACACTAATTGTGTCGATATATTTTGACAGAACCTATTTTTTTCACATGATCAATTATATGTAGCTGTCTAGAGCAAAATAAGAGAAGATATGAAATATTTAATAATGCCATAGTTTGTTGATTTACAATAAAAATTTTATATAATAAATATTGTATTCAAAGAAATTTTATTGACAAATTAAAAACAAATATCTAACACTTGTACCTCAACTATTGTAAAGATGCTTATAAAATGATTTTTGTTATACAAATCAACATGTTACTTATTTTCTCAAGAATTAGTTAAAAGAAGAAGAAATTTAGATCCTGCAACTAATCTTTGTAATGGTAAATGTTTAATTTGTTGTGACTTTTCTCAAAATATTATATATGCTAAAATTGTTACATCTAATTGTATATCTCATAAGAAAGTGTTCTTGCTTTGCATTCTCTTGAAATTGACAATATCCAACAAGTACCCATACGCTTTCCAATGAAATAATTTTCATTGAGTTTGTGTTTTTACATTACAATAAATAAAGTGCAAGGATAAAAATTACATTGTGTACATATTTTTTTTGTGAACCTAATTTTTCACATGGTCAATTATATGTAGCACTATCTAAAGCAAAAGTAAGAAAAGACATCAAATGTTTAATATCAACACAATTTGATTATATACAATCAATTTTTATATAACAAATGTTTGAGGTAGACAAGATTATTATCAAATGAAAACATAAATATTTAACACTTATGTTGCCTTTTGGATTTTGATGATGATCAAGTTAAGATTTAACAAGTTTCTTAAATTGTGTCAAGCTTCAGGATGATCAATGATCATCCAAGTTTGTGAAAGACCAAGTGTAAAGATTAAAGCTTGAAGATGATTACTCAAAAATAAAAAGGATGATATCTTGAAGATGAAGCTTAAAGATCAAGATGAAAGCTCAAAGTGCTCAAACTAGAAGATCAACTCAAGACTCATAAGTTTAGAATTTTTATTTATACTTATTGAGCTGAGAATTTAATAGTTAGTTTATCTAAGCTTTTGGTTAACACCCAAACTCATCTTGGAAGGCTTTCACTATCCTATTATTTCTATCCAAGATCATTAATGAGTTAAAGTCAAATGGGAACAAAAGTTGCAATGAATCAATTAAGTTTTTTTTTATAAATTTTGAATGCCCAAACTTTAGAGTTTGGATGTCTAAATATAATAGAAAATCTCTGGTGATTACTGACATTTTTGGATAATTGAACCTAAAGTTTGAATGGCCAAAGTTTAGAAGCTGTAGTTTTTAGTTTTTCCATGTTTAGAGTTTGGATGTCCAATACTAGTTCAGAGCCCAAACTTGCTAGTTTGGGCATCTAAACTTGGTGACCAGGTGTCCAAACCTATGACATCAATTATAACAATTAATAATTTTTTATTATTAGAGTTGTCCAAATAACCAAACTCGATAGAGACAACTAGGATTGATTCCCAAATGGCTAGTTTCTTGCTCCAATAATTATATAAAAGTTTGGGACATTTTTGCTCAGTGAGAAAATTAGGTTTTCACATTCTTAGATTAAGAATCTACCTCCGAAGCCTTCTAGCCCCAACAAGAGCTCAAATAGGCATTACCCTTCAAATTCTCAAATTCTCTTGTACTTAAATATTGAGAGACTATAGTTTGTTAGGAAAGCAATGCTCTTCTAGGTTTTAGGAGAGTGGTAAGTGTGTTCACTCCTCAAGTTATGAGAAGTGGCTGATTGGCTCAGATGGAGAGCAATATTCATAGTTTGCAAGTTTGTAAGGGTATGGCTTCACCCTAACAAAGTGACAACTCTAGTAATGAGCTTAAGTACTTAGGATTAAGGTAAGGGCTATAAAGTAGGCATGATTAATCATCAAACCATGTATATCAGTTCACACTCTTTCTACCTTCCATTTACCTTACACACTTATCTTGATATTGATTGAAAATCATCTTATATTGATTATAGATTGATCATTCCCTTATGGTTTAATTATTCTACTAATTCAAATTAAGTTTTGATCATCTACTTGGTTTAAAGTACTTTTGAGTCTGTTGTGCTCTTAGTGAAAACTTGTTTTAGTATTTGGAAACATATTTCCCTCCTCCCCTCTCAAAGGTTGCCATCTCGGTCCGATACTTGTTATCAGAGCCTCATGCTTGTGCTTTCGGACAAACATTTGTGAGTATTGATCTTTTTTGGCAACCTTTGACATTTTTTTTTATTTTGGATTTTTTTGTTTTTTAAAATGAATTTTATTAAAATTTTTGTGTCGATCTCTCTTGAGACTTTTCTTGATTTTCCTATTTGATTAGTTATTATTACTAACCTCTTGTGAAAGATGCATATTATATTTATAGAAAATGAAGAGGAGATTCATATGGATGGCATCCAAATATGCTTCAAAGGTTATATAACTACTTGGGTAATTTTAAACTCTTCTACTTTTATTGGCTTTGTATTAGTATCATAGATAGGGATAGCCTGTATATATTTTTTTAAATATTTTTTCAACCCATCTATGCATATATCAATGGTAGCTTCTTATTGCCTCAAATTTGATTATAATGGATTTTGTTAAACTATTATTTTGAGGCTAGTTGATAGGAAATATTTTTCTCATTTTTAAAATTGTCATATCACTTGATGATGATATTAGTGGAAATATTTTTAAATTATTTTTATTATTTCTTTCTACACCGAGTTCTTTGTAATTCACTTATTTAGGGGGAGTAATATTTTTGATAATGTCAAAGAGGGAGAACAATATGCCATCCATTATTAGTTGAACTTTATAGCTAAAATCATGTCTAATTATCTAAATGTGCATATATCTTTTAGCATGATTATTTATTCTATGCATAGTTTGCCATCATCAAAAAAGAGAAGATTGTTGTCCTTTGGATTTTGATGATGATCAATCTAAGATTTAACAAGTTTCTTAAGTTATGTTAAGCTTTAGGATTATTAATGATTATCCAAGTTTGTGAAAGACTGAGTTAAGAATAAAGCTTGAAGATAATGACTCGAAGATAAAGAGGATGATATCTTAAATATAAAGCTTAATGATCAAAGTGAAAGCACAAAGTGCTCGAAGATCAGCTCAAGGCTCATAGGTTTAGAATTGTCAGTTATTTTTATTTAGTTGAAGACTTGGAAGTTTCTTTTTAATTTTTTGGTTAATACTCAAACTCATCTTAGAATGCCTTCACTGGCTTATTATTTCTATACAATATGATTATGAGTTGATATCAGATGGGAACTAAAGTTGGAGTAAACCAGTTAATATTTTCTGTAAACTTTGGATGTCTAAACTTCAAAGTTTGGATGTTCAAATATAATAAAAAAATATCTAGTGATTACTGACATTTTTGTGTACCCAAACCTCAGGTTTGGATGCCTAAAGTTTAGAAACTATAACTTTTGATTTTTTTTTTATATTCAAAGTTTGGATGTTCGGTACTATTGGTTTGGGCACCTGAATTGGTAACTAGATGTCTAAACCTATGATATCAATTATAATTAGTAATTTTTAACCATTGGAGCTGTTCAGACGATCAAACCTTGAGAACCAGACAACTAAACTCAAACAACCAAGGTTGATTCCCAAACAACTAGTTTCTTACTCCAATAATTATATAAAGACTTAGGATATCTTTGCTTAGTGAGAAAATTTTATTTTCATACTCTTAGAGCAAGAATCCCCTTCACAAGACTTCTAGCCCCAACAAGAGCTCAACTAGGCATTAATCTTGAAATCCTCAAATGCCATTATACTCAAATATTTAGAAATTCTTGTTACAAGGAAAAGAGTGCTCTTCTAGGTTTCAGGAGAGTGGTGAGAGTGTTCATTTCTTAAGTTGTGAGGAGTGGCCAATTGGCTACCGTGGGGCAGTGACACTTACAATTTTCAAGTTTGTAAGGGCATGATTTTACGCTAATGAAGCGATAACTCTAGTGATGAGTTTAAGTCCTCGAGATTGAGGCAAGGGATATGGAGTAAGCGTGGTTGATCTCCAAACCATGTATATCAGTTCGTACTCTTTCTACTTTCCTTTTACCTTATGCATTTATTTTGATATTGATTGAAAATCATCTTATATTTAATTATAAATTGACCATTTTCTTATGCTTTATTTGTTGATTAATTCAAATTAAGTTTATTATTCTCTTAATAAAAACTTGTTTTAGTATTTGGAAACCTATTTGCACCGTCTCCCCCTCCCCCTCCCCCCTTGCATTAAAAAAATGTGATTTGCTTCAATAGATGGATGAAAAAAATTAGACAACATCAAGATATAGTAAGTATTTAAAAGAATGTGGGTAATTAAAGTCTGTGTTTTGCAAAAAAAATTATCAAAGAGTTCATGAGTAGAGAGAAAGAGGATGTCTAGCAAGAATAATACTTGTAGACAATAAAATAAATGTAATTTTCTTATAGTTGTATCATGTATTTTTAAGTAAAGCTAATTTGTTGTATTTTATCTTTTATGATCTTATCAACAGGGATCAACCATTGATTTTGTGATGTTCAATGAAAAAAATAGTGTTATGATAACTTCTACAAGTTTGTGAAAAATTATTGGTTCAAAAATATTAGCGTTCAAGTTGTTATTCAAAGCTTTTGAAATGGGAATAGTATATATGAAATTCATGCTGGTGGTAATTTAATCCCTAAACAATCACGAAGAAATTTTTCATGCATACAAATTTGCAAAGTTGAATAGACTTAGTGTACTTCATTAAAAGCATTGACAATTTGGTGAGTCAAATATATTATTTATTAAAACATATATTTAAACATTAATTTTTTACATAATCATTGATCATTTGTTGTAGTATAGATATTTTAATAATGATTGTAGTTGTCGAACAGAAAGAAAAAGTCACCACCAAAAGCAAAACAATTGTTTGCATGATCCATGGACTTATCATAGCGAATACGATGTTAGTAATTATATCTTTTGTCCATTGATATGAAAAAACTCTCTAACTTTAATATATTTTAGTCATAACAAAATTAAATGATATAAATCATATGAGCTTATTTTGTTTTAAAAAATAGAGAAAATTTTGTTTGACTTATTTTGTGAGATGCTTTGGCTTCTACTTATGGGCCTGGATTGGAAAACATTGTTAAGAAAAATCCAATTATCTTGGTGTCACCAGTTATTGTAAAACATTTTCAAGGTATAAATATTTGTTTCCTTACAATACTTTTACAAATTTGAAAAATAATGTATTATTTACTAAGTTCATTATTTATATTGAAATAATACATATTGCACATATGCAAGTACTTGTTTTTTAATTGTGCTTTTAGAAATTGAAATAACAATGTTTTTTTCTTTAATTATCTATATTTGAATAACACATATTGAAGGGTTGCATTTCTCATCAACCTCTTCTACTACTTTCAAAATAAACTTTGAGATCCTTGAAGTCGAAGAGATGAATTTATGGTCTGCAATAATTTCATTACATCATTGAGTTGATTGGTTTGTTTCTAGCAAGCATATTCTTCTTTATTTTTTTTCAATCACTTTTCCCATACTAATACATTCCATTCTTAGGTTTAAAAATCATTTTGACAAAAAGAAATTTTTTCAAGATCATTTTAATACATGTTCATTCAAAAATTTAGCTGATAGTCTTGGAGTAGAAAAAGTTGTTCGTATTGACTTGACTAACAAAGTAATTTGGGAAAATAAGGTATTTTTAGCTTCAACCAAATTATTCATACTATAAATATTTGTTATAATTTATAGTCACTAACTTTAGTTTCCAACAATCAAGCTAGCTACTTCCAAACTGAAGCTTGGGTAGCTAGAATAGACTTTTAGAAAGATCTCTACTATCTCGGTTGTAAAGTTTGGAACAAAAAAATAAATAAGTTTGAGGATGGAAAATATTACTGCAAAAATTGTGATGCATTTGGTGTTCAAACAAATATTAGGTAATAACAAATGCATTTTTAAATGAAGTTAATTATGGAAACTATTTGCCATTCATGCAGATTACACCTATTCCATTGTTCTCGGTACATCATTTATGCACCACTTTTAGATCACAACAAAACAATATGGACAACATTGCTTGATTTTGAAGCAGAAAAACCTTTAAAACAACTACTTCTCTTCTTTGGGAGCTATAAACAAGGTATATATTATATAAACGTATACTACTGAATTCATTGATGATATTGGTTTCAATATAATATATTTTTTCTTGCTTATGTTCCAGCTGTCATCTATTCTTGTAGGAAGGTGGAGAGCAAATGTCTCAGCATCATCTATCAGTTTCTTATTTGAGCAACAACTAAAGCCATTAACAAAATTTAATGAGTGACGTATTCAATTATTAAAGTAGAGAAAAAAAAATAAGTTTGTATGTATTTATATACTTCCTTTCCTATAGCTATAGAGACCTATCTTTTTTTAAAAAAAAACTCTAGACATGTAGCCTTAAACTAATCCGATTGGTTAGATCTCATGATTTGAACTCTTATGCAATGTCACGATGTTTGAAAATTTTATTTGGAAAAGTACCATACCGCAACCGGCCTTCTCATGCTTTCAAGAGTTTATTATTGCATTTTCAAGATAAGAGTTTAATCAAGATTTTATAAGTTTCAATGGTCTATTTATAATATTATCATTTTTGAGGGTTTATTTGCATAATTACTATGCTTCAATCGACTTTCTTATACTTTGAAATGATTTAGACTTGTATTGTTGAGAAAAATGATGCTTTAATCTTTAAAATCGAGCTTGATGATGATTATACATGTTTCAAAGGCCTATTTATAAAATTATACTTTTTGAGGATTTATCTACAAAATTTGTATTATTTTCTGTAAAATATGTTGAATTTGATGGTTTAAAGTTGTCTAATACAAAATCACATTAAAATGGACTTATTTATAAAACATCAATTTTCAAGAGTTTATTTGTAAAATTTCACTCCGTTTAAAATTTTGAACTTTTGTGCAAAACGTACACCAAAGAAGATGGGTCGAAATCCATGAGAAATTGGGTCGACAGATTGAAAATTGACTGAAACTAGGCTGATAATGAGCTGAAATTTCAAATTTCAAAATTTTGATTTTTTGGAAATTCCAAAACTTAGGGTGGGCAGGGACAACAGCTAGCTGACACCTAAGCTAGCCTCCCCTCCACTTTTGTGAGATTTTATTTCCCACTCTTTTTTCATGAGATTTATTACTAAGATCTCTTTGATAAGATTTTATTCATCAAGATTTAATGAAATCTTACCCAGAATTCTTATATTTTCTCCCCTCTGGATCAATAATGTAGTGCAACCTCCACCCTCCGATTTTTGTGCCATAATCAGCACCCAAATTTGGCACCATAAACCTCTCCTAAACAACCAATTTCTTAGCTTATAAAAACCACCCAATTTTCACTAGTATGGGACACAAAAATTAGACTAGAAATTATACTAGAGATCATTGTTTAGATGGGTGAAACTCTCAAGGTTCTAATACAGGAAAAGGGGCTCCATGGCAAACCACAAAGTTTTGTAGAAATCCAAGGTCGAATTTCTCTTCAATATCAAAGTTTTAGCCAAAGAATCGACACTCAACCGCCATCTTCCTTTAAGCAAAATAAACTACATTTCTTGACTCTTTTTTTCATTTTTCTTATTTTTATCACATTTGATGTATTTAAATTAGAACTTTAGTTTCATTTTATTTTGTTGTATTTTAAATTCAATCCTTGAACACCAAAAATGGGATAGGAAGGGACCTTTAGGCCTTCCCCCATTGAAGTGAAGGGTAAGTTTTTTATTTTATTTTCTTTCTATATTTTTATTTACTCACATGAGTTGGATCTACACTCAAGAAACTCACAAACTTTTCTTCTCTTTCTTTTTCATTTGTAGGTAAACTTGAAGGGAAGGCTACTAGGGCAGGTATAAATCTTACCTAGTGAGGAAGCTGCCACAACCTCCTGAGGATGTCACATGCTTTGTAGGCTGGGCATGCACCATTGAGGAATGTGCAAGTACAAAAAGGGAGTTGAATTGAACCAATTTAAGAGCCAATTTATTGCACAATTCAAAGCCAAAATCAAACAAAAACTAACTAGGGAGAACTACAGAATGGCAACTATGGAGGGACCTCCTACAGTTAGGTTTGCTTTTTGCGTCTACCTCATTTAAAAAATTTCAATTCTCTATTTTTTGGGTGTTCGTGAAGTTCTCAATGATTATTTACTTTGAAGTTTTTATCAAGACAAAAACTAATTGTGAGAAAAACTAGGATTAAGCCAACTTCAATCAAATAGAGGCCTCATTAGTCCCATATATTTCAATACCTAATCCAATTGGAAGTGGTAGTTTAGACATATGGTGTGACCTAGGGTGACACACTACTTGGCAAGACCTCCGCAACTCCCACCTTAAAAAATGGTGAATTGTGCTTATTTCCCCAATAGATTGCATCCAATGGGGCATGACTGGTAGGTTAATAGACTAGTTGTGCAAATGAAAGTTCTGATGACCTTGTGTCAATCCAGAGGTTCACACAAACTCAAAACATAATTATACGAATGGGAGCCTACTGAGAGAGAGTCTTATGGTCATAGGGAACACAACCCATAGGCTGGTTATACCATTTTTTTTGAAGATAGTTGATGTGTGAACATGGAGACTAGGGATATCCTAAAATACCACCTTAGGAACAAAAGAGTATCATATAGGTTGAAAGAAACCAATAATCCAAACTTAAATCCTAAAATCAGCAAAAATTATTTGCCAACCATATTGGATGAGAATTCTAAAATACATAATCTTGATTTTTTTTGTAACTTATAAATTTTGTTAGTAATAAATAGGATCTTAATAGAATAGCTGATTTTATGATTGAGAATTAGCAAACGGCTAGTGGGGAGCCTTCTGCATCCTTATCAAGTGGTGACCCTACCAATTCCATACCTATAAATGAACCATTCAATAGGTAGCCTATGTCATTCAAGTTGAATGGGGAATAGACATCTCAGCTTCTCATAAAGCTTTTGGCACAGAAATTCTTACATTTTACTTCTCTAGTAATAGCTGACATCCAACTCCCTACTAGCAACTTTCTTGTTGCCTTTAAGATGCCAAAATTTTGTCTACATGATGAGATGGGAGACCCAAATAATCACAACATTGGTTTTTCTTTTTTTTGATGCACAGGCATACGGAACTAATGAACCAATAATAATCTACCTATTTTAAAAGTCATTGAGCCCAACTGCCTTCAGTTGGCTCATTAGTCTCCCTTAAGACAAGCTGCAATCCCTAGAAATGATCTTTTTTGTATTCCATTGGTACCATGCACACCAAGTGGCCCATATTTGGAAATTATGGAGCTGACATGTAAGAAGATGTAGCTTGGTGAAACTTTCATAGACTATACCAATTGATGAAGGGAAAAATCCATAACGGCTCAGATCCCTCTCACAGAGAAGTAAAAATGAGTCTTTTAATTGAAAATACATTACTTACTCTTAAAACTAGTTTATTGCCTTCTGACATTTATTTTTTTATCACCTTGCACTAGAAAGCATGTGTATGGGAAATTTTTTACTAGAGCATATTACATAAGCTCACAAGAGATTTTCTAAAAGGTGACATAAGGGACAGCCGAGGCAACCATTTATGGAGGAGGCAACACACAAGTTAATCAAGTCTTCTTCCTAAAGCCTGGTCTTAGGTATATAATGGCACAACTTCCAGCCTCTTACAACCTCCACCTCCTCCAGTTTCACATCAACTTCCTTACCAACCTACTCATCAACCTCCAACCTAACCTCAACCACCAAGAAATCCAACCCCCTACTAGCCTCCATAACCATAGTCTCCACTAGCTCAAAACCCTGACCCTCCACAAAACTACCAAAACATACCTCCACCCAATAATTATGCACCACGCTATTCACCTCCCAACACCCAATGTCACTACAAGCCACAATAACTGAATTATCCCCCGCTACCTAAAACCATCCTAACACCTTCACAACCTTCCTAGCCAATAACCTTATTCAATTCCTAGAACCAAGACCGATAACCCCAGGTATTGACTACTCCTAGTACTATCCCTTCCAAAAAACACCGAGACACAGCCTTGAGCAATGACACATTATAAAAGATATAATAATTAACCTGAATGATCAAAATGCAATAGATTGGGAGCTAGTTTAACATTTTGTAAATAGGAGAAGGGTAAGAGATATAATTGTTGTAACCAATCCACTTCCAACTTACCCTAATAATAATATAAATTATGTGCAAGTCATTTCTAAATCTAAAAAGAGGTATGGGAACTAGAA
The DNA here is from genome assembly GCA_005019695.1 of Trichopus zeylanicus subsp. travancoricus. NCBI lineage: Eukaryota > Viridiplantae > Streptophyta > Magnoliopsida > Dioscoreales > Dioscoreaceae > Trichopus > Trichopus zeylanicus. The sequence continues at coordinate 92,244 of RXID01014269.1, forward strand.
AGTAGAGGATCTTTGGGAAGGCTTTCTCCGCTTTGAGGATCCTCTTGAGCTAACTGAAGGATTGATTTATGAGAAAGCTATTCCTGAATTAATTAAATCACCTCCTAAACAAATCACTTGGGAAGTGGAGGATTCTTAGAAAGTGTTTTTGCTGCACAAGGATCTTCCAAAATAAGCCCTAACCTTCAAATCCAAATCTGAGATTGATGGTCAGATAGGACTTTTTACACCTATAATGATACCTATGATGGATATGGCTCATGATGATTATGACCCTTTAAAATATATGAACAAAGATTCAACTATATGAAAATATTTAAAAAAAGGGAATAGGTTAAAAATAGCCAACAAGTTGCACCTATTGGGAAATAGACTAATAGGATAATCCCTACAACTAGCCAAGAACCTAAACTCATTAAAGGGGAATTGAGATTGGAAAAAGTATAGTATTTTAGAACAACTAGCTAAAACCCTAGCTAAAATTTTCATATTAAAACTCATAACCAATTATCCCAAACATAGAGAGGTCCTATTTAAGACTTTAAGTAAGGCAAAGCTCAAGAGTGACATACCTCTAGAAAGGTTAGCAACTATTTGTAAAGACATTTTTTAAAACCTTGCTATAGCCTTTTCTGATTAGGACCAACCTGAGGAGGACCTAAGGGACAAACCACTTCACATAACTATTCAAATCAATAGTCCAATTATCAACATAGTGCTAGTGGATACAAGGGCGTTATTGAACATTTGCATATTATTTGTTCTAAAAGTAATGAACATTTCAGAGAACCAACTAGTGGAGTCTGATATCAAGATAATAGCATATGATAACTTGAAGAGGAGGTGCCAAGAGAGAATTCATCTACTAGTCACATATGGGCCTAAAATGGTCGGAGAAAAGTTCTATGTATTTGATATTCCCTCATATTACAATCTCTTACTAGGAAGGTGTTGGCTTAGAGACATGGGAGTGGGTCCATTAATTTGTCACCTGTGCCTAAAATTTCCTCACAAAGGCACCCTCGTCAAGAACTAATGTGACCTAGCAGCTCGAGACAAGGACTGTTAAGTAATTTGGAAAGTAGCCACTATCATGACTCAAGCAACAAAGCCATCCCTCAAAACTATACTTCAAAACCTTTTGCCAACTCCCAACAAATCTCCACCCATTCAAACTAAATTTGAGCTCCATCCAATCTTCATGAAACTCTTGCCACAATTATAAAAAATAATCCTTGTGCTCTTGTCACCTCAAGCTCCATAATAAATATCCTCTCCTCCACCTCCCTTAAATCCAAGCCTTGTTCCCTAATTTCCAACCCACCTCACCTCAATAAACTATGGGAAATGATGTTCAAGATTGGATACAAGCCTAGTCAAGGGCTTTATAGAAGAAACCAAGGAGAGCTTGAACCACTTTCTGAAGGAGTTCCAAGAGGAAGAGAAGGTCTTGACTTCTCATGGAGGGATTGTAAGAAGAAGGATCAACCCCTCTACTCTTTCAAAGGCTCAAGTCAACATCCACCACCAACATAGATGCTAAAATCACACTTCACACTGGATGAGTACAGCATGCCACTATAATCCCTACTGATAACCAAGACAGTGAAGATGACAACCTATAAAGCATCGTGAATAGGATTGACCAATTATTCCTGACTGAGGAAAGTGATCCACCCCCTTGCCCAAAGCAAGGCACAACCTTATGATTACCCTATCCTCCCCCTGAGGATGACCCATTCTATAGTTTAGATTTATTTTCTTCTTTATAAAGTGTAGTAGGCTAGATTTAGCGAAGTTTTATACTTGCAATCCATATTATGTGCTTAATGTGTTTGAAATATGTCAGCTACCTCTCCAAGACCTAGAGCAAAAGAAAGATGTGCTCTACCTCGAGCCCTTCCAGACTCACACAAAGGACCACATGAGGACTGGGGTCTATGATATCGAGGAATATGAAGATGAAAATAATGAACTCAATGACTTTATAGAGGCAACTAAGATATTTGATGAGGAGACAGCCATAACTACAAAATCAATTAAAGGAATCAACCTAGGGCCACCTAAGAATCCAAAGCTAATCCTTATCAATGCAAAACTACCAAGTGAACTTGAAGCTCAACTGATCTCAACCCTTATTGAATATAAAGATGCTGTTTATGGACATATAGAGAGATGCCAAGACTGAACAAAGGGTTGGTGGAACACAAGATCACCTTAGAAGATGACACAAGGGAAAGAAAGTAGAAGTTGAGGTGGCTACATCTAGACACTGTGCTCATACGTGTTGTCCTCTATTCAAAGTAGGTGGCAAACATTATTCTAGTGAAGAAGAAGGATGGCATAGTATTGTTTGAGTAAATTTTGGCTAAATTTCAATCCAATCAAAATCCAATCAAAATTTAGACATAATAGAAGCTTGAATGACACTAAAATATGGCTCAAATGTGTCGAATTGGCCTTCTCTTGGCAAATTAGTTCTTGTTTATCAATTGACCAATTTCCATAATTGATCATTCGATTTTGATGAACCAGGATCAACGTAAGTTCTCTATCGATTGACTAATTTCTCAACCGATCATCTGATTTTAATAAACCAATACTGGCAAAAACTCTCAGTCGATCAACTAATTTCTCAATCAGTCACCTAGTGCAGATTAGGATGGGAAGAAACTGGTTGTCCAATGAACCAATTACAAAATTCTTTTTATGAAAAGGCCCTTGAGTTTCATAAAATCATAATTTGGCCCAAACTTTCTAGAAAATTTGCAAATAAATCCTTTATAAATTCAATATTCAAGTTAAGTACAATTTTCAAAATTTCTTCATTTACAACAAACAAATCATCCTCATCCAATCCAAACACATCTTCATTTAACCTCAAAATAAACTTATCCTTATCCATCTACAATTACATCCATGATTCAATGTTTTAAATAAAAGAAATTGAGATCCAATCTAACTCAATCTCTCCAAGCCCTATTTAAACCCTTGTCAATATCAAAAGAGAGAGGAGATCAAAAGTTAAAGAGAAAAAGGCCCTAAAACCAAAGAAAAAAGGAGATCAAGAAAGGCACCATAAAGGAGAAGTCCAACTACAAGTTAGAGAGCAAAACAAAAAAAGAGGCAAAGTTCTTATCCTTCTTCCTTCTTCTTTATATTTTTATTCTTGTTCTTCCTTTGTTTCCAATCAAGGTACCTATTGTAGGAACTCCGCTTGGCCTCCACTCCCTCGCTCCATCCCTTTCATAAGCTCCATCACTGTCATGGCCACCGTGGCTCCATCTTCTCCAATGCACTGGCCTACCACATCATCCTTCCCACAAACGTATTGCACTGGCTTCGCGTGCTTCGCCCATACCCTCATTGTTGGAGGTAGCTCACCACACCAATATGAGCCTAACTGTATCACCACCAAGAACATTGCCCATGCTCCTGATTTCTAGAGCTCTCCATCACCAATCTCCTTGCTCATGCCAAACTAGCACACTGCTACCAGTCCTGGAGTAGCCACACCGCTACCTTGCACCAAGGAACTCACCGCTGCTCATTGCTAATCACAGCCAAATTCAGCCACAGGTTGAAGAAGAAAAAGAGCTGAGGGAGGGCTCAGGAACATTAAACATAAAAAAATAGAAAGAAGGAAGGAGGAAGAAGAGATGGAGGGGGAAGGAACTCCTTCTTGGTGGGGAGCAGGATGAGAAGAAACAAAGGGAGAAAAGTAGGAAAGAGAAATAAGGAAAAAATTAAAAAAAAGGTTGCTGCTGGAAGAACTCACCCAAGTTGGCAAAAAATAAAAATAAAAAGGATGATAAAAAAAAAAGAAAGGAGAAAAGATTGCTGCAAAAAAATATAGTAAAAATGAAATTACTACCCCATTTTTCGTGTTCATCAACTCTAATCTATGGTTAGCCTATGGGCTTGCTCAAAAATAACTCTAACCTAGGACCAGCCTACGAGATCACCCAAAAGTCAACTTTGGCTTAGGAGCCAACCTACGAGCTCACCAAAAGTCATTATAAGTAAGAGTCAGCTTGCAAGATTGCCCAAAAGTCAATTTAGCTTAGGGCTAGCTTGTGGACTCGTCCAAAAGCCATCCCAACTAAAGGCCAGCTTACAGGCTTGTCCAAAAGCCATTTCAAACTCAAGGCTAGTTTATGGGCTCACCTAAAAGTCTAAATAAACTCAAGGCTAGCCTATAGACTTGCTCAAAAGGAAAATCAACATAGAATCAGCTTCTGGCTCACCCAAAGTCATTATGATAGTTGGAGAGCTCTTAAACCAAATTAACCAATTTGATTAATATAAATTTATTAAATTAAATAACTCAATCAGATTAAAATCAAGCTGGATCAGGTTAATCAAATAAATTAATTAAGCTAAACTAAATCAACTCAACAAGCTACCAAATGGACCTAAAATTAATATGATAAATAGATTAAAACTAGCCATCAGTCATGCAGAAAATCTTTTGTCAATCATTCAATTTCCAACTAGGCATTCAGTTCTGATGAACCAAGGTTAGCAATGCTCTCTGCCAGTCAACTGCTTGGTCAATTAGACAATCGGTTTTGGGCTATCAAGAATCATTATGATCTCTGTCAGGTGATTGATGCTATCAACTAGTCATCTGATTCTGATAAACCTCGGTTGGCACCCTTTTGGCCAGTCGACCAATCCCTCCAATTGGTCATCTATTTCTACTAGGAAAAAATGGCTTGGGTCCAAACTTAACCCTAACTAGGTTCAAATCAAGTCAAGTTAGCAACATACACCAAGGATCAAATCAAGCATCTATTCAAGTCAAGTTTTGTTCATTCGAGTGCATAGGAGGAGTAGTGGTGCACATCAAACCTTTCCCACTTCCTTTCTCATTTCATATTCTTTCATGATTATGAATTTAAATATTTAACATTATAAAATGAGGGTATTCTCTTACTTAAGACATGTAATTTTTTTGTCAAATCAATTAAACATACTTTATTTTCTTCATGTCTCTATTGTTATTAGCTAGGCTTTGCACTTTAGGAGGTTTCTAATAATTGTCAAGGTAATTAACAATAGAGATTTGCACCTATTGAAAGTCATGTTCTCATAACATCTAATTGTTCCTCAAGGACTTTATCTATCCCGAGTGGTAGATTTTGGCTCTACAAATTCTAGCATGCTCAGTGGTACATGACTTCACCTCTAAGTAAAGAAATCTAGTAATATGGTAGAGATATTAATAAGATAAAATTATAATTGAAAACTAACCAATTATATTCTCTTCTACTACAAAAAGCATCAAATGGCATCAACAAAGGACATCCCTACCCCAACATACACCAACAATACACCAACATCTTGGGAGAAGGATTGGTTATTCGTCTACCTCAATCTACGATCACCATAGGAATAGCTGGAGCTTAGATTAAGTTTGGAACCATCTCTTAGGTCATCTAGTTCAAGAGAGCCCTTGCTAGTTCACCAACTAGTGTTGCAATTGTATAAGATTAATATGCTTCTTGCCTTCTATTAAGGGGAAAAAGATCCAATGTTATCATCCCCAATAAGAAGAGTCAACTTGGTGAGAAGTTATAAGCCACACATAAACTAGCAAGGGCATCTATCTTCAAAAGATTTGGCACAAAGCAGAGCTCAGTCTTCAATTGTCTTCACTCCACTCCTGAGAAGGAACAACTAAAAGCAAGTCCAAACACATATATAATTAAAAGCAAGTCCAAACATATGCATGGACGAAGAAGAACCTATCTTAACTATTATGAACAAAAGGGAAGGTTGCTGGAGTTTTTAGCTAACTTGAGAAGCCTACCCCTCAAATGAAGTCAATCATCACCATTCTTATCTCTAAACCCTTTGCCCCATTAAATGGCTTAGGAAAGGGTAAAAGTGAATTAAAAGGGACATAGTCTTACCTCAAAACTATAGCTAAGGGGAAAATAACCAAACAAAGCAAGGAGAGCCACCATAAAGCTGCAACCCAGCACAAGACCCCACAAAGGAAGACCATCCACACTATTAGAGATTTCTCATCATAACTCTAGCAAGGACTGCAAGCCCACACCTTAGTCGACCAAATACCAAAAGAAGGCTATGTGAACAAGGAGGTTCAGGAAGAGAGGGCCCTTGTGAACCATCCTTTCTACCATCTCAAAGATAGGGTATAGCTACTCACTCTAGGGGTAGACTTTTGAATGAAGTAACTCAACTGATGGAAGAAGTTAACCTCAGCCCAAAATACAATCAAAAAAAGATTCGATCATCAAGACATAAACTGTCATATCCTGATAAAAGTCTTGGTCATAAGTGAAAGCTCTAGTGGGGAAATGACTATAGAAGCACTACGAGAATAGTTGCAACAATAAGGGAAAGAAAATGATGAAGCTTAGAAGAAGGTCATGGAGTTGAATGGAGATGATGATACAAATGAGGCAAAAGTTTGAAAAGTTGGAGTGATCTCAACAATCATCTCAAGTTGTAGAGGTGGCAAAAGATACACCTCTTGTAGATGAATTCCCTTAAAATATAGGCCCTTCTCAAATGCCTCCTCCACTATTAAGGGGATACACAATTCCTGATCTCACATATTTCTGATAATATGGAATTGCCAACATACATATAATAGCAAGTGCAATGAATGGTAGATGTACAACTAAGACAAGAAAGTGACATGGATATGATAAATAATGATGACAAACCATACCCTAGTCATCATGACCAGATGCCATACCCTAGGGGTTATACAGTGTCTAGGTTTAAATAATTTAATGTCATTAGTAATCCTAAACAATATGTAGCTTATTTTATGACTCTATGTGGGGATTCAAGTAATAACCCCTCATTATTACTCTGCCAATGTTCAACAAGGTTAACTAAGGTAGTATTTGAGTAGTATGCTAGTTTATAACCATAATCCATACAAACTTGGTCATGAATGAAAAAGGCTTTTCAAATTAGGTTTGGAGGAGCCAATGATAAGGTAACCATTGCAAACCTCATCTAGACACCAAATTGCAACAATGAATTCGCCTTGGATTACATCACATGGTGGAGAAAACTCAACATTAGGTACGAATAATCCATAGGCCAGTTTGAGACTATAAATCCAGTCCTTGGTAATATAAGGAAGAGCCAGATGGTATCCTATCTAAGTACTTCTTCTATCCACACTGTATAAGATCTTATCATATAGGTCAAGAAGTTGGAGAGGATTGGCGCACCAATCTTAACTAGTTCACAAAATTTCAAATTAGAAAAAGATAAGGAAAAGTGAGGGGAGCCCTCCAAAATTATGAGAGCAGCATTCACAACAAATAAGTAGAAGAAACATATAAAACCCATTATAAATGGAGGTAATACTCAAAAATTGCTGATTCCTGGGGGAGATGGAGAAGTTTAACCATTTAACAATTTCCTATAGAAACTCAGAAAGAAATAGTCCTTTAAGAAAGAGAGAGTAGGCAAAATCTTTCAAGACTCTCTAAAATTAGGCCTCCAATTGCTAGAATACAAAAGTCCAAATGAAGCCAATAAAAATGAACATTAAAACTATTATCCTCACTACAAAGTCTTGGAATACATTATTAAAGACTGCTATGCATTCAAGGATTAGATCAAAAAGCAATACCGAGAGGGCAAGCTAACTCTCTCAAAGTCAACCTTATTCGAAATACCTACCAAATACATCAATAACATCACTATATTTGAGACACATGAGCCACTTGTTGGCTCCATTTCGAGGAAGAGAAATAGCATATACTCAAATAAGAGTACCTGTAGGAGATCTATATCTCTAAAAGGCTAAAGAAACTAATAAAGAAGATAGCTAAGAACCCTGAAAATCATAGGATGGTGATAAGAAAAGATTCATCAAAATAAGGTTCCCCACCTACTTAAAGGATCAAAAAGAAAAAGAACATAAATAAGAAGAAGAAACTAGTTGAACTAGAGGGATACACGATTAAGTATCCAAGAATATGTCAATGCCTTGGAAGAGTATGTCCAAGAAGAAAGAAATTAAATAACTCTCAAGGAGTTCCTCCCTAATAAAGTTAGAGCTTTGCTTGAAGGCTTTGACACTAAGAATGGGGAAGAGAAACCTCTAGTGGCAACCTACACTACCATTATCACTATTGGATGCTCACAATCAAGCCAATCATCAGAGTCATCCCATCACTCAAATGATGATGAAGTCCAAAGCACAAAGTAGGAAGAAGCAAATGAATTCATCAAGAATATCACAGATGAAATGAAGATTCCCATGAGTCTTCTAGTGGACTATCACCAAGACGGCTATGTCAGAGAGTGATTCACCCGTGAATGTGATTATGTCAAACTACAACTAAACATTATAAATTTCTAGTCATAACTAATATGAAGTATCTCAAGACACAAATGCAAGCACTAAATAAATGCATGCAGGGTATGGATGTGTATATGGAGAGCATGTCAGATGTAACTACCATACTTTTTGAAGAAATTAAGAAGATGAAAGAGATAGTAGCTAAAAATGCAAAGGCACACAAAAGACCTTGTACGAATATTGGGGAATCACCTATCAACCCTCCTTGAGACTAGGATGATTATCCATGCCATGTACCCCAAAAGCAAGCTAAGGGAGATAAAAGCTCTCAATGACTAGCATCTAGATTCATTGCTTCTTAATGCATGGTAACTCAACAACCAAGATTGACACCTATGATCAACCTTTACCATCAAGTAACATAGCGACAAATGATCAACCCATTAGGTTTGTTGAAGTCCCAGTCCTAGAGCCTATGGAAGAGGAAATTGTACATACAAGACACAAATGATAAATCTAACTCTATGACTGAGTCAAAACAAGTTTATGACTACTTCAGAAGGCCCTACATTAGTAAGCAACAAAAGAAGTAGGGATTTCAAGAAAGGATTAAACAAGCTAATGCTAGAGTTCATTCTGCTCCTGCATTGAGCTAATCCAAACATCCACAAAATAAATGCCCTAAATATAAAATTTTGAAGAAGGCCATACCAACTGATGAAATAGAAGGGTTCATCCAAAGAGTCTCTGAAGATCTCTATATAAGGAAGCCTCATTTACCTAACTCCAATGTTGAATGGGATGAATATTAGCTAGTTACATCCTCCAAAGACATCCAAAAGGCTACCTACCAATTGAGGGCAAGGACCTACTACCTCCTATCACATAATCAGTCTTAGTAGTGATTCTGAAAAGAGCCTTATTGGTCTCAGGATGCTAGAATTTACCTAAGGAATATAAACCAAGTATAACTAAGAGGCAATAAAGTGTTATCCCCAAGACAAGCTCCAATGCCTAGACAAGAACATCTCCAAGGATAATGAAAAATAAATTCAAATAAATGAAGATGCCTAGCCTTCACAAGATTACTCCACACCTAAAAAAGTGGAATACAACATAGCAGCTCATCTCAAGAAGATCCCTATCACGCGAAGTTTGTTTGATGCCCTAATGATGTTACAAGAACTTAGGGACATGTTAGTACATATCTTGTAAAACTTAACTGACTATCAAGCATACTTCACTGAAGAAAGTACGAAGGAGTCATTATATGCTCAACAAACTCTTACCATCACCTTCACAAATAATGACCTATTATTAGGAATGACAAATCATAACAATCCATTATATGTCACAAAGAATAGTAATAGGATTATAATTAATCACATCCTCATCAAGCCAATCTCCTAAGTCAAGTTGATCGCTCTCTGTACTCTAAGGGCTCTAGCTTTAGATGTGTGTCACCTAGCATCCAAAATTATAACCATCCAAGGGTTTAATTAGAATAGCCAAAAAGCTCTTAGATTAATAACCATACCTCCAAAAATAGGCAAATTGATGATTGATGCCAAGCTCTATGTGATCGACTCTGATGCATCACATAAAGCACTATTAGGGAAGCCATGGTTACATGAAAATAAGGTGGTGTGATCAACCCTACATTGATGTCTCAAATACTTTGAGGATGGTGAAGAATATCAAATTGATGGAGATGTACATCTTCTGATATTCACAAAATATATTATGATGATGCAAAATATTATTAGAGATCTCATGCTGATTAAAGGTCTGCTTCCATTAGTCAAGTAAAGAAGAAGATTCCTAGCCTAATACTCAGATGAAGAGACCCCACAATTTCACTTGGGTGGCTTTTTCTTGATGAAGATGATAATGGAGATAAAACAGAAAATATTCTCCTTCTTATTAAAGTTTTAGAAGGCTTACTTAAGCTATTAGATAAGCTAAGCACCAATATTATAGAAGAATTAATAACCTTCTATATTTTCCCATGACATAAGGGAGAAAAGAAAACATTATTTTACAAGATAATCCCCTATGTCCCAAGCATGATGAAGTACTAAAAACTGAGGATCTAAAAAATAATGGTAACTATCAGCTAGTGGTTATACCTAAATATTTTCCAAATAATCTTTGTTAAATAATCGAGAAATCCAATTGTAGATTTCAACAAATAAAAGAAGAAAGCTGCTTCTTTAGGAATTTATGGGATCTACCCAAAATATGTGCTTATATCCCTAGAAGAGGAAGTAAGAATTCCCAAGGACTGGGCTACATCATTCCAAGTATCTATGCATGCCTTATGTTTACAGTTGGATCTCTATCTGATAATGAGGCTAATCAAATATCCTCAATGCCTTCAGACACAAATTGTATGCATTGAGCTAGCCATGATTCTCCACATATTACAGGATGATGATGAAACCCAAAAGGGCAACCTAAAAGGGGGAATGAATTAGGTTTAATAAGAATAATTACTACTTTTTAGCACATGAAAACCAATTCACAAATCAAAGGTAAAATTACAAGTCCACAAGCAAGAAATCAATCACAAATACTATAATATAAATAGAGAAAGAGAAGAATCACACTATTATTTTTACATGTTTCAACAACTAACTATACCTAGTTCATGGCCCATTTCTCAATCTTGAGGACTCAAACTCTGCACTAGAGTTGTCATTTCATAGGTGAAGCAACCTCCTTACAATCCCTTACACCAATTGAGCAAGTGCCACTCCAATCCAAGGCCTTGAATCTTTCACACTCCTAACAACTTAGGAGTTTTTACAAGGATAGAAAATGGAAAACAAAGAAAAGAAAAACCTCATAGTAAGAGTCTCTCAAAGGTTGAATATAAGGGCAATAAGGATATGAAAGTTAAAGTGTACTTGACCTCTTGTTGAGGCTAGATAGCTTAGGGAACTCAAATCTTTCTCTAAAAAGTTCATTATCCTATTGAGCAAAGAATTCCCAAGCCCATATATATCCATTGGGGAGAGAACTAGCCATTATTGGCTATTCTCTATTGTGTTTGGACATCTGGACCATAAGATTCGAGTGTTCAAAATATTCTAATGGTTAAATTAAACTAGCCATTATTAGCTAATGTCACAGGTTCATACATTTAAACAAGCATAGTTTGGTGATTGAAACCTGTACCTGACAATCGATACCAAAAACCTTAGAATACTAATGTTACAGCCTTTGATCTTTGGGCATCTAAACTTGAGGTTCGAGCATCCAAAGTTATCAGTTATTCCAAGGTTATTTATGTTATATTTGGGTGTCCAAACTTTGAAGTTTGGGCATCAAAAGTTGATAGAAAAATCTAACTCATTCACTACAACTCCAATCCTTATTTGACATTATCTCAAAACTGATTTTGCATAAAAATAATAGGCCAATGAAGGCATTCTAAGTTTAGTTTGAGTGTTAGCCAAAAACTCAAATAAATTAATTATCAAATTCTTGACTCAACAAAAATAAATAAAAATTTTAAACCATTGAGTCTTGAGTTGATCTTCAATTTTGAGCATCCTTGAAATTTGATCTTGATCTTCAAGATTCATTTTCAAATTATCGTCCTTTTTATCTTTGAGTTATCATCCTTTTTATCTTGAGACTTGATGCTTCTTGAGCTTGGATGATCATTGATAATCTTGAAGCTTATCATCACTCAACAAAATTGTTAAACTCTAATTTTATCATCATCAAAATCAAAATAGCAATAGGTGAAGTCCTCATCAAAGCTTCATCAAAATCTGAAGAAAGGAGGCATGATATAGTCAAAACACCCTCAAAACTAACAAAGGAGCCCTTGCCAAGTCCCATTCAACATGATGAACCACTTGGTGAAGAAATGATCCTCAAACCAAAAGAAGCTCCACTAGAACTCAAAGAGGGGGAGCAAGCCACAATCAATGAACTAATGAAAATCAACCTAGGTTCAGAGGAAGATACCAAGTCAACCTTTATTAGCACACAATTCTCAGAAGAAAGCCAAGCCCAACTCAAAGCAATACTCAAGGAATATAATTACTGCTTTGAATGGAGCTACAGGGAGATGCCTAAATCCTGAAGTCATAGTCTACAAGCTATCAAATAAGCCCGTAGGAAAATGAAACTCGACCTAGAGCAAATGGTGATAGAAGAGATGAAAAAATTGATTGAAGTAGGCTTAATTAGGGAAGAGAAATAGCCAAATTAGATAACAAGCATTATGCTAATCAAGAAGAAGAATGGTCAGATCTGCATTTGTGTGGACTATAGGGACTTAAACAAAGTATGTCCAAAAGATGATTTTCCATGCCAATTATGATTAATAATGCAGCCAATTTTGAACTATTCTCTTTTATCAATGGTTTTTCAAGGTACAATCAAATCAAGATAGATCCCAATGATGAAAAGCATACAACCTTTAAACTCCAATTGGTATTTACTACTAGAAGGTGATGTCCTTCGAGTTTAGGAATATGGGTGCCACTTATCAGAGGACCATGACCCGAATTTATGATGACCTCATACACTAGCTAGTCGAGTGCTATGTGGATGATTTGGTAGTCAAAACTAAGTCCAAAGACAAGTAAGTCTAAGGCCTAAAGATAGTTTTTGACTATCTTAGAAAATTTAAAATAAAGATGAACCCTATGAAATATACCTTTGGGATATCATCTGAAAAATTTCTCGACTTCATTGTCAGACACCAAGGAATTGAAATTGATCCATCTAAGATCAAAGCCATCTTGGATATGCAACTACCCAAAAACTTAGTTGAGGTCATTCTAAGATCAACTTGTATATAAAGAGATTCATTTTGAACCTCTCCAAAAAATACAAGCCATTTTCCAAATTGATGAAAAAGGATGCTTCATTCATTTGGAATAAAAAATGTCAATAAGTCTTTAGAGATATTAAGCAATATCTCTTAAAGCCACTAGTCTTGGTAGCACCCATGCCTAGTAGACCCTTAATCCTCTACATGACCGCAATAAAAGGGTCCTTGGGAGCACTTCTCACCTAAAATAATAGGGAAAAGAATATATAATCTACTGTTTGAGTAGAAAGCTAGCGGGGCAAAGAATAACTACTCTCGCATTAAAATGTATTTTCTGTAACTCATATTCATAGTCAAAAAGCTCAAATATTATTTGTTGTCTCATCAAGTTATTCTAATATCAAGGGTTGATCCCCTAAAAACCTAATGACTAGGCCCATACTCATTGGAAAGCTAGCAAAATGTGACTTAATCCTCATGGAGTACAATATCAAATTTGCTCCCCAAAAGGTGGTTAAAGGACAAGCTCTTATTGATTTTCTTGTGGCTCACCCAATGTTAGATGACTCCCCACTAAGATGCAAACTCCATGATAAAGAAATTCTTCTTGTCGAGGAAGGGGAATCCTACTAAAAGTAATACTTTGATGGGGAATCATCAATCAAATTAGAAATCAAGCTAAAGCTTTTGTAAATTAAAGTAAGCTTTGAACTCATATTTGTCACTACAAATGGGGGCATTTTATGATATTCCTACTCCCTCTTAAAACCATATATAAATAATAAGACTAAATACGATGCCCTAATTGCAAGACTAGAAAAGGCCCTCAACATGAGAATATCACGTCTACATATTTTTGGTTATTTACAATTTGTCATTAGTCAAGTGGGAGGTGGATAAAAACTTCACAAATTTGAGCTACTAAATTACTATTAATAGGCTCAAGAACTCATGGGGAAATTTTCACATGTTCAAATAATTAAAATTCTTTAGTGTGTCAATGTAAAAATTGATTCCTTAGCCAAGTTAGCCAGATACTAGCTAATCGTGACTAAGGAAAAATTATAATCGCAACTTATAATAGGCAAGTAATAAGTTCAGTCTTTAGTAGCAAGCACAAGAAGACCGAATCTAAAGTAATAGAGGAAGTGATAGATTAAAAAATACCATTCACCGACTACCTCAAAAATAGAGAACTTTCAAAAAAAAAATCAGTGCAGATGTAACTCAAGAAGCACTTTTTGCTTATTAATGACACTCTTTATAGGAAGTCTTTTGATCAACTACTTCTATGCTATCTTTCATATGAAGAGGCAAAAGAGGACATGTGAAGTGCACTTTGTGGTTTGTGGAGCTCATCAATCAGGCCTAAAAATGATGATAAAAATCAAATGTATGGGCTTCTATTGACCCACAATGGTGAGAAATTGTATCGAATATGCAAGAAAATATCACCTGTACCAAATTCATGATGACTTCATTCGTTGATGCCTAAATCCTTTACATCCAACAATATTCTTATGGCCATTTGAAGTGTGGGGTACAAATATAATCAACCCAATTGAGCTATCTTTTTTCAGATGCCACTATTTCATGTCAGTAGCAACTGACTATTTCTTTCAATAGGCAAAGACAATCCCACTAAAATAAGTGAAAGCATATAATATTGTCCATTTCTTTTGAAAAAAAACATCCTATATCGATTCAGTGTTTCCCGAAGAATTATTTCTAATAATAGGCCATCCTTCAAAAGCTTCAAAATAGGATGATTCAGGCATCATTATAAGATAAATTGGAGATACTCATTTATCTATAATGAAAGAGTAAATGGCCTTACTAAGGCATTCAATAATACACTCTCTAAAATATTAAAGAAAGTTGTTGTTAGAAACAAAATAGACTAGCACCAAAAATTTTTTGAGGTATTGTTGACTTATCACACCACATATTGGACCCCTACTCAACCAACATCATATGCATTAATATTTAGAACTGAGGTAGTCCTGCCATTGGAGGTACAAATTTCCTTCCTAAGGATTACTTTGCAAGAGGAAATTATAAAAGAAGATAATGTTTATCTTCACCTAGATGATCTAGACTCCTTGGATGAAACAAGGCTCATAGCTTAGCAAAACTTGGAAATATACTGAGTAGATATGTCCAAGGCTTACAACAAGATGGCCCAGGTTAGGTTTTTTCAGAAGGGAGAAATGATCTTGTTGTTGAGAAGACCCATAATCCCAAATTGAAGTAAGAAAGGCAAATTTGAGCCTAATTAGAAAGGCCCCTATATCATTGAAAGGATATTTAAAGGGGGATTCTAGCAACTAATTGATGATAGAGAAAAAAGACCTATGTTACTAGTCAATACCCAATTCCTATGTTTTTGGGGGAAACAAAAAAAAATGAAGGTGCCTATGTTTTGTCTATGATCAAACATCTAGCTTCCCTAAAATAATATCCAGTCAAACATATACTACATGTTTCTCAAGGCAAAATACAGATACAAAACCCCGTATGACATATCAAAACTAATCTTGTGCAGTGATCAAGTTCAATCCACATGACAAACTAAAGTCTATCTTTTGTAGTGGTCAAGTCCATATTTAAATGATAAACCAAGTTCATTTCCACATGGCATCTCAAGTCCACTTTCATGTGGTAATCCAAGTCCAACTTGTGTGGTGATTGAACCTACATCTAAATGGCAAATCATGTCTACTTCTATGTGACAACTCAAGTCCACTTCCACATGGTAATGCAAGTTCATCTTGTGTGGCAATGATGCCCATATCAACAATTCAAGTCCACTTCTACATTGCAACTAAAGTCCATTTTTACATGGTGATCAAACTCATAATTAAATAATAAATTAAGTCCACTTTCACATGGCAATCCAAATTCATTTTCATATGAAGATTCAAGTCTACATCCATGTGACAATTCAAGTCCACTTCTACATTGCAACTCAAGTCCACTTTCACATGACAACCCAAGTCCACTTCCATGTTACTCAGGTCCACTTCCACATGGCAACTAAAGTCCAATTTTATATAGCGATCAAGCCCATATTTAAAATGGCAAATTAAGCTCATTTTCATATGACAATCCAAGTCCACTTTCATGTGGCAATCCACGTCTACTTTCACATGGTAACTCCCACTTCTATGTGGTAACCTAAGTCCACTTCCATGTTACTCAAGTCCACTTCCACATGGCAACTAAAGTCTATTTTTATGTGGTAATTAAGTCCATATTTAAAATGGTAAATTAAGCCCACTTTAACGTGGCAATTCAAGTCCACTTCCATGTGGCAATTCAAGTTCATTTTTAAGTGGTAATTCAAGTCCACTTTGTCATGGTAACTCAAGCCCACTTCCATGTGGCACTCAAGTCCACTTCTACATGAAAACTAAAGTCCATTTTTATGTGACAATTAGGCTCATATTTAAATCGCAAATTAAGTCCACTTTCACATGAAAAATCCAATCTACTTTTACATTGCAATTCAAGTCCACTTCCACATGGTAATTCAAGTCCACATCCATATAGCAACTCAAGTTCACTTCTATGTGGCAATTCAAGTCCACTTCCATGTGGTAACTCAAGTCCACTTCCATATGACAACTAAAGTCTGTTTCACGTGGTGATCAAGCCCTTATTTAAATGGTAAATTAAATCCATTTTCACATAGCAAATCAAGTCCACTTCCACATGGAAACTCAAGTCCATTTTTATATGTCAAATCAAGTTCACTTCCACATAGCAACTCAAGTCCATTTCCACGTGGTAATCCAAGTCCACTTCCACATGGCAATTCAAGTCTACTTCTGCATGAAAACTAAAGTCTATTTTTATGTGGTGATTAAGCCCGTATTTAAATGATAAATTAAGTCCATTTTCATGTGGCAATCCATGTCCACTTCCATGTGGCAATGTAAGTCCATTTCCATGTGACAATTCAAATTCACTTCCACATGGCAATTCAAATCCACTTCCAATAGGCAAATCAAAGTTCATCCTACATGTCAATCAAGTCCATATTTAAATGATAAATTAAGTCCACTTTCACGTAGTAATTAAAGTCCACTTCCATGTGGAAATCCAAATCTACTTCCACATGGCAAATCAAATCCACTTCCATATAGTAAACTAAGCCCATTTTCATATGGCAAACCAAGTTCACTTCACGTGTCAAATCAAGTCCACTCTCATTTGACAAAACAAGTCCACTCTCACCACTTTCACTTAGCAAATCAAGTCCACTCTCACATGGAAAATTAAAGTCTATTTTCACAGAAAAACCAAATCCACTTTTGTGTGGCAATTCAAACCCATATAGTCAACTCTCAAAATATTGACATAGGGCCAAGTACCAAAAGATTGTTCATACTCTCTCCTCTTGTTAGAACTTGAGAAGAGGATGCGAAGGAGAACTTTGTTTGAGTCAATTTTAGTTAAAATTAAATTGAATCAAAATTTAGCCAAAATAGAAGCTTAAATGCCACTAAAATAGGGCTCAAACATGCCAAACTGGCCCTCGCTTGGCAAATTGATTCTGGTCTACCGGTGAATTGATTCCAAAAATTAGTCATATGAATTTGATAAACTAGAATCAGCGTAAGTTCTCTGCTAATTAAATGATTCCTCAGCTAGTCATCTGGTTCTAATAAACCAGTGCTGGCAATAACTCTCAGCCGATTGATTGGTTCCTTAACCAATTGGATTGGAAGAAACTAGTTGTCCGATAAGCCACTTGCAAATTTTTTTCTGCAAAAGACCCATGAGTTTCACAAAATTACAATTTGGCCCAAACTTTTTGGAAAATTTGCAAAGAAAACTATTATAAATTCAATATTTAGGCTGAGTACAATTTTCAAAATTTTCTCATCTACAACAAACAAATTATCCTCATCCAATCGAAACACATTCTCATCCAATCTAAACACATCTTCATTCAATCTCAAAACAAACTTATCCTTATCCATCTACAACTACATCCATGATTCAAAGTTTTAAATAAAAGAAATTAAGATCCAATCTAGCTCGATCTCTCCAAGGCCTATATCAAGACTTGCAACATCAAAAGAGAGATGAGATCAAAAGCTGAAGAGAAAAATGGACCGTTAAAACAAATGAAGGAGATCAAGAAAGGCACCATAAAGGAGGAGTCCAGCTACAAGTCTCCACATGGCCTTTGCTCCCTCTTCCCATTCCTTTCACAAGCTCCATCACCATCGTAGCCACCCACGGCTCCATCTCCTCCCGTGTACTAGCCTACCATGCCATCCTTCTCACTAACCCACTGCACCAACTTTGCATTCTCCACCCATACCCTCATTGCCACTAAATCTGAGCCTAATCATATTACCATCAAGCATGTCACCCACGCTCCTCCCTAATAGAGCTCTCCATCAACAATCTACTTACTCATGCCAAAGTAGTATACCACTACCTAGTATAGGAGTAGCCATACTGCTATCTTGCATCGATGAACCCATTGCTACTGCAGCCAATTGAGGCCAGATCTAGTTAAATCTGGCCAAATTTGGCCACAGGTTAAAGAAGAGGAGCTGAGGAAGGGCTCAACTATGTTAAAAATAAAAAAAATAGAATGAAGGAAGGAGGAAGAAGAGACAAAGGGGGAAAAGGAGCTTCTTCTCAGTGGGGAGTAGGATGAGAAGAGATGAGAAAAAGAGGAGAAAAGTAGGAAAGAAAAATAAGGAAAAATAAAAAAAATTACTACTGGAAGAAGTAACACGGGTTAGCAAAAAGAAAAACAAAAAAGGGAAGGAAGATCAAAAAAGAAAAAAAAAAGAAGAAAAGATTATTGTAACAAAAATCATAAAATGAAATTTCTACCTCATTTTTCATGTTCATCAACTCTAACTTAGGGCCAGCTTGCAAACTCGCCCGAAAGTCAACTTCTACCTAGGACTAACCTACATGCTCACTCAAAAGTAAACTCTGACCTAGAGTCAACCTGCAAGCTCACCCAAAAGTCACTTTGACCAAGGGCCAGCCTACAAGCTCCCCAAAAGTCAATTTAGCTTAGAACCAATCTGCAGACTTGTCTAGAAGCCATTTTAACTAAGGGTTGGCCTACAATCTTGCTTAAAAGTCAATTCGCTAAGGGTCAGTATGTGGGCTTGCCCAAAAGGCATTTTAGACTGAAAGCCAACCTACAAACTCGCCTAAAAGTCTAAATCAACTCAAGGCCACCCTGTAGGCTTGGCTAAAAGTCTAATTAACTAAAGGCTATTTTGTGGGCTCATTCAGAAGTCAAATCAACTCAAGGTCAGCTCACAGGCTCACCCAAAGTTATTATAATAGTTCGAGAGCTCTCAAACCAAATTAATCAAATTAATTAATATAAATTAATTAAAATAACTCAATTAGATTAAAATTAAGTCAGTTTAGCTAAATCAAATAAACAAATTAAACTAAACTAAATTGACTCAAACAAACTATTAAATAGACCTAAAATTGACAAGATAAATATATTACAACTAATCATTAGTCGCACAAAAAATCTTCTATCGATTGTCTGGTTTCCCAAACCGGTAGATGGGTTCTAGGTTACCAAGACTCATAAACCTTTTTGTCGGTCATCCGACTCCCAACCAAACATCTAATTTTGATAAACTAGGGTTAGCAATGCTCTCTATGGGTTGATCACTTGGTTAATCAGTCGATTAGTTCTAGGCTACCAAGAACCATTTTGCTCTCTACCTGGTGATTGGCAACCTCAACCAGTTATCTTATTCTAATAAACCTCAGTTGGCACCCTTTTGGCTAGTCGACTAGTCCCTCCAATTGGCCATCATTTCAACTAGGAAAAAATGACTTGGGTCTAGACTTAACCCTAACTAGGTTCAAATCAAGTCAAGTTAGCAGCATACACTAAGGATCATATCAAGCATCCGTTCGAGTTAGGTTTTGCTCATTCAAGTGCATAGGAGTATGGTAGTGGTGCACATCAATCCTTTCCCACTTCCTTACTCATTTTGTATTTTTTTCATGATTATCAATTTAAATTCTTTAAATTGTAAAGTATGGGTATGTCCTTACTTAAGCCATGTAATCTTTATTTTTTTTCAAAATCAATCAAACATGCTTTCTTCTCTTCATGTCTCTATTCTGATTAACTAGGTTTCTCACATTAGAAGGTTTCTAATGATTATTGGGGTAATTAACAGTAAGGGTTTATGCCTATTAAAAGTTATGTTCCCATAACACCTAATTATGCACTCAAACCACCCTTAACTTTCATTTGTTATTTCAATATTACTCCTTGGGGTCTTTAGCTATGTGGTCAATTTTGGCTCCATAGGTATGAGTATGCATTGACTTCAAATACTTAAACAAGGCTTATCTGAAAGATGATTTTCCTCTACCTCACATCTACACCCTGGTGGATAACACTTATGGCCATGAAATATTATCTTTCTTGGATGGATATTCGGGGTATAGCCATATATGCCTCACACCAAAAGATGATGAGAAGACTTTTTTTACTATTCCTTGAGGAACCTATTGTTATTTGTCATATCATTTGGACAAAATAATGCTGGAGCAACATGCCAATGGGTCATGACAACTATCTTCCATGACATGATCTATGACTGCATGGAGGTGTACATTGATGATATTCTAGTAATCTAGAATAAGGGAAGGACATGTCTTAGCCTTAAAGTGAGTCCTCCATTGATCATGGGAGCATTGGCTAAGAATGAACCTAAAGATGTGCATATTTGGGTTCCCATCGAGAAAATTGCTTGGTTTATTGATAACTAGCAAAGGAATTAAAGTGGATCTAACTAAAGCATGAGCTATTATAGAAATGCCACCCCCAAGGAACATAAAGGAGTTTCATAGTCCAATCAAGAGATTATAGTTCACATGAAGGTTTATATCTCAGCACTTTGAAAAATGTAGCCCATTATATAGGATGATTAAAGGAGGAGCTTAGTTTAAATGGACCTCAAAGTGTCAAGAGACCTTCAACTGACTCAAAAAGTGCCTAGTCAAGCCACCAATCCTCATGGTACTAATCTCAGGGTAGCCACTAATCTCGTATATTGCTATCATTAAGGGGTCAATTGGCATTATGTTGGCATAAGAGGATGAAGACAAGAAAGAAAGGGAATATACTACCTTAGTCGAACCATGTTGGAGTATGAGAAGAAGTATTTAAAGATGGAGAAAACTTGTTTGGCTATGGTTTGGACCTCCCAGAAGCTAAGGCATTAGTTTATGGCTCACAAGGAACTCATCATGGCTTAGATGGATCCAATCAAGTTCATATTCGAGAAGCTAGTGTTGTAAGGGCAAATCACAAGATGGCAGTTTCTTCTAGCTGAATTTGACCTTGAGCTCATAACTAAGAAGGTAGTCAAGGGGCAAGTTACAGCTGATCAAATTGCCAATTTTTTGTTGCCTACTAGAGACTCGACTCAAGAATTATTTCCTGATGAGTTAATTTTGCTCATTTCTAATGAAGACCACCCCAAAACGTGGACCTTGTACTTTGATGGAGCCTTGAACTAAGTAGTGGAGGAATAGGCATCATTCTGGTCATGCCTGAGGGAGTTTTCATGCCTCGAGCACATCGACTTGGACTCTCTTACACCAAAAATAAAGTTGATTATGAAGCACTTATAGCCAGCATGCATCTAGCTATTGCTCTAGGAATCAAGTACCTCAAGATTAGAGGCAACTCAAAGTTCATCATCCTACAAGTTCTGGGCTAATACCGCACCAAAGATGCCAAGCTTTCAGAATATTGATACTTAGCCATCTTTCTAGCAAAGCAATTTGAGAAGGTTACTATTGCCTATATCCTGAGAACCAACAACATGCTAGTGTATTCCCTACCCTCATTTTGATTAGCATTTCATAGCCCCTCTAGCATCTTGCAAGACCAAATCCTTCTCCAAAAGAACCCACCATCAATACTCGT
This sequence comes from Trichopus zeylanicus subsp. travancoricus, assembly GCA_005019695.1. Lineage (NCBI taxonomy): Eukaryota > Viridiplantae > Streptophyta > Magnoliopsida > Dioscoreales > Dioscoreaceae > Trichopus > Trichopus zeylanicus. The sequence goes on from RXID01014269.1 coordinate 114,306, forward strand.
CAAGTGAGCCACTGGTTCAAAGATGGTGGGGCTCATACAACCCTGTAGTTATAGCTCACATCCTCCTAATGGTTCTAGTAAATATCTACAATGATGGAAACCCATGGCTTCATGAAATCAAAAATTTCATAGAGAAAGGAGTTTTCCTTGAGTATACTAGCAAAGATGATCATGAAGCGGTTCAAAGAATGGCAGCTAGTATGTGATTTTGGGCAACATTCTTTATAAGAAGTTGTTCAATGAGACCTTGCTAAGCTGCCTAGATGAGAAGGAGCCACATAGATCCTCAAGGAAGCTCATGCAGGAGTATGTGGAGACCATGTTAATGTACAAATACTGTTCAAAAAGGGCATCATAATGGAGTGCTATTGGCCCGTGATGGAAAAGCACTATAGGGACTTCATAAGGATACCAAGAATGCCAAATCCAAGTTGACAAGATCCGTGCTCCTATATACTGTCTCTACACTCTATCAACATCATGGCCATTCTTGATATGGGCCATGGACATGGTTAGGCCATTCTTAGAGAATTCCACAGGCAATAAAAAAGGTTTGTCCTAACTACAACTAAGTATTTCACTAAATGGATTGATGCTAAACATTTTTAGGAGCTCAAAGTAGTGGGCATGGTTTGATTTGTCAAGCACAACATCTTGGCTAAATTTGGGTGCCAAAAATGATTGTGACCAATAACAGGACATAATTCCTCTTCCAAAAAATGCTAGACTTATGTAAGCACTTTTCTATTGGGCTATGTTCTTCATCTCCATACTACCCTCAAGGTAATAGTCAAGCTGAAGGTACTAACAAGACTTTAATTATGATTATTAAAATGACAATAGAAGTCAGTAAAATATTAGATTGAATAGATAAGGTAGATGAGGCTCTATGGGCCTGCCATACTTCCATACATATCCTAATTTGCAATAACATATAGAATGGAGGTGGTAGTACCATATGAAATTCAAATTCCATCACTTAGAATAGCAATGCAAATGGTTTATCCTAACTGAGATGCAAACATCTCTTCTTAGCCAATTTGAACTACTAGATGAAAGATGATTGAGTGCAACCAATCCCAATTCTACCAAAAGAAGGTGATCAAATACAAGTTCAACAGGGGACTTCATGTTGAAGCTCATCACCCCACTGAGAATGACTAAAACCCAATTGAGAATGACTATATGTGATCATAAAAGCCTATCCCAATAATGCTTATCAATTGACTAACTCTCAAGGTGAAGTGCTTTGTGACCCTTGGAATTCTATGTATTTAAAGAAATATTTTTCTTGAAAAAATGGATAAACCCTCTTCTCTCATAGGGGTAGGATCTTCAAAAGGGACGTGATGCTAAGAATGAAGGGAGAGTCAGTGATAATGTAAAGTGGCTTGGAAGCCCTAGATATTTTATACCCAAACTGTAAGGCAAGCTCAAAAGGTTAAGGAAATCACCACTCGAGCTAAGTGCAAAGGTTAAAAGTTAACCTCTCAAATAACACCCCTCCCCACACCACCACCACATGCACACACACACACACACCCCTCCCCTCCCCTTTGCAGCTTCACCAAGAAAAAAAATAGTGAAACACTTGGTCCCAAAGGAACAAGTCTTATATGGAAGATCAAGCCATGAGAGGTAGACTCAGACTCAAAGAGTAAGAACCAGTTGATATCCATGAGTTCATAAATCTTGGATCCTCATAGGTGGAATGAGATTACCAAGTCAAAAAAAAAAAAAGATAAAAAAAAGCAAGGAGGGTGGGGGAGGAATTGGATCACATGCCAAAATTAGGAAGACAAACACAACATCATCTCAGTACCTTACTAACCAAGAAAGATTACCTAAGGAGTAAGTACCAGATAACATCCATGGGTATATAAATCTTGGAGATTGAGATCAAGGGGCATCCAAAAGCTAAAGCCAAGTTAGGGAGGGTAGATAGACTATGGGAAGAAGGTGAAAATAAACCAATCATTTGAAACAAGTTCTTGAAGAAAATATCACACTAGAGTAAGGGATGGGAGAAAGTCTAGTTGGTCAACCACTCATAACTAAGAAAAAAATTTCAAAGCTCAAGCTAACTTGATCAAGTAGAAGATTATATCCGAGGAGAATATATGATTTACTATAAAAACAAAAAACAAAAAAAAGAGGGTCAAGATTCATTTTCTTCCTTATGCAAATAAAATTATTATTTAATCATTTCTCTTTCAGAATGGAAGATAATACATCAAACAAGCGAGGATGCATCATTCATGATGACTGAAGGAGGATTTGGCCTCAAAGTTGCAGAGGAGCAATGACAAGTCAAGCATGAAGTTGAAGAACCATCACTAGAATAGCTTACTCTAAGATGACTAAGAAGTTCTTGATCTCAATCAAGCATGAAAATTTGAATATCCAACTCATGCTTGGATATTGCCAGTTGGGATATTAAATCTACAACCTTGGCCTTGAACTACAATGGGAGGAGAATCATCAGAAGTCCAAAAAATTACAATTTGCTAATCATTTTGATAATTTCTCTCACAGAAATTCTCTCTTTGCTAAGAAATTACCTCTCCAAAGGGCAGCTAGGGACTAAGGTAAGCCATTGCTTACCAATCACCAACAGGAATATTTATCACCACTACCTTCATCTCTACTGCCAACTAGAGCCACCTCCTCATCAGCAAGACTGAACCAAACATTCTCAAACATGAAAAAGAGGAGGTCCTGGATATAGAGAGGAGAAAAAAATAATAAAGAAGAGGGTTTTAGCCAAAGGAAGAAGTGAAGAAGAAGAAGAGCTTATCCATGGAGATGACGTTTGACCATATCCCACTATGTGTAGCTTATTTGCTTTATTAGTTAGAAAGTAACACCAATATAGGACATATTTTTTAAAAAATATCTCCATTTAGGAAAGATCAAGATGGCCTACAACCCCTCTTCATAAGAAGGACCTTTCTACCTAACCAATGGTTGATAGCCTTTTGATTTTTTTTTGCATCTAAAATTTTGTGTTTTTTAGAGCCCTCATTACATTTGCATCATCCCACCATTCATGCATTCTTTCCACCATCCTCTTGACACTTTAGTAAAATCAAATAGAAAGATTTAATTTTGGCTAGCTTGGCAGCTTCAAAAATTTATCCCTCCTTGCAAGAATAGTGATAGTTCCTTGGACTACAAGAAGACATCATGTTCTTTGTGTGTCCCCATTAATTCCTTACATTTTTTTCTCTGTGTGTAAAAATTGCATGCAAGATTACAAGTCCCTAGATTGATCCAAAATCCCCAATATGTTGAATCAATCTCTTAACCCTTTTTGAATCCAACAAGTTAGTCGGAAAACTTCATTAGTTTATCCTCAAAGGTGGCCATTAATTTAACTTTGGCTCATGTTTTATCTCAAAATCTCACCAAGATAAGGGCATTGTAAATACTTGCATTTTCAGTTCTTTAAAATCCTAGAAATATAGCCTTCAATTGATCTGATCAATCAAATCTCATAAATCAAACTCTTACATGATGCCATGATTTTTGAAAATTTGATTCGCAAAAGTACCATGCCCCAATAAGTCTTTTCATACTTTCAAACATTTTAGAATTGCATTTGTGAGAAAAGTGATGCTTTATTCTTTAAAATCAAGCTTAATCAAGATTTTATAAGTTTCAAGAATCAATTTATAAAATTACTATTTTTGAGAGTTTATTTGCATAAGTACCATGTACCAATCAGTTTTCTCATACTTTCAAATGATTTAGACTTGTATTTTTGAGAAAAGTGGTGCTTTAGTCTTTAAAATCAGGCTTGATGATGATTACAAGTTTCAGGGATCCATTTATAAAATTATACTTTTTGATAGTTTATTTGCAAAATTTATATTATTTTTTGTAAAATATTTTGGATTTGATATTTTAAAGTTGTTCAGTGTAAAATCACATTCAAACAGACTTATTTATGAAAAATTGATTTTCAAAAATTACACTACATTTAAAAATCTATTCTTCTATGCAAAAGTGCAACAAAGAAGATGGGCTGAAATTCATGAAAAATTGGATTGAAAACAGATTGAAAAATGGATTAAAAATGGGCTGAAATTTCAATTTTCAAAATTTTGACTTTTTTTTTGAAAATTCCAGATCTTGGGTTGGTAAGGACACCAGTTACTTGGGATCCAAACTGGTTCCCCCCTTCTCTTTTATGAGATTTTATTCCCCACTTTTTTTTCATGATATTTTATACTGAGATCTCTTTCTGATAAGATTTTATTTACCAAGATTTCATGAAATCTTACCTAGAATTCTTTCAACTATTGATATGGATTTTCTCCCCTCTAGATCAATGACATGCCACAACCTCTACTCTCTGATTCTTGTACCATAATCACTTGAAAAATCATCAAAATTTAGTATGCAAAAATCTTTCTTAAACAGCCAATTTCTTAACCTATAAAAATCACCCAATTTTCACTAGTATGGGACCTGAAAATTAGACCAAAAATTATGCTAAAGATCATTATTATGACATGCGAAACTCTTGACATTCTAATGGAGAAGGAGGAGTTTCATAGTAACCATGAACTCTATAGAACTTCAAGGTCGAATTTCTCGTCAACATCAAAGTTCTAGCCAAAGAATCGACACTCGACCACATCTTCCTTTTGATAAAATAGACTACATTTCTCTACTCTTTTTTTATTTTTTTATTTTTTTATCACATTTGATGTATTTAGATTAGAAATTTAGTTTTATTTTATTTCATTGCATTTTAAATTTGATCCCTTAACACCAAAAAGGGGGTTAGGAGGGATCTTCAAGCCCTCTCCTATTGAGACGGCGGGCAAGTTTTTTGTTTTATTTTCTTTCTATATTTTCATTTACTCATATGAGTTGGATTCTACACTCAATAAACTCATGAACTTCTCTTCTCTTTTTTTTTTCATTTGTAGGTAAACTTGAAGGAAAAGAACTAGGGCAAATATATCCCACACCTAATGAGGAGGCTTCCCTTACTTTTTTGAGAATCTTGTGCACTTTGTAGGTTAGATGTATGAATCATTGAGGTATGTACAAGCATGAAAAGGGAGTTTGAATCAAATCAAAATTCAAGTCAATTCGCAGTACAAATCAAAGACAAAACTAAACTAAAATCGACATAGGGGACCTACAGTAATAAATAATGACTAATATTATGTATTTTAGATGTTATTATGTACTTATTAATGATTATATGTTAAGTTCATGAACAAGTAAACAACAATATACTTTTGTTAACAATCCTTTTTTTATATTAATCTCTACAAACTTGATATAGGTACTAATATATTTGCTAATATAAGACATACTATTAAGTGATTTTACATATTAACAAAATTCTTATTCTATTATATTCATTTTTGCACATTTTCATATAATATTTATATTTATTTTCATGATCATAGATAAATGTTATTAATTGCTAGACAATAATAAATTAGAGGACAAATGTCCTTGTGCCCTTAAAACAAATAAGAAAGATAATGACCACCTTAGAATCTTACTGCATGAATTCCATGTGGTTTAGTTCAAAGAATTTACTAACTATATTATTTTTTAGAAACCAATGTTATCATATATTAGAATATTATTATCCACTTCTTATTCGTTTGATATTTTTTAAAAAAATATTACAAAAAAAATATTATATATGCTGCAACCTTCATTTAATCCAATCTATACTTTTAAGAAAAAATTATCTTTAGATTTAATATTTTTTTTACCATACCATATGAATGTTGCTTGTTTATTGATAGGCATTGCTTTTAGCTTTGAATCGGATATAAATATTCATAGAATCTCCCATAGTAAGTCATATATTTCTTATAAATTTTTTATTCAATATTATTTAAACTTTGTGTTATATGCTACTAAATTGTATATTTTTATTATTTTCTCTTGTCTATCGAGAATACTTTGAAGCACACTTATTATCAAGGTTTTACGTTTTGGCCGAAATCAAGCCGTTTCGGCCAAAATGACTCAGTTTCGGCCGGTACCAAAACGAAATTAGAAATTTCGTTTCGGTTAAGATTTACTGTTCACGTACTGCTCATCTTCTTCATTTGGTTAGCGACGTGGGCGAGCCATCCTCATCCAGGGAGTCGAAGGTGGTCTTTTGGGGAAAGCCGTGGATGAGGTCCTTGCGGACGTTGCTGGATGACCCGTGGGAGGTGGCCGAGTGGACGTAGAAGCGGTTGGGCTGGGTGGACGTCGGCATGGACGCGAACCAGCGGTCGAAGACGGCGAACTCGTTGACAAGAGCGGTGTCGATAGGAATGGAGTCGGGGGAGAATCCGTTCATGGGGGCGGGGTCAACGAAGGCGTTGGCAGAGTCGAAGACCTCGGGGAAGGAGTGGCCGGGGTCTAAGTCGATGAAGATGGCGTCTTGGGAGATGAAGACCTCGGGGGAGGAGGGGGAGGAGGTGGAGAGGTGGTTGGACTCACAACCGGTGAGGCCGTCGATGTCGGGGTGCGAGGACTTGAGCCAACCGAGCATGTGGTCGAAGGAGCAGTTCTCCATGACGAGGATGACCACCGTCTTGATCGGGCCCTCGATCTGGTGCTTCTTCTTGTGCTTGCCCCAGCCCAAGCCCTACCGCCTCTGCTGCTCCTCCTTCTCCAGGCACTGCGCCGACAGCAACAAGTAGGCCAAGGACAGAGAAGCCAGAAGGACAAGCTGGCGATAAGACTCCATTAGGATCACCCCACCACAAATGTCAGCCCACAGCGGCGGAGATGATCAGATCGTCAAATTTTGGCAAGTGGAATACTTTTCCCCCAGGTATAAGTCCTACCAACCAAAATTTATGATTCATAATACAGCATCACACGGCCTCACATGCCTTCTCAATATAAAATAAAATATACAATAAAAAATAAATGAATTATTTCATAGGATAAATAAATAAATATTTTCATTTAAAATTAAGGATATTTACCTACACTTTTTTAGATTTTTTATTTACTAAAAATTTCCTGAAATTTTGATAATTACTTACCTCTCTTTTCTTTCAAATTTACAATCTACAATCATTGTTATTTAATTAAATTTTTTTAAAAAAATTTCACTTTTACCCTTCACGCTAGTGATCATGTTTTTCACATAGTCGGCGTGACCGAGGCAGTCGACATGGGCGTAATGACAGGATTCTGTCTCGTACTCTACAGTGGCGGTATTGATGGCGATGCCGCGAGCTCGCTCCTCCTGCGTGACATCGATCTCGTCGTATTTCTTGCTGGTGCTGTTTCCCATGAAGATAAGAGTCATGGTGAGCGTGGTGGTAAGAGTCATCTTGCCATGGTCGACGTGCTTGATGGTGCCGATGTTAACGTGGGGTTTTCTTTCACTTCAAAACTGCTGCCACGAGATAGCGCAGAGCTAGTTGTTCTATCTCGTATGCCTATAAATGCTCGTCCGGATCATCCAGGTACTGAATTTGTAATTCCACACCCAGATGTTCCAAATTCAACTGATGATAATTATGATGATTAGTTGTATTATCATAGAATTTATAAATTATGTATGTGTGAAGTACATTTTAATGAAAAGTTAAATGTGCTTATGTTAATTTTTAACTTTTAATCATATTCATATTACTTCTTGTATGTTTTTTTAATATACTAATATATATTAAAAATAGACTATATTAGTGACTAATTATAAAATTTAATTTAATTAAGTAAAATAATATTTAATATTATGGTAAAATTAAGTATAAATTCATTCATAATTTTTCAAAAATTTTCAAATATTTTATCATATTTTTAATTTGAAGTCAAAGTATAATCAAAATATAGTTAAACTCTGGTCAATACCCAATTAATAATTAAAAAAATCTTTCGGCCGAAACTGAAATCGAAACTGCCAAAATGGCCGAAACATATTGGTTTCACTGAGTCCCGAAATCGAAACTGAAACCGCAACCGAAAACCTTGCTTGTTATACTACAAGAACGAAAAAACCAAGCTCCAACATCTCTGGCGGCTTCGTGCAATCCTTCGACCCGTCGTAGTCGCCCGTGCTCGCCCCCCGCGTCTAGGTCAAGCCCACGAGCAGCCCTCTACTGCTAGCTCCACCATCTCGCCCGTGGCCTGGCCTCCAGCGATCCAGCTCAAGCCCGTGAGTAGCCAGGAGTCGTCGGCCACTCCAACTCCATCCCTCTGCCGGCGACCAGCTGCACCATTAGGTAGCAGCTAGGTCCCTCTCCCCAAGCCAACACTATCTTAATTAATTTCAATTTTTTCTATGTTTTATTGAATCAAACTGAGTTAGAATTTGCTTGAATTGATTTCTAGGTGAATGAATTTTTAAAAAGTTTGTTACTGAAATTAGGGTTTTTACTAGAGTTTGTTACTGAAATTGGTTCGTCTATAAGTTTATGTTCTTTCTTGCCAAGCCTTTCTTTGTGTTATCCGCCGATATCTAAGAATTCAAGCACTTATTCTAAATAGATGCCTTGGACCTTGCAAGCCTTTAAGGTTTGACACATTCAGATAAGAACAAAGGTCAAGGAACATACTTCATTCAACCATTTTATGGTCCTCAAACAAAATGTCAAGAGGATGCTTTCATATAACAGCATAACCTAAAAACTTTTATTTTTCCGTATCACTCTCTTTTAGCATGGTAACCATGAATAATACACAGTATCAATTGTTGCATATGACCTTTTTTCTCATGGGTTTAGGATTGCAAAATTCGCAACAAGTTTTGTAAATCTAACAATAATGTGTTGGAATTCAATATCTGGAGTAGATATGGTGTTTCAATATTGGAATGGAATGTGATATGTCAGGTGGTAGGATGACATGTTGAATTGTATACAGATTGGATAAAACACAATGTGGGGATGAAGTTCATGAGAAAATTTGTTTAGGCGAACTTCAAGAAGTAGAAATTGAATACCATAAAACAACAACACCATCTTAAGTTGACAGAGAATAATATTATCATAGAAGAAATTGAACTTCAATTTATTCTAGGTTTTTTTAAATCAAACCGAATTAGAATTGATTTTGGGTGAATATTTTTTGTGTTTGTCATTGAAATTGGGGTTTTTACTAGAGTTTGTTACTGAAATTAGTTTGTCTATAAGCTTATGTTCTTCCTTCATAGGCAACAAAATGACTTTGTAAAAATACCCAAGAAGAATGGAAGCTATATTTGCAAAAATTGTTTCCTAAGAATATCATTTTCGAAGTGTGTGTATGCAAAAATTCAATGTGAAAGATGGATGCAGCGATAGATGTCATGGCAACTCTTTTTTAATTATGATTTCTTCATTTACTTTCCAACCTCTCCGGCCACTCAAATAGAACATATTTTTTACATAAAATAAAAATCCAAGAATCAAATGCTCTATATTCATTCATACCTTAAAACCCAACCTTATGTTAACCTTAAAAGTGATTAGGGAGCTATGTGTTTTGCTAAATAGGATCATAGAAATTGTGCTCATGAAATTTTTTGTTAACAGCTTCATGTGAATGAAGCTAACAATACGTCTTACTCTTATTACTTACAAAGTAGTAAATTATTAAGTATTACATGAATGGTTTTTTAGTCACCACTTTAGTAATTTTTAAAAAGAACATGTAGTATTGTTTCTATGGCATTGTAGTTGATGTTTAAGTAATAGTCATATAAATTGACTCATTTAAGAGTGATGTTTGGTGAATCAATTGATGTTTATACCATAGCTCATGAATGACTATTTAGATCATTACAGAGTATTGGACTAAAAATTACATATATTCAATAGACATAGATAAGAGTTGGCTTGAGATAAAGAACTGACTGAATGTCAAACATGTTAATGGAGTAAATGCATTTATGAACTATACATACATGAGCAGGAGATCGGATCAGAGAATATAGTATCCATGTATTGATTGTATAAATATACATAATTCGATAAGGTAAGAAGTGTATGAACATGTAATTATGAGATGATGGAATATATATTGTACTAATTGGATATTCCATTGTGAAGAGTCGTGGTATTTAAATAAGCCGAATCCAATAAATCAAATAGTTAATATGCAACAATTGACAATGAGGGAAGTATGTTGATGGCTTTGACCATAGAGCGGGTGATGAAAACTGCAAAGAGTCAATTATGGAGCCCTACACTACACAATAACTCGATGATTTCAACTAGAAATTTGCTCACACAGACATTGAAAGAGTAATGATAGATATACCATATATTGATTTATATTAATCACATATAGAGAAAGATCATGAAAATGATATTATGACTAATGAATCCAATGTTGAAGAGAAAATTCTCTTAGAAAACAACAAGCATGATAGCGATAATGACAATGATTTTATGCCTAAAGAAAATGATAGGTAAATATTATTGTCATGCAAGTTGTAAACTCAAATGCCAATATCAAGAAATTTGCTATTTTGATCTCATGTTGTTTTGTAATATTGTTTGTTTCAATGTTAGGAGTATTGATTATGTGATTTATATTATTTATGATTTCATTACCTTCAAGGTGATATGATTGGTGTACTATTCCATCCATTATGTTTCTTTCAAAATGTTTTTTTTTTGTTTGTAGGTCATCATGGTTCACAAAGAAAAAGCACAATATGTAAGAGACATGGCAGAGGAGTTTGAGGATGCCAAGACCGAGGATCCAAGTTTCAAGATGATGTTATCATCGGGTAGAGATTCCAACGAAGACTCCACTTGAGATAGTGTAGACCCCCATCCCCCTTCTCTCACCAAGCAAGAAGATTAGGATATATATCCTGATAATATTGAAGGTATTCAATTCATTGCTAAATTTATCTAATCTACATCTTCATGATCAAATGTTTGGGTCTGACAAGTATGGTTAGCTCTGGATATTTGGTATTGGGTCAACTTCCAGTCCTATCTCTAGGTCCTCCTCTAAAATCTCACAAGGCGTGCCTCTTCAATATACCCAAAATCAAATGCAGATGATGATCTAGTGAGAGGTTGCTTCAGTATTAGAGAGGTTCAAAAAGGAGATATTTGAACATCTCTCTCATATCATGTCTTAGTCTGCCTTATAGCACAAGGTTTGAAGCAAATTCATAATTTCGCTACTTTCTATTTGCAGCATATATGGAATATTTCTTTATAATGCTAATATGTACCTTTTGTGTTAAATTAAGGAGGTTCTAGGTCTAGCATCCCAACAATAAGGAAATCCTAACAATAGTCGAGCTAGTTCAGGAGGGACTCATTCCACTTCTCAAGCTATTCGAGTATATTTCGTATATTACAAATAAACATATTACATATCAATCCTATTAGTACAGTTATATTCTAATATTATATATGTTGAACATTCATAGCTTATCGACATGGGTAGAGGGAAGGGGGGTGTGGACTTAAGTGTGGGGGTGGAGACTTGGGCATAGATATGTGTACGAGGGTAGTGACTTGAGTGTAGGCACGGACAAGGGGTGGTGACTTAGGCAAAGATACGGACACTAGAGTGTGGACTGTGGGATCAAAATTGGTGGCCCAGGATGGTGAAGACCCCAAAGAGTAATCTCAAAAATAATAAATCAAAATATGTGGTGATTTGAATGTGCAATCAAGTATTATGAAAATATGACTTCCAACAAATACAAGTTTCTATTGTTTATTATCTCGACAATTATCAAAAATTTTCTAAAGTGAGAAACCTAACTAATAAAATAGAGACATAAAAGAAAAGAAAGAATCATTTGATTGATTTGAGAAATAGTACATGATTTAAATAAGGGCATACCCATATTTTACAAATCAATGAATTTAAATTCATAATCATAAAAGAACATGAATGAAGTGAGAATGAAAGTGGAAAAGACTTGATGCGCCCTGCTAGCCCACTCCCATGCACTTTATCATGTAGAGTCTGACTCGAATGGATCTTAATTTGATCCTTGGCAGATGCTAATAACTTAACTTATTTTTAAGGTGTGACTAATTGTCTTGACTTGTGCCAATTGACTCTATTGAAATCAAGATGTCACCCGATGAGACATGAAAGAATACAAAAGTGAGAGAAAAAGTGGAAAAAAGCTTGATGTACATTGTTACCCCACTCTTGTGTGCTAGACTAAGTAAAATTTTATCCTTGGCGAATGCTAATAACTTGGCTTGATTCTAGGTTGTGGCTAAATGTATTAACCTGTGTCAGTTGACCCTACTAAGATCTGAGACATCACCAACAGCTTTTAGGATTGACTTAGGCTTGAAGTGTGGCCGAGAGTTTTTGAGCATATTGAAAATTAAATTATTTTGATAATCGGTAGCCTTATTGGCATGTTGTTGATTAGGTTTGAGGCATTGCCAACTACTTTTAGGGTTGGCTTAGTCAAGCACACGAACCACTTATGGGATTAGTTTAGCTTTGAATTGTAGCCGATAGTTTTGAATGTATTGACAATTAATTTATTTGGATTTGATAGTGTCATTAATGGTTTATGCAATTGGCTTAACTTTGAAGTGTAACCAATATCCTTGAGTGTATCAGTAATTAACTTAGTAACATCACCAACAACTTATAAGGTTAGCTTAGCTTTTGAAGTGTGGCCGATATCCTTGAGTGTGTCGGCGATTAACTTCTTTGATTGGTAGCATCACCAATGGCCTATAAAGTTGGCTTAGCTTTGAAGTGTAACTGACATTCTTGAGCATGTTGGTGATTAACTTCTTTGATTTGATAGCATCACCAATGGCCTATGAAGTTGATTTAGCTTTGAAGTGTGACAGACATTCTTAAGCATGTTGGCGATAAACTTCTTTGATTTAGTAGCGTCACCAACAGTTTATGTGGTTGGCTTAGCTTCGAAACATGAACAAGAGCTTTAAGCGTATTGATAATTAACTTCTTTTGATTTAATAGCATCATGAATAGCTTATCGAGTTGGGTATAACTTTAAAGTGTAGCTGATATTTTTAAGTATTTCAGTAATTAATTTCTTTTGATTTAATAGTATCACTAATGGTTTATGGAGTTGGGAATAGTTTTGATGTGTGGCCAATAGATTTAAGCATTTTGGCAATTAACATCTTTTGATTTTATAGCATCACCAACGACTTATGGGGTTAGGTATAGCTTTAAAGTGTGGTCAATAGCTTTGAATATTTTGCTAATTAACTTCTTTTAATTTGATAGCGTCACCAATAACTTATAGAGTTGGATATAACTTTGAAGTGTGGCTAACATTCTTGAGTGTGTCGGTGATTAATATTTTTAATTTGGTAGCATCACTAATGACTTATAGGATTAGTTTAGCTTTGAAGTATGATCAACTTCCTCGAATGTGTCGATGATTCAATTCTTTAATTTGGTAGCATCACCAACGGCTTATGGGGTTGGCTTAGCTTTGAAGTATAGCCAACATCTTTTAGTGTGTTGGTGATTAACTTCTTTGATATAATAGCATCAACAATGGCTTATGTATTGGTTTAACTTTGAAGTGTGGCCAATATCTTTGAGTATAACAGCGATTAACTTCTTTGATTTGGTACTATCACTAATGGCTTATGGAGTTAGCTTAGGTCTGAAGTGTAGCCAACATCCTTGATCGTGTTGGTGAATAACTTCTCTAATTTGGTAATCGACGACCTTATAGGCATGTTGTCGATTAAGTTTGAAGTATTGTCAATAACTTTAAGTTTGTTGTTAACTAACCCTAACTTGATTTTGGGACCAATCCTGATTGGTTTCTTGATGGACTAAGATTCAACCTGTTACTGGGCTTAGGTTTGGTTCATATTAAACCCTTGTTGGGTTCAGTTTTGAACCTAAATGTACTTGAGTTCAAGTTCAAATTGGTTTGATTCAACTTGGTTATAGTTTAGGTTTGACATGTTCTGGTTCAAGTTTGATCTATTTTAGTTCAGGTTTGACCTATTTTGGTTTAGGTTTGATCTATTCTGATTCAAGTTTAAATTCAACTTGATCCAGTTTCGATTTGGTTTGAACTTAATTTAACCTAGTTTGGTTTGAACTTAGTTCAAATTTGAATTTGAGTTCAATTTAACTTAATTAGGGTTTAGGACAAATTTAGGTTGACCCAGTTGGGACTTGATTCAAATTTGCATTGGCCATGTTGGGACATAGTTAGAGCTTGGCTTGATCCAATTTGGATTTGGTTCAAACTTGACTTGACCTGATTAGGACTTGATTCAAACTTGGCTTGATCCAGTTAGACTTTGTTTGAACTTGGCTTGACCCAATTTGGCTTAATTTGAATTTGATTCAAATTTATTTTGTTTTGATTTGAATATGGCTTGACTCAATTAGAGTTCAATTCAAATTTATTTTGATTTAGCTCAAACATTGTTTGACTCATTCATATTTCAATTTGAATTTGTTTTGGTTTAACTAAGTTAAAGTTCAATTCAAATTTATTTTGAGTTAGATTGAATGTTGTTTGACTTGATCGGAGTTTAATCTGTACTCCTTTTGATTCCAAATTGACTTGATTTGAATCTGAATAAGTTTGGATTGATCAAAACTTGACCCAATTAAAGTTGAATCTAGACCTTAGATCATCAACTTTCTGACTAAAATGGGCAATTGGAACCAAATGATCGGTTTGGGTGTCGGTCATCCGCCAAAGAGAATACCATTTGAAGTTCTATCAGAACTGATCAATTGATTAGAGTATTGATCAATTGGCAGTGGACGTGTAGGTCAAGTTCATTAGGACCTGGCAATCGGTTGATGAATTGGTTGATTGACAAAGACGATTTTACTTCATTTAGATTAGTTTCAGTCCACTTGTTCTTGTCCATTTAGGTTCATTTGGTGCTTTGTTCTAGTTAATTTGGTTTTATTCATTTGTTTTAGTTGAATTAGCTTGAGTTCAATGTGATTAAATCATTTTAATTTGATCGATTTATATTTATCAATTTATCTTGGTTCAAGAACCTCAGGCTATTATAATGACTTTGGAGCGAGCTTGTGGGCTGAACTTGAGTCATGTTGACTTTTAGATGAGCCCACAACCTGGCATTTAGTCAATTTAGATTTTTTAGGTAAGTCCGTAGGCTAGTCTTTAGTTAGAATGGTTTTTGGGCTAGCCTACAAGTTGGCCATTAGTTAGAATTTGGTTTTTGAGTGAGCACACGGGCTGACCCTAAACTAATTGGACTTTTAAGTGAGGTCGTAAGCTAGTCTATAGTCCAAATAAACTTTTAGGTGAGTCTGCAGACTAGCCTTTAGTGCGAATTAGCTTACGAGCAAGCCTACAGGCTAGTCCTTGATCAAATTAGCTTTTGGACGAACCTGCAGACTGGTTCTAGGTTAGAATGACTTTCAGATAAGCCCACAAATTGGCCCTAGGTCAGACTTAATTTTTAAACGAACCTGCAAGCTGCCTCTTGGTCAGGATGACTTTTATGTGAGTCCGCAAATTTGCCCTAGGCCAGAGGTGGCGACACAAGTCTACTAGTTTGATAGTCGTGCAAGCATAGAAGTGATAGAGACAAGAGAGATCGTAGATGCCCATGAGAATGGAGATGATGGTCATGTAGGCATGAACAGGTAGAGATGAGCATGCCCCGAGTAACCCCAAGTGTGGAGATAACCCTTGCAAGGGGGCTAGTGTCAGTGAGAGAGGATGTTGGAGCCGTAGGAGGGCACAGTAGTAACGACGCGCTACAGAGTGCAGGACACAATGGAGGATAGTGGAAATGGGTGAGGCTGTGGGTGGCTCCGAGTGTGGGAGCAAGCTAGTATGGGTGGCTGTGTGCATAGGGGCTAGCTGGTTCCTCCTCCCTCTAATTCTTCTCTATTAATTCTCTTATGATGGCTCCCCTCTCTCCTTTGTTTGATTTCTACAAGTTTTTATAGGGCTAAGAGGAGCTTAATACCAAATCATTGATTAATTTGAATTTGAGATTTGATTGGATTTTATTTTTATAATTAGATCTCATATTTGAATCTTCATATTGTTGATTGATATATTTTGATATTGTAATTTTCTTAATTGAAAATTCTATTGATTACTATGAGATTGGTCAACAATTTTAAATTCTCAATGGAATTTGAGATTTAAATTTTATCCTTGATTTATGTGATTTGATATTGTAATCTCGATTGAAATTCTATTGATTGCTGATAAGATTGGATAAGGATTCCTTTCAAATTTGATTGGATTCTCAATAAAATTCAAGATTTGAATCTTATCTTTGATTGATACGATTTGAGATTGTAATCTTGATTGAGATTTTGTTAATTGCTAATAAAATTGGATAAGAATTCTTTTCAAAAATCGTGTTGATTCCTCAATCCCAAGTTACACTGGATGACTATTTCAGGAACCAATTGAATAATAGAGAAGTTAGCTATCGGCTTAGTAGAACCAGTCAACCGACAGAGGGGCACTGTCGATCTCAATTCATGAGAATCGATCAACCAATTTTGGGAATTGGGCGATTGGTAGCCCTGAATTGGATGTTACCAAGTAGTGACTGGTGCAATATATTTTAGTGGTATTCAAACCTCTATTCTAACTAATTTTTTATTATATTTGATTTGGAGCCAAAATCGATTCAAATATGGACTTAGGCAAGAGGATTGTGATTTGGGTACGAACACGGACACGAAGGTGGTAACTTAGGCACGAGCACATACACGAGCATAAATATAAGCACCAATAGGGGCACAAGCGTGAGCACCGGAGAGAGGTCTTGATTGTGGGAGTGGGGACTTGATTGCAAGTAGGAATACAGGGATGGGGACTTAGGAGTGGAGATGGGGACTTGGGCACAGGGGTGGGGACTTAGGCACGGATTATAGATTCATATATGTTATTAAATTATTATATTTTATTAGTTTATAAAATCATATGAATTTATTATTTATATAAATTATTAATTTTTTATTGTATTTATTTATACCTATACAAGAAGACCTTCTATAAGCCGATGATCGAGAGCAAAATTGGCAAATACATGCATGAGCTGGTAGTCTTTTTTTTCTTTGGATGTTTTATATTTAAAACTTAGTATTGTATAAAAAAACTTATTTTTGGAGATGTATCAATTGTATTTGAAGATGATATATCAATTGTATTTGGAGTTCTATGACTTTTCTTTTTGTTTAGAGTTTTATCAATTATTTTTATTTTATTTAATTATATTCATGATGTAGTTTCAAAATAAATGTTGTAAAAACAAGATACTAATGTTAATTAAATGCGGCACCAATGTTTTAGACCATTAGTGGTCTAATAGTTAGCATTGCTATTATATGGGGCTATTATAGACAACTGCGACACTAACACTTAGCTTTGTCATTGCTAATGCCAGTAGCAGTACTAATCGTGAGCATAGCTGATGGTTCTTTTTCCAAGCGCTATGTTTATTAGCGCTAATACTTTTTTCCTTTTTCACAACCACAAGTTTAGCACCATGCTTAGTGCTGCCATAGAATTTTAAAGACACTAATTTAGCATCGCAAATATTCACGGTCAAAATTAATGGGGCAGTTTCTTAGTGCTAGTAAAATTTTTTTGATGCTAATGTTACTTATAATGTCACTATTTTTAGTATCGGTAATAGACGAATATGTTATAGTATAATCTATTTGCTAATACACGATTTATTATTAAGTGATTCTATAGATTAACAAAATTCTTATTCTGTAATATTCATTTTTGCTTATCAACATATAATATTTATATTTATTTTCATGACAAATGTGATTAATTGATAGACAATAACAAATTAGAGGATAAATATCCTTATGCTCTTGTAACAAATAAGAAAAATAATGGCTTACTTAGATTTTTATTGTATAAATTTTACGTGATTTTTGTTCAAAGATTTTACTTACTATATTATTTTTCAAAAATCAATGTTATCTTATATTAGAACACGTATTATACACTTGTCACTTGATATTTTTACTATTACAAAAAGAACTCTTATATATACTGCAATATACATTTGGTTTAAATCTTTATTTCTAAGAAATAATTATCCTTAAATTCAATATTTTTCTTTACCATGCCATATGAATGTTACTTGTTTATTGAAAGACATTGCTTTTAGCTTTGAAAATGGATACAAATATTCAAAAAATCTCCCATGGAAAGTCATAAATTTCTTATAATTTTTTAATTCAATATTATTTAAAGTGTGTTATATGGCACTAAATTTTGTATTATTATTATTATTATTATTATTATTTGTCTATCTAAAATGTATTGAAGTGTGCTTATTAAGTCCAAGATATTTTACTCATAACATACTTTGGGTTTTGAAGAACACCTAGTAAGATGAGCACAAGAAATCGCTTCTTTGTTAGATGAACAATTTCTTCATTTATTGTGTGTCAATTACCATGAGGGGATCACAAGTCTTTATCACAAATGCACATTCATAGACTATTTTATAATCAAAAAAATTATTAAATATCTTATTATCGTGAAAAAAATTTTTGCAATATACCATTTGTATTAGTTTCACTATTAGCATTCAATAAAATAAATTTGTATTTACATTATTGGTAATATTCTATTTGAATAGGTTCAAATGATTATTTTTTTTCATCTTTTATCATATCTAAAATCTCTAATTAAATATTTCAAATGCATTATGTTCCCTAAATCTACTAAGAGCGGATCCGTCTAACCCTCCTATTTATCTTAAATCACAATATTTTTGCCTCCGAATTTTGAAAACTTTCTTTGTTGGTAAAATAAAAACGAAAATGTTAAAAAATGGAGGTGTAATTTTCTAAAATTGAGGTGCTAATTTCCTAAAAACATGAATGTATAATTTTCTAAAATCGAGGTGCTAATTTGCTAACTCCATTAAACAGTGAGCCACGTCTACCAAGCATCGTGATCTTGTCCCTCTCGACGGAACCCGAGACCCAAGACAATGAGAAAATGAGATCTTTCGTCCTTTTAGCTCGGACAATCCAACCACTCGTCTCCTTCGCGAGCCCTCTCGCCCGAAACCCTAGACCTCTCGCTTGCCCCCACCTCGGCCTCGCCGGAAGATTCTCCGATCGCCGGCGCTGCTTCGCGGCCATGGCGGGCGCCGCGGCGGAGGAGTTCGTGAAGGGCAGCGTCCACTCCAATGGCGTCGCCGTCATCACCCTCGATCGGCCCAAAGCCCTGAACGCCATGGATCTAGGTATGTGGTTTCGCGATCAGATTCTCTTTGATCTTTTTATGCTTTTTTTCTCTGGGTTTTGTTTCTTTCGAAGCTCTCGGATCGAGTGTGGGGAACTGATAGTCAGCCAGGGTTTGATGCCAGCGATGAGGGGAAATGCGGATATGGGAGTGGAATCTGTACCTTTGACTTTATATTGACGATCTGATTTGCTTCGTTTTTTAAGTTAAAAAAAAGACACGTTTTTCTTGCTTCGTTGCTAGTAGAATCTGTCTCTCTTTTCTATGTTTGATTAGAAAATTAAGTTATTTGATGGCTTGTAGGGCATCTGAATTAAATTGATTTTGATGCAGATATGGATATACGATACAAGAATTATCTTGACGAGTGGGAGAGTAATCCGATTGTGAAATGTGTTCTGGTAGAAGGCAGCTCCAGCCGAGCCTTTTCTGCTGGTACCTTGTTTTCCTCTCTGTAAATGTGATACTTGAGTTTTCTTTTTTTACTATTGTTATTCTTTTGGCATCTCTGCGATGGTTGTTTCTGAACAGATTTCATAAAATTTAGGAATGGACATTAAGGGTGTTGTTGCTGAAATTCAAAAGGATAAGAATACGCCACTCATACAAAAGGTATTCTAGAACTACAATGCTATAGATAATAGTCTACAATCGCTTAAATTTTCCTCCCTGCTGTTATTGAGTTTTCATACTTTTGTTGGACATCACTTACAAGCAATGGATAGAACTCTTTTAGGTCTTTGCTGCAGAATATTCTCTCATATGTAGGATTTCTGAGTATAAGAAACCCTATATTTGCTTCATGGATGGTGTGACTATGGGGTTTGGCATTGGACTTTCTGGCCATGGTCGATTCCGAATTGTCACAGAGGTATAAGATATGATTTTCAAGAATTTGGGTATTTCTGATGCACATAACTGGATTTGCAATATAGTCACTTTGTGGTCTGTATTCATGTGTGACAGAGGACTCTGCTTGCGATGCCGGAAAATGGAATTGGATTATTTCCAGATGTTGGCTTTGCTTATATTGCTGCACACACCCCTGGAGAAGGAGCAGTAGGTATGGCTCTGTAAATTCTCAAGAACGGATTTCATGCATTTTATCTTTAATGTGGCCCGGCATTTATCAAAAATTAAAGTTCTCAAATAGAAATATAGGGCATTCTTGTACTTCTCTTTTCCATTACAGTTAGTGTGCTAGAAGATCTGTCGTTCATTTCTTGATTTGTATTAAATGTTATGATGTTTAACTTTTATGCCAAGATAGTAGATATATTTCTTACTGAAAATTGCATTGCTTTTCTGTGTTGAACTGTCTTCTTTTCTGAATGAAAGTAAAAACCTCTATTGTTTAGCCTTAAAAAATGTATGAAGCATGTCGGTGTACTATACCTTTTGTTTAATTTTTGATGCTTAATGTTGTTGCAGGTGCTTACCTTGGCATGACTGGAAAAAGAATCTCCTCTCCTGCTGATGCACTGTATGTTGGCCTTGGAACTCATTATGTGCCATCTGGAAGTTTGGTTTCTCTCAAGGAAGCACTGCTAGCACTCAGCTTGTATATGTCTCTTCTTGTTAAATTCTTTTATTAAGCTTTGGGTTTTGGTTCTTACATGTAATGCCTTAAACATTATTTTGTTGAGTTGTTTAGATATGAGATGATATGAACAATATATAAATGACATAATGATTGTGTAGAAGTTTATGATAATATGTTTATCTACCTATCAATCTTCATTATGTCTGCTGCTTTTATCATATCTCCTTACCTTATCTATGTATAATTGCAGTAATTCTGCAATCTTGACTCTTGTTCCTGGGCTATGATCCCTTCTTTTATCAGGCAATACTTTTGGAATGTTTGCCAGTTTTTTGTGCTGATAGTTGACAACCTTTGGTTCAGAATTATCTATATGTCAAGCATGAAAATGGTTGTGAAATATAAAAGAAATTGTTTTCATTGGAGAATAGCAAGCAAACCACTGATTTAGTGTAAGGGTCTAGGTCAAAAAGACTTTTAACTATGTGGGTGCTGTTTCTTCAGAATTTTTTGCTATAGAAAAAGTTTATAATTGAAAGAATTAGTGCTGATGTCATGGAATACGTGATTGGAAGGTCAATCAAATTCCTGGTGCTTTAGATAATAAATACAGGAATATGCTTGCTGCTTCTTGTTATTGTTATAACTACTGTTCTATCTATATTGCTCGTCATGTTGGATTTAATTAGGATATCCATGTTTGTTTGTTTATCACTGGATATGATTCCTTCTTGTGTAGTGCATGAGATTTAAACTCATTAATCCCTTAAGAATTTTGCTTTCCTTGCACACTCCAGCTGTATTGATGTTACTAGAAATATGTAGCTTAGGCTGTCAGTTGTCCTGACTTCTCAATTTTTACATGCAGCTCCAATGACCCTCACAAGGACATCGAGGCTTTGCTGGTGGAATTTAAAAGGGACCCAGAATCTCAGGCTCAACTTGAGAGTCTCTTGCCTTATATAGTTTCATCCTTCAGTGCACACAAGACGGTTTCTGAAATAGTAGAAGAGCTGAAGAGGCATCAACAAAGTATGGATCCCAAAGGTAGTCTACTCTTTACACCAGTTAAATTAGTTCCTGTCATTATTTAACCACTCCTATAACTTTGTTTTTCTTTGAGATTTTTGTGTATGTACTCCTGAAAAGTTGTTAGTTGCATGAATATCATTGTAAAAGCTACATCTGACTGCATATCGCTGTAAGCCCTTTGATGTTGGTTAGCAACAGAACCGAAACTCAAGGGTATTTTTACATTTTCAAAGAGTTTATAAGGCATTCAAGGACAACTTTAGCAGGATAAATATGAGATTAGTCTACCAAGGGCATGCATGCAAAAAAATTTTTTCCATATCTTTTTCAAAATTTTCCTTCTAGTCCTACATAAGAGCATCCTATGATATAAGCTTGTATCATTGGTTGAGTTCTCAACCCTAAGCAATTTTCGGATGGTTGTTTTGTTATTTTTGTTGGATGCAGTGGCAGAATGGGCTGGGGAGGCTCTTACAGGACTCGGAAAAGGTGCTCCCTTCTCACTTTGTGTAACTGAGAAGCATTTCTCACGGGTTGCATCATCACATAAAAGTGTTGATGACCACCTGTCGAAAGTAAGCATTTGGATATTTCAGTGCTTATTGTTGTTTAGCAAATGATCAGACTTCCACAATTATGCACATGCAAATTGCAGTCTCTCTCTTTTTTCACTTGCTTCCTGCTACCATCCAGCTAAGTGGTGTAATGAAGACTGAATACCACATTGCCTTGAGGACCTCGGTTCGAGCTGATTTTGCAGAAGGAGTTCGCGCTGTCCTGGTAGACAAGGACCAGGTATATCCACACTTACCTTGTAGGTGTAATGAACACTGAATACCACATTTGCCTTGAGGACCTTAGTTCATGCTGATTTTTTGCATGCCTTTGCCTAGTGTCTTTCATTTAGTCAACCAAGGTGCAAACTTACCTCGTCATAGTGATGAAACAAGTATCAAATTAGTTTAGCTTGAGGTTTAGCAAGGTAAATGTTTTTTTTTATTTCTCCAATAAGCTCCAAAAATAAGAATTACTTGCTTCTGGTTGGGTTCTACCAATTGATCGTGGGCCCCCATAATCTGAAGTTTGGGAACTTCTATGGAGAGTTAAAATCCAGAAAATCTATGAAGATTAGCATTGACAATATATAATTATATCTAATTGCTATCCATGGAGATATATGTGCACCTTACGTTTTTTCTTGACATCATGCTGAGAACCCTTAACAGCAAAATAACCTTTTATGTACGTCGCCATGACTATTTGCAGAATCCAAAATGGATCCCCTCGAGATTGGAGGACGTTGACATGGCTGAAGTTGAGTCAGTTTTTGAGCCATTGCCTTCAGAATTTGAGTTAAGTGTATGATGAGCACAAATTCAAGCTCACAAAAAAGTATGACTGAAGCTTTGCAGAATAAGTTGTGGTCTGTGCGGGAAGTGCTCAGGATGCACAATTAAAAATGGGACTTATGGTCACCACAGCCTTGATCCATCATTCTATAAATAAAGCATCTTAACTTGTTGTCAAGTTGTACTTCTATACTGCATCGCAAGCCATATTTCTTTAGGCTTCTCACTTTTCTATGCGAACAATGTTACTCTCAACAGGATTGTATTTCATATTCTGAACCAATATGCCTAGGCTTAAGTAGTGTGGTAAAGTTGGAAGTCACATAAGTCGTCGAAATTATGGAATTGATGGAAGTGAGAACTGAACTAAAGAACTGAAGTGTGAACTTTGATTGTTTGATAAATTTTATATGAAAAATGGAAGTGTGAATTTCGTGGGTTTTGTGACTTTGGGTGTTTGGTAAAATGGTTTTAAAATAGGTAAAAAGTGAGCTTTATAACTAAAAGACTATTGGTGAAATGTGTGAAATTTGGTGAAATATATAGTTATTTTAGTTGGAAATGTAATATTTATCAAGAAAAAAAAATAAAATAAATAGAATTAGAATGTTTAAATTAAAATTTTTTATACATTAACATGTTTAATTTTATAATATGATTAAATATAATTAATAAATTAATAAAGTAATTTAAAGAATTTTTGCACATAATATACTCAATTATAAATCAGATAATCAGTATGACCATTAGCACAAATCAAGCAACCAATTCATCATATGACTCAGCTCTCTTTATATGCGGGATGAGGGTTCTACCAACTAAAAGTGGACCAAAGCATCTCTAGTTTCTTGAATTAAGCAAATAAGATAAGAATGCATATCTCAAATGCAAAATGCTAGCCTGTATATCCTGTTCAACTTGTTATTTTACATTGAAAAGGAAAAACTATTATCAGCCGTAAATAAGCTTGAATAATTGGACAATTTCAACAAAACAAGATAGCGTCATGATATTGGATCAAACAATACACAAACACAAAATCAACATTATTCAACCACCATGTCCATCCCAGACAAAACAGATAAAAAAGAGCAAATAAATGACAAGTGAAGCAATAAAACTCAAATAAAAAGGGGCATCTTAAGAGTGCAACATCAAACAATGAAGCAGCACCTTGCCAAACAATTTTACATTAATAAGCCATTAGCAAAGAGGATCAACTTCAGAATCCTCAATTGAAGCCAGCACCAGCTGTGGAGCTATGGCACAGCATGTCATGTTCCCAATTCTCATGAAATTCCATCCAATTATTTTTGAAAAAATTACTTAAACCCCTAAAACTTTCTGAATTTTGTGATCAGCCCTTTGTCACCCTTCATTAGTGTATTTACCCCTTCAAAAAGTTTCAGCATATATTAAAGGTATGAAGGGACAGTAAAATTACATCACAGCCCTTATGCAAATGCTCGACCATGCTCCTCCTCCTCCCTCATCTTCCCTTTCCTTCCCTCTCCTTCTTCTTGTGTTCGTCGGAGTCCCACGACCGTGTAGCAGTAACAGCAATACCATCACCACCATGCTCCTCCTCTCCTCCTCTCCTCCTCCTCCTCCTTCTCTCTCCTCCTCCTTTTCTCCATCAAAAGAGCTCCACCTCCTAATCCAAGCCAAGCTTTCCACCTCCTCCCCATCCAAAGAGCTCCCCCTCTACCCTTCCATTCCTCTCTTAACCCTCCTCCAAACCAAGCTCTCCCTCTTCGACCCCTTTCCTTCCTTTCTTTGCCACCTCCCTTCTCTCTCCTCTCTCTCCCTCTCCTTCAACTCCATGTCTTCTTTCCTCCCTTTTGCCTCCCTCCTCCCCTGCTCCTTTCTCTCCTACCTTGAATTATGCCAAAACCTTCTCGTCGGTCCTCTCCCTTCTTTCCTCGTGCTCCTCCCTTGCCTCACCTACTTGGATCTCTCTGGTAATAACTTTTCATGCTCTATTTCATTGTCCTTCCCCGCATTCCCTTGCCTCCGGGACCTCTTTCTCATTGCCAACCTCCTTATCGGCCCTATCCCCACCTTTCTCTCCAATGTTACCACTCTCTAGCCACTTAATCTTTCATATAACTCCTTCTTCCCCACCACCATTCCTCCCTCTTTTGATGAGCTTTCATTGTTTAAGACTCTCTGGCTTGTTGGCTGTGGCTTGATTGGCTTAATCCCATCATCGTTAGGTAGGTTTTCACAACTTTGGAAGCTTGATCTCCAGCAACCAATTCAGAGGCAGCATTTCAGCGAAGTTGGGTGTATTGCCAATTCTGTACAAATTCACTGCTGCCAATATATAAATATATTTATCAATGTACAAATAAAATTTTTAATAAATAAATATAGTTGTTAATATATAAATAGATCTTTTGATATATAGACAAAACTCCTAATGTAGAAATATATCTCTTGATATATAAATAAAATTCTCAATAAATAAACATAATTATCAATATAGGAGTAGATCTTCTAATATATAGATAGAACTCCTAATATAAAAATATATCTTTCGATATATAAACAAAATTCTCAATAAATGAACATAACTCCTAATATATAAATATATATATATATATATTAATAAATGAACATAGCTATCAATATATAAATATATCTTCTAATATATAAACAAAATTACTAATATATAATTATTTTAGTTCGTACATAAATACTTTACTCCATATATAAATATTTTATCCATATATAATTATTTCAATATATATATAGACCATAGACCTATATATGATCATTTCAACCAATATGTAAATACTTCAAAATAAATAGTTTGTCCCATATATGGTCATTTTAGTTACAACATAGCACCTCACTTGACATATAATAATGTACAAATAATTAAAGTACTATATATAACTCTGTCCGCAAAAAATAATATTTATTTATATATACAATATATTCTAAAATAATGAAAGATCATGCACTCCATATATACATCATATGCAAAAAAAATAATATTTAAAACTAAAGTACAAATATACATCTTCAAAAAATAATCTGAATATGTATCTTCAAAAAATATATCCAAATACACTATCATGAGTAGAAAATCTCACAAACACAGATAATAAATCTTTCAAAAATTCTCACATAAGGTGCGCATTAAAAGGAAATGAAAATATAACAATGTTTCAGAGACAAACAAATGTCAAATAAAATAGAGCATAAGATAGACAAATACTTTATTCCCATCACATTTTTCAAGTGGCAACATACTTTGAGTTACATGTGTTGCCCTCTGTTGCAAGGTTCATGATTTTGACAACTATCTCAATCACAATTTTTTCAAAACAAGATAGATGTCACACATACGGTAAAAGTCAACGTCACCGCAGATCGCCACAAGTGTATTATGCTTGCATAGGATGCTATATTTCATAGTGACCAACGAATGAGCCTATTTCGTACAAATCTCATCGAATACCTAAACTCGATAGGATGACATTAATAAACTCAAAATATAAGTATCCTTTTTGAAGCCCGTAACAATGAGGAGATCCAAGAGGCAAGGGAATCCGGAGAAGGATGACAAAATGGAGTTGGAGAAGTTATTACTAGAGAGGTCCAAGTAGGTGAGGTAAGTAACAAGGTTTATAGTTGCGGTTTCGGTTTCGGTTTTGGGACCCAGTGAAACCAATACGTTTCGGTCGTTACGGCCGTTTCGCTTTCGGTTGAAAGATTTCTTTTAGTTATTAATTATGCGTTAACCAGAGTTTGACTATATTTTAATTGTACTTTGACTTTAAATTAAAACTACGATAAAATTTTAAAAAATTTTTATAAAAATTTAAAAATTATGAAAGAATTTATAATTAATTTTACCACAATATTAAATATTATTTTAATTAATTAAAATTAATTTTGATAGTTAACCACTATTTTTATATATTACTATATAAAAAAATATATGAGAAATAATATGAATATGATTAAAAAGTTAAAAATTAATATAAGCAAATTTAACTTATTATTAAAATATAATTGACAGATACATAATTTATTAATTATAATGTAATACAACTAATCATCATCATCATCATTTGAGTTTAAAACATGTAGAATTATAAATTCAGTACCTGAACGATCCGGATGAACATTTATAGACATACGAGTCAGAACAACTAGTTCTACGCAATCTCGTGATAGTGATTCATATGGGGGTGAGACCGACACAAATTTTTTTTGGCTTTATTTTCGGTGGAACGGTCATGCACGTGAACAAAAAAATCAACGTGTTTCGATTAAAATCATTTTCATTTCAATTTCAACCAAAATATTTTTTTATTAATTATATTTTGACTAAAAGTTATCTTTATTTTAATTATTTTTTAACTTCAAATTAAAAAAATTATAATATGTTTAAAAATTTTTTAAAATAATGAATAGTTACGTAAATAATATTATGTACGTGAACAATATCTGATAAAAACCGATAAGGGCGTCGGAACCAGATTGGCGACAACGCAGGCTCCGGTGCAAAGCCGACCTCAGCTTGCGGGAGTAGGGGCCAGGTCGGCGAGGGCGCGAGGCAAGCAAGGGAGCAGCAGTAGGTTGGTGAGCGCGTGGATCCAGTCCGGCGAGGGGGCGGGCTCGAACACGAAGCCAGCAGAGCTCACCGCGCGAGCTCGCCTCGCCCGGTGAGCTCCCCGCTTGAGCTCGACCAATGAGCTCCGCGCGTGAGCTCGCCCGACGAGCTCCCCACACGCCCTTGCCCGATGAGCTCCCTGGCCAAGCTCGCCCGGGGAGCTCCTTGCTCGAGCTTGCCCGGCGAGCTCCCCGAGGGCGAGCTGCACTCGCCCCGCGCTCACTCCGGCCGCTCTGCTCTTTGGGGAAGATGAATAGTTAACCCTAAACCGAAGCTAAATTTAGGGTTTCGTTTCAACATGGGCCGAAACCGAGCCGTTTCGACCGAATCTTAAAACCTTGGTAAGGAAGGAGCATGAGAGAAGAAGGCAGAGGATTGACAAGAAGGTTTTGGGAGAGATCGAGGTAGGAGAGGGAGGGGCAAGGGAAGAGGGAGACAAAGGGGAGGGAGGAAGAGAGTGGAGTTGAAGAAGAGGAAAAGAAAGGAGAGAGAAGGAATGTGGTAGAGAGAGGAAGGGAAGGGTCCAGAGAGAGGGTGCTTGGTTTGGAGGAGGAGGTGGAGTTTTTTGGATGGGGAGGAGGAGAAGGAGAGGGAAGAGGAGGAAGAGCTTGGCTTGGATGAGGAGGTGGAGCTCTTTGGATTGAGAGAAGGAGGAGGAGAGAGAAAGAAGAGGGAGAGTTTGACTTGGAGGAGCAGGTGAAACTCTTTAGATGGAGAGGAGGAGGAAGAGCTTGACTTAGAGGAGGAGGTGGAGCTCTTTGGATGGGGAGAAGGAGGAGAGAGAAGGAGGAGGAAGAACTTGGCATAGAGGAGGAGGTAGAGCTCTTTCAATGGAGAGAAAAAGGAGAAAAGGAGAGAAGGAGGAGGAGGAGCATGGTGGTGATGGTAGTGCTACTACACGTTCTTGGTGCTGCGGTGAGCATGAAGGGGAAAGCCGCAATAGGGTGTGTGTGTGTGAGAGAGAGAGAGAGATATTTCATGCCATTGCGAATAGCCGGAGAGAGAGATTAAGTTATTGAGGGTATAAAGGTCAATTTATATCTTAGTTAATGGGGTTAACTGCAATAGGGATTTAAAAAAGTTTTATTTGACTTTTTGAGGACTGATTGGTAAATTCAAAAATAAGAGGGGCTGATAAAAAAATTTAGAAATTTTTAGAGATTTATTAGCAATTTTTCCTTCCTTTCTACACCACCTAACTTTTTCATTCTAAACTCTGTCATCATTCTACAGATAAAACACATCCTGTGCAACAATTAGTTCGCACTCTTCTTCCCTTCATTAGTAAATTAAGAGCACACTTTGGTGTTGTGATGGACGACGACAGAGTCAGGTTGGGTGATCTGTTGCCATAGATCTGGATGCCAAGCCTCTTCCCCCTTGAGTTCCGACCATTCTTTGTGCTTCCCATGCCCTTCTTGTGTGCCAACTCAATTGTCAGTGGCCCACGATGAGGGCCTCCTTGCGGAGGCAAAGGGGTGGAACGACCACACTACAGTGAAGTAGGTGGTGGAGGAGGAGAAGGAGAGGGTAAGGCCCTTGAAGGCGCTGCTCAAGTTGAAGGCAATCGATGCCATTAAGTGGAGAGAAAAGAGGTTTGGAGGTGGAGGTGGAGGGGCGCGAAGATGGGATAGGTAGAGATCGGGCAGGGATTGAAGATGAGGATGAAGAAGGGAAGGGACCAGTTTTGGGATGATGGGGCCACAGAACTATCTACTTCCAAAGAAAGAAGTTGGAGAAGATGGGGCAGCCTTTCTAGAGCAGTTCAGCGACTTCCAACAAAGAAAAAAAAAAGGCAGAAGTCGCCAAAGTGCAAAGCAATGCAACATTTTGGATGACTTTCAGCGTTTTTGTAGGTTCAGCATTATCAAATAGCCGAAGTCTGGAAGTGGCCTTTGGTAGTTACGAAATAGAATAGTTTTGTCAAGTTACTCTTAGCTCTAGCTATCAAATCAATAAGAATTGTAGTGGCATTTAGCAAACGGTTGTTACACTTGAACAAACCCAATAAATACTATCCATCAATTGTTCTTCAAACGAGAGAACCATTGTTCTTGCAACCTGCTGCTATTCAATCAAACAGGTCTAGTCATTACAATATTTTAGAGTATTCTCAGCATTTCATAAATTCCCTGAATAGTATCAAAAACATTAGGAAAAAATTTCAGATGTTTTTTCTAGCATTAAAGAAATGTTAGGAAAAAATGTTGGAAAATTTCTTGACATTTTTAAAACATTGAGAAAAATGATTCCCAATATTTTCAATATGGAGAAAAGTTATTCCCCAACGTTTTAAAAACGTCAAGAAAAATTATTTTCAATATTTTTTATGATGGTTGCAAATGTTAGGTGAAAAAATTGTGATGTTTTTTGAAAAAATGCTAAAAATTTTTCAATATTTTTGAAACAAATACCAAAAATATTCCTTGTGTTGTGATGTTGAATGCTGAAAATTTTCTATCGTTTGCGAGGATTATTCCCAACATTTGTGAGGAACACATGACAAAAATTTTCTCACATTTTCCTCTCCAAATGCCGAAAAATTTCTAGTGTTTATTAGGTAAACACCAAGAATATTGGATTTTTTTTTTCAATTTTATATACATATTCTATATTTACGAAAACAACAATGTACAAAAATTTCAATACATCGCATACACATTGAAAATTAGAATCCATATATTTATTAGGATTTCTAACTAATTAATTAAAATTCAAACATATATGGAAGAAAAAACTCCTGATGTTCAAAATCGCATTTTTATACATTATTTTCAAGATAAGGGATGCAAAAATTCATTAGTTATGGTCACAACATCCCTAATGCCCTTGTGCTATCACTATAAGAAAAGGGGGTATATTCAGCATTTTATGTGCCCTCCAATAGTCAAAATAACAATGGCAACAGATTACTGGCAATTTTTCTTAACGATTAGTAAATAACAGTAATAATATAGTCACGAAAATTTTTGATATTTTTTTACTGTCAGAAAAATCATTTTCCAGCATTTTATGTGGCATTTGAAAAACACCAGCAAAAAAGAGTTTTTTTCGGCATTTTATTACTAAAATACCTAGAAAAATCCCAACATTTTATAACACCGGGATGTTTCGGTGGGAAAAGCCAGGGGTTTTCCCAACATTTCTATGGGAAATGCCAAGGAAAACCTTGGCATTTCACCAAAAACTTGTCAAAATTCTCAACATTTCTCTCAGAAACGTCACAAAATTCCAAGTGTTTCCTGTAAAAATGTCGAAAAAATCTTGATGTAACATGGGAAAATTTTAGTTTTTTAGTAGATATCATGTATCAAACAAATCCTACTAATATACTGAAAGATACAAAATATTTAAAATTGAAATCTTAACATACATATTACAGTAACATGTTAGTCTGAAAGTTACATATTACTGACAAATTACATACAGATCCCTCACAAAATAACATACATGCAAATCACAAATTAGATGAATAATCATGATCGTAGTATGTCAAACTCTTTCATATATAAGTGCAGACCCTGAATTGACTCTGATCTCCCTAAAAGAATGAGTAATATATTTATAATGCACAAGATAAAAATACATATTACAACATAAGTTTGGATGATCACCTCATGAGGTAATGAAGAAGCAGATGGACCCCCTTCAGAGCTCGCCTATGTATCGAATCCTTGATCGGTTCCAAATTGTCTTGCTGTGTCTAGAACCTATATATTTTCATTCATATGTTATGTCATGTGAAATAATGATATGCAACAAAAAAATAAGTTAAGTTAAATAATAATTAAATATCATGAAAGCAATAGTGTGTTCACCGCTAAGACGAGTCTTCAAGGTCGCAAAGGCACTCTACAGCCTAACTATAGCCTCTTGAAAAAGACCAACACGCGCATCTACTTGTTCTTGTACCCGTGAATTTACAATCTATTTACTTCAATATCTATATAACGGCGTCCACCAAGGTCATCCCCGGAGGTACTCTTAGATACTTGTATAGACATGGGTCCCAATTCAAAAGTTCATAGTCGACCATTTCTCTTATGATCAAATATTTTGGCATGAATCTCATTTTGAGTTGTAGTATCCGATTGAAAATCTTTCGATAATGCTTGTCATATTTGTTCAATTTGGACTTATAGACAATTAAAGATGTAGGCAGATAAGTCATAAATCAAATAAAAAAAATATTATACATAATTCTCACTACTACTTCTGTGGATGCCTTGTCGACTAGTTGTCCATCTTTTTTTGTATAAGAAGCCAAAAATACCTCAAGACTTAATGGCTTGGAACCAAACTAACCCTCCAACTATGAATAGTGTAATAGGATAGAAACTCAATAATATATCATATAAGAATACATAATATTGTATCTAAATTTAATGTACAACAATCAACATACCTCGAGTTTCAGATTGGTATACCCCTTGCGACCTAAAGAATGACCCATTTTCTATTTTTTTCGAGATCTTCTGTTTTCTTGACTTTTTACCTAAAAAATAAAAAAATTCATACTAATTGCCTTAATATGTTAATACATATGATATTAATAAAGTAAAAAAGATGAGAGATAATAAATATATGAACATCAGAACTTTGTCAATATGCCACTAAAAGGGGCCATTGGTCCAACCCAACTCTATACAACAGGCAAGGCATGGCAAATTGCTCCGGTTGATTTTTGAATGGTGTGAAATACATTCTCTTCACATCCACTTTCCAATCTCACCATCTTTTGCCCAACAACTGTAATATAGATTTCCTACAATCCTCCTCTAAGTTTGTTTTTGCATGAAATACTAATTTGTTAACATATATACAAATAAATAAATAGAAGAATTAGTACTATAGTAGAAATTTTACTTTGATATCTTATCAGATCCTGATAAGGCAATGGCAATTTGTTGCCATCTTTTGCTATGATACCCAATTGAGTAACGAGTTTTGCTGAATTAGGATAGATGATTTGGCCATATCGATTGCTAGTCAATTCTAGCCTGTATCCCTCTGTGCCCCAAACACCAACAGGTTTGCTAGGCTCACATTGTTTAATAGAAATTACGGCACTCAAACCTAAAAAGCAACATGCATAATAAATATAAATATGTAGCTCTCGTTGGATTTGAATTTAATAGAAGACTAAATGTTCAAACCTTCTCCATGGTTTATATATCCTGGTTTTCCAATCCATGATGTAAGAAAGACATATTATCTCCACTAGAATCTAAGTTTCAACCACCATTTGATGAGAACTGAGTCTCTAACACTGGTTCCTTCATTTTTATATTGTCAAGAGCAACCTAGAGAGCCCCAATATATCTCCGTGGATAAACCATTTTGACATATAAATCACTACAATAAAATATTTAACATATTTAAATATAACTTGATCAATACAACATGATACATACATATTAATATGGAAACATAAGAAATTCTTTTGACCCTCATATTATAGTTTATGTTTATCGAATATAAAATTATTATCATCAGTATCAATGTTATGATCATCATTATCCCCAAAGGAGGTGTCCTCCTCATTTGTTTCAAATTCATCACTAATAAATTTTTTTTCATTTTCCTTTATACACAGCCGCACTAAATGGAAAAGAGGAATATCAACAAGTAGATCTTCAATATTTGCCCTTGTATTTTCGATATCACATTTCTTAAGTTGCTGAGTGCTGCATGGTTCTACCATTGGGTCTTCGTTGTTTGCAACAACGGAATCCTCATTCAATATATCAACACACTCACTAGGAGTTATCTCAATAATCACGTCATTTGTGTTGTACTGAATCTTACATATAAAATACATTATGAGTTTAACAAGCCAAAATATATGGCTCATTGGAACACCAATCGTACTTCTGCATTAGTACTGCACGCATACAAAACATCTCCTTTCTACTAACATTATATTTTGTCACACCCGGTTCACATAATTCTTTTAATTCTTCTATCAATGATTGTAAATATACATCTATGTCATTTCTTGGCCCCTCTCGGTCCCTCAATAAGCATGGATAGGATGAATGACTGTTGCTTTATACAAAATCACGAAGGTAAGTTGTAGGAAATTAGAACAACAAACCATGTGCTATGTGATATATTCATTATTTTGAAGGGATTGAACCCATCTAAAACTAACCCCAATCATACATTACAATAATCTATTGTAAAGTCAGGACACATACTATCAAAATTCTTTTAAGTAATGCTATCCGCTGGATGTTGAAGTGATCCATCTGCTACTCGACCTTCAGCATGCCATCTCATGTGTGGTAAAATTTTTTCTGACATATAAATTCGTTGTAATCTTAGCTTTAAAGAGAAATACCCAATCACCTTCATTGGTATCTTCCGCACTTTCTGACTATCAACATCAGTATCACTTTTCCATTACTTTATTGTAGTAATTTACAAAACTTGTATTATGTATCTGACTCACTCTCATTCCTGTAAAACATACCATGATTAGGACAAGTATAAATCTTTCTATATCCAAAACCTAGGTCTTTTACAATATCCTAAGACTTGCGTTAAAAATATGAAAATGAAATAATCTCGTGAAACATGTTCTTCAAAGTCTCTAATAAGATACTGAAAGATTTGTTACTCTATCAATATTTGGCTTTCACGGTCAACAACTACATACTAAAAGATAAAAAATATATAATTCTTACATCTAGGGTACAGTTCTTTATTAGTTTTATTTAATAATTTAAGGAACTTCATGTCAGTGCTCTCTAAAACTTCTATTGGCATTTTTTTCACTTACAATACCAAATGCATTGTGCAACAAATATTCAATATCATCCTTATCTTCATTATACACTTCAATTGATTCTATAATCTGATGACTATTTTGTATTCTGTGTTTATATCATGGCTCCTCTATATGAAAAGTCCAATTAATATATGATGCACTCCATCCCATTACTATTATATATTCACAAACCTCTTTCCGTATCTGATTATGCATATTTATACAATCAATACATGAATATTTTATCAACTTATCAGTCCTTTTGTTCATATAAGTATATTCAAGAAACACAAACTCCTGCGATATATCTTCAGTCCAATCGATTCTTTATGTTGATCCAACTTTTATCCATTGTGATACTATATGGTAGGATCCTATATATTAATGTTATACATATCATTCATAAATGAAAATCAAATCACAATGCAAATAAATAAAAGTTAAAACTACATTTCAAACTTGCTAAACACTTTACACATAATATTTCATGTATTTTAAGAGTGAACATATTTTGAAAGAAGTTTATTGCAAGCTAAATTTACTTGCAGCAAGTCATCCATTCATCATCATTCCTATGCTTCTAGCATCAAAAACTTTAATTTTTGAACATAATGAAACACTTACCCCGGTTTACAAGGTAGACAATTAAGTGCTGGCAGGAGCGGCCGCAACTAGGAGGCCACGAGAGAGCAGCCGCATCCCAAGGGGCACAGCTTGTAGCTAGGGCGCATGCAGGGTGGGGTGGAGCAGAGTGGGGCACGTGGGCGGAGGGGGGGAGGGGGTGTGGTGTGGGTACGTGGCTAGGGTGCACGCAGGGCAAGGCGGAGCAGACCACGGGCAAAAGGCCACGGGGCCACACAGGGGGTGGGTGCTAGCCACCAAGTCTAAGTGCCGTGGCAAACGACCGTCGAAGCCACACTCGCTTTTTTTTTGGGGGGGGGCGGGGGGGGGGGGGGGGGGGGGGGGGTGTGAGGTTGTGTGGAGGCATTTCTCTTCTTAAATTGTCAACATTTCTCTTATGAAACACCAACAAATGTCAAAAAATTTCAACATTTTTATTTGAAACACTGAAAATTTCCATCTTCTATTTTAAAACGTTGCATAAATGTCAAAAATTGCCAGCATTTTATCTACCGTCGGACAAATGCTGCAAAACGCCGATGTTTTCTTAACCATCGAAAGAAACCACCGACAATAGTCCAATTTCTAATAGTATATTAGTTTTTGCCTTTGCATGCCATGGATCACCGACTAGCTCTAATCCCCCTACAAAAACATAAGAATGAATAATAATTGTAAAACATAAAATAAAAATACAAACTGAAAATTAGATTTCATAAATTACGTAAGGTACCAAGAATGAACAACAATCCCCCTACAATGTATCAAAAGCTTTAAGTTTTAAAAAACCTATAAAAACAAAAGGGGTTAACAAATGATAGGGCATAATGCAAATAAAATCCATGACTAAAACCCCTAAAAGCAACTCTCTCTACATTTATCTGAACTTGAGACAGGCATTGATAGCATTAAACTATAAAATAACTTGTCAATCATAATAGAGAAAGATAAAAAAAAATTTGAAGAATATAAATTACACACTAATAACTATAAAGTAAGAAGGAAAGAAACTGTATGATAAAAAATAATTAGAAAAGATAAAGAAAATTTAACAATTGTAGGTAAAAGTAAGTCGCATCAATATAGAATTATATATTCATACAACACTGTGAAATCATGAACTTATTACCATTTACATCTATTCATCATGAAGTTACACTACAAGTACAGTACAAATTGATAGTCATGATTGTAACATCCCTAGTGTCTTCCATTCTTGAGTTTTGCCTTCAAATGTAGCCATAAATTTCCAATTGATTCTGATCTCCCTGCAGATAAATAAGAACGAACAATAAGTGTTAAAGTAAGAAATAAAAGTATAAATTACCTGAAGTATTAAATAAGTAGATTGAATTCCTTTGGGGTTTGCTCGTATATCAAATTCCTTGATTTTGGGTTAGTCTACATTATCCGAAATTTGTTCAATTTCATATATTTGTATAGCCATATGAACTAATAGTATATAACAAAAAAAATATTTATTTAAACAAAAATATGTACCATAGGAGCAACAACGAATCTACCATCAATACGAGCTTCTAAAGACATGAAAGCACTCTACAGATTAGCTATAATCTCTTGAAAAGAAATAACTTGTGACAAACTCATGCTTATACAATCATATTTACTTTGACCTCTTTATAACAATGTCCGCTCTGCGACGCTTTAAAAGTACTCTTAGAAACTTGTGTAATCGTAGATCCCATACCGAAAGTCCATAACTGATCATGTCTTTCACCGTCAAATACTCTAATGTGAATTTTATTCTAAACTGCAGTATATTGAGAATCCTCCGTTAGCTCTTACCCTAATTGTTTATTAATATAACGTTAAAAAAAATTATGAAAATATTTTCACTAATTTTTAATAAGCATCTCCAGAAAACGAACATATGCTATCAGCAATTGAACTTTCTATTTGTTTATTAGTTCACATAATGGCACGAGGTTAAGAAAGAGTGTCAGTGGGAAATGGCGAACAATTAGTGGACAGAACCTGAACCGGTTCAGCAAAAATAACAATAAACAACACTGCTGCAAACAACGTTCATCACCTTTACATTCCAGAATTTGAAAGAAACTAACATCTGATTTACAAATCCTGAGCTTCTCCTATATATTTGCTGTAAACAATGTTTACTTGCCAAAAAGATTTTTAAGTTAGAAGGACAGGAGCCACCCAGCTACTGAATTGCACCCTATTCAGTAAAAATTCTGATGTTTGGCAAAGAGATACAGGACTTGTTAAATATCACCCTACCGCTGCAATGACACATAATTACTATCATTATTCACATAAAAATTGCAAGCTGTGGCCAACACCTAAGGCTGTAAAAAGCATGGGGTGCTCACAGGTTTATTGATCCAGAGCTAGACTGAATATTCCCTTAAAAAACCTAGACTTAGCTCCACTACTCAGTTACATCTACAATATAATCAGATGCAAAAGGAAAGGCTAGGCATACTAATAGTAGGCTATCTGCAAATCTGTCAATTTTTCTATTGCTTGTTTTCCACTAACAAGAAATTAAAACAGATCGCATCCTACTTGTCAAGCAAAAGCTAATTATGCATATCTGACGAAACTAAAAGTAAGGCACTTCAAAACAACGAAATGGAAGACGGATAAAAATTGTTATACTCTAGACTTTTAGTCAATGATTGTCACAATTGATATGATTTAGCTCAGGTGGTATATTCTAGTAAATAGAAGTCAAAAGTTGCTGCATTCTTCAATTTTTCATATATAAATATTCCAGCAAATACTAAACAAGCAAGGCTTTCCATGAACTCGAGTATTTAAGTCACTGAATCGATAAAAATATAAGGACAATAGCTTTAATGGTAAGTGATTTGACAGCAAGGCATTTGTCCTGCTCAATATAAACTGAAATTACACCCAAGGTAAACAGCAACAATATATATATAAGAAAAAGGCTTCTTGTAGGGCTTACAGCATTCTTTCTAAAGGCTTTACAGGGTAAAGACTCAAAAGGGAAGAATAGTCTTATGTCATTAATAAAGCATCTAGCTGGTCATGCTGATAATGTGAGTCAAAAAAGGTGTTTTTTTTTCTTTAAATTTTTCTTGCCAAAAAGGAATCTTTGAAGAAAACCGAGAGTAGAAAAATATAGGTTAGATGCGACTTGAGTTTTATGGATGGCAGAATGAAGAAGTTGAGATGTGCATGAAAAGAGGCAAAAAAAAAAAAGTTTATAACCCAGAAAGTCAAAACAATAAAACCATCTCATAATTACCAGATTTATTTTTGTACTAAGCTCTGCAGACCTCTCAACACCTAATTGCTCTTCTTCTCTAGTCGCTGTAGGCTCTCTTCCACAAATATTTGGAGCCCTGTATCATGATAAAACATTGAGAAACAACACGCTCAAACATGCTATAGAAGTGAGAAGACGCAATAAAATAGACACAAGATAATTAGAATATCCCCATCATGTAATAGTTGGACCTCAGCACAATATTGTCAATAACTCCATAATATTCTTTGATGAAATAAACATATAATTAGAATACACGCTGCAAGTAAGAATCTGCTTTGGTTTTGGTACAAACAACACCATGGAAAAAACACCCGAAAAAAACCAATGGACTTCATCAAGCAGAAGGCTGTCAATAAACTAGATGCCTAATGCTTCAGTTCAAGAACAAAAATCCACTCTAATTACTCCCCTGTTTTCTCCATAAATTCCTAATCAGAAAAGACCTATGATAACTAACATTCCATCCGATCAAATATCCAACAAAACATTTCATTCCTGCAATTCATGCCAAATAAGGTGCAAAAATAAAGTAAAACACACAAGTAACTGCTCAAATAACAGTGAAAATACCACCTATCAGGTTTCTTCAAGCACAGAATAGACAAAATCCAAAACACCCAAAAAAACTCGGAGACAAATGGAATCAAACACAGACCTCTTCAGGAGAGTATTCAAAAGATGGCGAGCAAATGTGGATCTGCCACAGTTCTCCGGACTACAGACGAGCGCGATCGGCAGCTGTACGATCACGAGTCATAAGCAATAGAATCCGCCACTTCCTCCCACGGGCAGTGAGGCCGGAGGGAGGATGCCGGAGAGAGAGTCACGGGCTATGGGCGGTGAGGTCGAAGGGAGGAGTTGAGGGCTGCGGACAGTGAGGCCAGGAGGGAGGACACCAGATAGAGAGGAAGCCCTAGATTTGAGTTGCTTGGTTTGGGGATTAAAAACCAGACATATTCCGCCAGTTAAGTCCAGTTATGTTGTAGTGAGTGTTGAAATTTCAGTATCATGTAATTTATAAAGATGATCGCATCATTTGGCGGAACTTCAACTTGAAAAGAATTGAGGTCACCATTGTGATAAAGAATGAAGCTGATCAAATTCTATTTGGACTGGGAAAGTGTCAACTCATCACTCTGGTTTGTCTATGTGAACAACGGATCATTTCATTGATTTCATGAATTACTTGAAACAGTACCTTGTGCTTAGATGGAGATTTACAACATATGGATAGCTGCTTAATTTTTGGACAAGAAAGTATTGAGAGAGCATATTTAAACAAAAAAGTATTTACAATTGGTGGGGCTTGCAACCTTAGATGACCACTGACCTTGCCATAAGCATCTAGTCTTGAGACGTTGCAGAGTACTTGAACAGGAGACGATTCCATGGTAAGCTGATAGATCAAGGTCCATTGCATTGCCATCTCTGAATCTTTCATTTGTCTGACGATTGACGCCTGTAGACAGCCAAATCAACTTAATGTCAAAAACAGAAAAGGAAAGGAAAAAGGAATAATGAAACAAATAAAAGATAAAAGGTAGAAGCTAAAAGGAAAATTGAGGAGGCAATGGGACCTGAAGGCGTTTTCCAAGCTGGACTTCAACTTCAGTACCAAAGGATATGTTATTGGCCAGGGATTTCAGAGGTTCAGCTGTAGGATCGACAGAAAACAAACTAGGAATCTGGGGAGCATATACTAGCATCCATATTGCTTGCCCAAACTCTCCTTTCCCTTCTATTAATCTTGGCATCAAAGTTTCGAGTGTTGCAGTTGCAAGCTTCTTGAAAGCAAGCTGACCATCCCTTTCCAATAAAGATTCTGCTAATTGACACTCAAAAACCCTAGCCGTCTGTGAAAAATAGAAGCCAGAGAAGCTAACTAGATAGCTGGAGGATAGTTTTCATGATGTCAGATCACAATGGCACAGGACCCCTAAATTTTTAACATGCAACCGGCGTGATAAGTGATTCCTCATTGTATACACAAATTATGCAGAATATGGAACCATAATTAATTAATTTATAAAAAGCCAATAGGCAGTCTATCATTCAGCTCAAAAGGTAACTCTGCTTCAGGCTGGGATCCTACTGGCGCTTGATTACTCTCAACCAAATGCACATTTATAAACAGAAAATTTGTAAAGAAAATTTGAGTACAAATTTCATTCTAGATCTTTGAAGGTTCAACAATCTTTAATAAATGATCCTTATGTATCTGTGCAAGTGGGAAAAATTGCCTTGTGCAAGGTGCATGTGTTATGTTGTCTCCTTGCACAAATCTAGATGATAAGCATGTAAATGAAGCTGAGAAATAAATTTTAAAACAAC
The DNA here is from genome assembly GCA_005019695.1 of Trichopus zeylanicus subsp. travancoricus. Taxonomy (NCBI): domain Eukaryota; kingdom Viridiplantae; phylum Streptophyta; class Magnoliopsida; order Dioscoreales; family Dioscoreaceae; genus Trichopus; species Trichopus zeylanicus. The sequence goes on from RXID01014269.1 coordinate 155,029, forward strand.
CCTACATAAAACAACAAATATAACAGCTGAAACCCTCAAATATAGAAATTACATTGCTGGCTTCTTACCTCAGTAGGTGAGAGAACATCCTGATCCACAGATCTTGTTGATGCAACAACCAAATTGCCCCGCCAGGTACTAGTACGACTTTGTATCCTGAATTGCCATTCAGATCCAACTAGAGCTAAATCCAGGATGGGATCCAAACCAAGTTCAGGCTCAAATTTGGCTATATTTAGATGGTCATGCTTAAGTCTTAACTGTTTCAAGAAAGAAAAGACGACGGTCACATGAAATAGAACAATACTCTTCTTTTATAAGAAGTCATAAACTAGAAAGCGCAAGTTCACCACTTACACCAAAGTTAAGAATCAGAGGATACACTATCTTCAGCTCTGGTCCAAGTAGCAGCTTCAGATCAGTGAGCCAAACATCAACTCTAGGTCCACTATTTGCTTGATCAAGTTCCTTTCTAACTTCAGATTCTTTCCCTACAAGATATCAAATAGTCACTTCAATTTGAAGTGTTTTCTGCAAGGAAAACAGGTTATCTTTGATAGGATGCTAATAGATATTTTTGAAAAATTTTGACAAATGGTCCAGACGCATGCCTTCCACAAGATGCCTCAAAAAACTTGGGGGAATATAAATATAACAAACAAATGTTCGGCTGTAAACAAATTTAAATACTGTACAAATGTTTGGCATGCTACCTATCATTTAGATAAAAAGCATTCCTATGTTTCGGGCAATAATACCATTTTGGTTTTTCTCCTACTAAATTGGAATTACAACAATTAGAGATAAGAAGAGATATGGAAAACTTGCAGACTCTAATTACTGCAATAGAAGTTTATTCAGCTGAATGAGATGTGCATTATGGTGCTACTGTCAAAGGAATTAGCTAGTCATTCAAAGATAGCAGATTTTATGGCTGATTGCAAACCAAAATTAGCAGATTCTATGGCTGATTTTATACCAAAGTTAGCAGATTCTATGGGTGATTTTATACCAAAGTTAGCAGATTCTATGGCTGATTTTATACCTGTAATAATTGTAAATATTTTCCTTGTTTAGGATATGCCTTATTTTCTTCAACTTGTATTCATTATATAAGGGGCATTCTTCTCCAAGGTTGACACCAGTTTTTTTGATCAAATTATCATGGTATCAGAGCTTGAGTTCTGAATTCTCCTGTGTCTCTTTCTCTCAGTCCTAGTTCAGTTCATTATTCTTAGTTATTTTGATCAAGTTATCTCAGCCTCATGTCTTCAGACAAGCATGAATTCTTGATTCGTTTCAATGGCAAAAACTACTCAGCCTGGGCATTTCACTTCAGGATATTTGTCAAAGGTAAAGATCTATGGGGTCATATTGATGGCAGCAAACCTGCACCTGGCAAAGACAAGGATAAGCACTCCAAGTGGGAAGTCAAGGATGCTCAAATCATGACATGGATTCTAGGATCTGTAGAATCCAACATCATCTTGAATCTTCGACCCTTCAAAACTGCAGCTGAAATGTGGAATTATCTGAAAAAACTCTATAGTCAACACAACACTGCTCGTCGGTTTCAACTTGAATACGAGCTAGCAAGTCTTCAACAGGGCAGTCTCTCAATCTCAGATTTTTATTCTATCTTCATGAATCTTTGGGCTGAATATACTGATATTGTCTATGCTACCTTACCTCCCGAAGGTCTTATTTCTGTTCAATCTGTCCATGAAACTACTAAGAGGGATCAATTTCTTATGAAATTGAGATCTGAATTTGAAAGCACCAGATCTAATCTTATGAATCGGGAAACTGTTCCATCCTTGGATGCATGTCTCAATGATTTATTTCGTGAGGAACAACGGCTTCTCACTCAAGCCACCATGGAACAAATTAAATCCATTCCTATTCCTATGGCTTATGTAGCCCAAGGCAAGTCAAAAGGTAAGGACATGAGTACTATTCAGTGTTATTGCTGCAAAGAATTTGGCCATTATGCTTCAAGTTGTTCAAAAAAATTCTGCAACTATTGCAAAAAGGATGGACATATTATTAAGGAATGTCCTATTCGACCTCCCAAGAGATCTGGAACGGCATACACTGTCTCAGTTGGTTCTTCTAATGCTGGTAGTTCTGAGGATAAAGCTCATCTGACACAAAGTGCTCCTGCTCCTATTCAATCTGTGACACCTGAAATGATTCAGCAAATGATCATTTCTACATTTTCCGCATTAGGACTCTCAGGTAAACCTTTCTCTAAACCTTCACCGTGGTACTTTGATTCTGGAGCTTCCCATCACATGACAAACAATGTTAAATTCCTCACCAATGTAAATAAATATCCTGGAAATCTCAAGATTTATACAGCTGATGGAAATTCCTTACCTATCACTGCCACTGGTGATGTTTCTTCATCCATAACCAATGTCTTTGTCTCTCCTAACCTTACCACTAATCTTGTTTCTGTTGGACAATTAGTTGAAAATGATTGTAAAGTGGAATTTTCTAAATCTGGTTGTGTGGTGCAGGATCAGCAATCGGGGAAGATGATCGCAAGGGGGCCTAAAATTGGACGTCTTTTTCCTCTTCAGTTTCCTATGTCTTCATGTTCCTCTTCATCTATTATCACTTGCAATTCTGCTTATGTTGATTACCGAGCATGGCATAAACGCCTTGGACATCCAAACTCTAATGTGCTTTATACTTTGCTAAATTCTGGTTTACTTGGCAATAAAGGGTCACCATCTCTTAGTACTGTTCAATTTGATTGCAATTCTTGTAGGCTTGGAAAAAGTAAAGTTCTGCCATTTCCCACTCACACACCTAAAGTAGTCCAGCCTTTTGATTTGATACATAGTGATGTGTGGGGAATGGCGCCAGTTACTTCCCATGCTAATTACAAGTATTTTGTCACTTTTATTGATGACTATAGTCGCTTCACATGGATTTATTTTCTGCATTCTAAAGATGAATTATTTTCTGTCTTTAAGCTTTTCCATGCACATATTCAGACCCAATTTTCTGCTAGTATCAAAATTCTTCGTTCTGATAATGGAGGAGAATACATGTCTCATTTATTTCAAGAATTTTTACAAACCAATGGTATAATTTCTCAAAGGTCTTGTCCTTCAACCCCTCAACAGAATGGGGTGGCCGAAAGAAAGAATCGACACCTTCTAGATGTTGTTCGCACCCTCCTATTAGAGTCATTTGTACCCTCTCGTTTTTGGTGTGAAGCTCTCTCAACTGCTGTCTATCTCATCAATAGGTTACCTTCTCCTTCCTTGAATCATGTTTCCCCTTTCTTTCGGTTATTTGGTCATACCCCAAATTACTCTAATCTTCGTACTTTTGGTTGTGTGTGTTATGTTCATCTTCCTACACACGAACGGACAAAACTAACAGCTCAAGCTGTTCAATGTGCTTTTCTAGGCTATTCGGTGCACCAAAAAGGTTTTCTTTGTTATGATCCCAACCTACGACGTATTCGGGTTTCTCGAAATGTGATTTTTTTTGAAAATCAGTATTTTTTTTCCACACACAAGGATGACCTTTCTCCTTCATTCTCTGTTTTGCCAATGTTTACTAATCATTCTGAAGATTCCATGCCTTCAAAGCCTCTCATAGTCTACCAACGACGCAAGATTCCAGCACCTCTCGGGCCCCCTCCAGCTCATTCCCTTAATGTTGATCCTGTTCCAACAACTGCACCAGCACCTCTCAGACAAAGTACTCGAGTTCGTAAACCACCAGATAGGTATGGTTTCACCTCTCCTTTATCTTTGACAGCCACCTTGTCCTCTATTCCTATTCCATCATCCTATAAGCAGGCTATGGAGCATGAATGTTGGCGGAGAGCTATTGAAACAGAACTTCTTGCACTTGAAGAAAACCAAACATGGGATATTGTACCGTGTCCACCATCTGTGAAACCTCTTGGTAGTAAGTTCGTGTTTTCTATCAAGCTTCGTTCTGATGGATCCATAGAACGTTACAAGGCTAGATTGGTGGTTCTTGGCAACAAGCAAGAGTATGGCCTAAATTATGAAGAGACCTTCGCACCAGTAGCCAAAATGACCACTGTACGAACAATACTCGCCCTAGCAGCATCACAATCATGGTCTTTACATCAAATGGATGTAAAGAATGCTTTCTTGCATGGTGATCTCAAGGAGGAAGTTTACATGAAACTTCCCTACGGTATGCCCACTTCTTCCCCTAATGAAGTTTGCAAACTAAAACGCTCTTTGTATGGATTGAAGCAGGCACCACGAGTATGGTTTGAAAAGTTTCGATCGACCCTCCTTAGTTTTTCATTTACACAAAGCCAGTATGACTTCTCACTTTTTCTCCAACGGACATCCAAGGGCATAGTTGTTCTTCTTGTTTATGTGGATGACATTGTCATCACTGGTTCTGATATGGAGGCTATATCTAAACTTCAGAATTTGTTGCACTCTACTTTCCACATGAAAGATCTCGGCCCACTCACCTATTTTTTGGGGTTAGAGGTGCATCATCAGCCTCAAGGTATCTTCTTGAATCAACACAAGTATATTATGGATTTGGTTCAGCTAGCAGGACTCACAAACACTAATTCTATTGACACCCCAATAGAAATTAATGTAAAATATCGACGGGGTGAAGGGGAACTTCTTGAGGATCCCACTTTATATCGCAAACTGGTTGGAAGTCTTATCTATCTAACTATCACCCGCCCGGACATCTCTTATGCTGTCCATATTGTCAGCAAGTTCATGCAAGCCCTCGGCATCTCCACCTATCTGCAGTCCGCCGCATCATCAGATATATCCTGGGCACACAAAGTCATGGCTTATTCTTCCCTACTAGTTCTTCCCTCAAACTACAGGCCTATAGTGATGCAGATTGGGCTGGTTGTCCGGACACAAGAAAATCAACTACCGGATGGTGTATGTTTCTTGGTGATGCTCTTATCTCTTGGAAATGCAAGAAGCAAGACTCGGTCTCCAAATCATCCACTGAGGCGGAGTACCGTGCCATGTCTACTGCATGCTCAGAAATCATTTGGTTACGTGGTCTTTTAACAGAGCTTGGTTTCACCCAAGATCAACCTACTCCCTTACATGCTGACAACACTAGTGCCATCCAAATTGCAGCCAATCCTGTCTACCATGAACGCACAAAGCACATAGAGGTTGACTGTCACTCTATCCGGGAGGCCTATGATCGCCAAGTTATCACTCTCCCACATATCTCCACTACTCTACAGATTGCGGATATTTTCACCAAACCAATGACACGACAGCGACATAACTTTCTTGTTAGCAAATTGATGCTTGTTGACTTACCCGCATCAATTTGAGGGGGGATGTCAAAGGAATTAGCTAGTCATTCAAAGATAGCAGATTTTATGGCTGATTGCTGGCTGATTTTATACCAAAGTTAGCAGATTCTATGGCTGATTTTATACCAAAGTTAGCAGATTCTATGGCTGATTTTATACCTGTAATAATTGTAAATATTTTCCTTGTTTAGGATATGCCTTATTTTCTTCAACTTGTATTCATTATATAAGGGGCATTCTTCTCCAAGGTTGACACCAGTTTTTTTGATCAAATTATCAGCTACCGTCCTCCTTATATAGAGGGCGGACTGAGCTTATGAGCTCAGCGCTTACGTCATAATGCTACAGTGCGCTACAGTGGTGTACAGTGTTGTACAGTCTACTTGCTACAGGTACAGTGTCCTTGCTACAGGTTCAGTGTCCTTGCTACAGTGCGCACCGCCCTATATACAGTGCTTCACAGTAAGCACCGCCCTACGTACAGTAACCCTATACTAAAGTACAGAATGTTACAGTGACAACTGTCTGTACGACTACTGTAACTACAATGTAGCTACAGTGTTTATTCCTTATCCCCCCCCCCCCACACCACGCTTCCTGTTGCTACGTGCGAGCGGTAGGTTGCTGGTTCGGGAGATGACGTCTTGGACTTGCTGGGTAGTCCTTCGGAGCTGTTGATCGATTTGTGCTATGGCAGGATACCATGTATCCCAGAACTGATCCCGGGTGCTTAATTCCCTGCACGCTTGTAGCTTGAAGTTGTGGATTGCGCAGAGTTGCCGTAGGTTGGTGATAGCAGCGGCCGCTGTTGTCGGTCTGGTGCCGTTGCCTGATGTGCTAAGAAATCTCGCAGTTGCAGCAGTACTCCAACCAGGTGTTGCTGCGCTTGCTTCGTTGGTGTTGCTCGAACTTCTTGTATTGCGCTTGCTGCGAGTTCCAGGACATCGAGACTTCTTTCGCTTGGTCATCCTGCACTTACTTGAGAGAAGAGTAGTCGAGACAAGGCATTAGCTAGTTGATTATCCTTGCCGTCTATGTGCTCGAAGCGCACTGGGATGCCGATCCCCGTTATATAATCTGTGAAGGCGACCCATCGTACCCTTGAAGGCTTGTGATTTGGAGACTTGTTGAAGAAGCTAATGATTGCTTGGCAGTCAGTCCTGATGGTTAGCTCCTTTCTGTCTAAGTAGTAGATTTTTAATGCTTCTAGGGAGTTCATGACCGCGTGTATCTTAGCATCAATTGTTGACTTTAGGGGATTAAACTTCCCGCTGGCGTAGGCGCAGATACGTTCCGTGGTCCTGGGGTCATACTGTCGTGGCTTCCATTTGCATACTCCACCCCAGCCTTCCATGCAGCCATCCGTTTCGAGGATAATATAGCTACCTTCAGGTGGTACTTCGAGGTCTGGTAGCTGCTGGACCAGACCTTTAATTTGTCCTACTAGAGCCCAGTCCTGCTCGTTCATTCTTCTTTTACCAGTTGGGCTGGTCTTGGCATATAATGGGCTGAGGAGTTTCCCCAGATTTGGGATGTAGTTTCTTCCATAGTTCAGAATCCCCAACTAGGAGCGAAGCCCCTTCAAGGTTGTCAATGACTTGTCCTGCACCTCAGTAATTTTTTTAATTATGTGCGGCTGTAATTTAAGTTTTTGATTACCAATAATGGCGCCAAGGAACTCCACTTCGGTGACTGCTATTTTTATCTTAGTAGGGCTTAAAACAAGCCCATGTTCCTCACATATATCTAGCATGATACTTAAGTGCCTCGCACGCTCTTCTTCTGTTTGGGAGAATACCAGTATGTCATCGATGTAGACGGCGATGAAGTTCTCTGTTCCCCTGAAGCAAAGGTCCATCTTCCTTTGGAAAATGGAGGGTGCGTTTTTGAGGCCGAACGGCATCACCAGCCATTCGTATAGCCCAGTAGGGACCCAAAATGCCGTCCATTCAATTGAGTCCGGATGCATCGCGACCTGATGAAAGCCACTTTTCAAATCAAATTTAGAATAGATCTTACTATAGCTTACCCTCCTTAAGATGGTGTTGATTCTGGGGAGGCTGTACTGATCCTTATTGGTTAGGTCATTGAGGCGCTTCTAATTGAAAACCATTCGCTCTTTACCCTTTGTTTCTTTGCCTGTTGCAAGGTTGTTCCGGAATTGATGATAAGGGTCATTGTTCTGTGCCGGCTTTTGCTTGGCCGGATGACCCCTATGCTTAGTAAGGCCTCCACATGTCGTTTAAACGTATCTTGCAGTTGCGGCGTGACATGCTTCAGTGGGCGGTCTTCTATCACGAAGTCTGGGTTTTTGATTTCCAGGTGGCACACCACCTTGTTTCTAGCCCAGTGTTTTAGTAGATCTTCTGTAATAAATCCCGCCTCCTTAAGTCTGGCCATTGTTGGTTGGAACCTTTGGAGGAAGGACTCCCGACTGTCTCCTACGTTGTAATACACCGACTGCTGGATGTCGATGTATTCGTCTTCTTCTAGCTCGAGCTCCTCTATGGCGACTGCTACAGCTGCTGTAGGAGAAGTACTAATAACAGTTAAATTTTTATAGAAGGTTACCAAGGTACCTTCTATCCTGACTCCTCCTTACATTGCTTTGATGAAGTTGCATCCAATGATCATTTGGATGCCATCGCCCAGCTCCATTTTGAAGCTGTATGTGTAGGGGATTTTGAAGCTGTTATCCCCGATGTGCATTTTCCCCCCTTTGAGCTTCTTATTGGCTGTCTGTTTTGAATTTATGCCACTAAACTGCAAGATGAAACTATTTCATTCTAGTGCTTCTGGTGATACTGATGCTTCATCAATACAGCAGGTGGTTGCTCCTGTGTCTAATATTGCCTTTACTCGGATTCGAGGAATAGAAGGTATTTCAAGCTCAACATTCATATTGTAAAGCATGTTTTTGACTAGCCTTGGTCTTGGTGCAAGTTGGGTTGAGGCCTCAGCTGCTGTTTTGAAAATGCTTTCCTGGAACAGGACGCTGGTGTATTCCTGTTCCTCTTCTCCCGATTCTCCTTCCTTCCTTTTGCCGAGCTCTTCAAAGTCCTTCCGTAGATCTTCCTCAAGCTCTAGCTCTTGAGCCTTCCTTCTGTAATGTTCTACTTCTTTCTTTAGCCATTCAATTTCTCCTTCACACCAGACGATGTAGTTTTGCTGCTCTTGTACTAGCTTCTGGGCGTGGAACAGCGCAGGGGGCACTGGCGTGACTGGGACCTCCGTTTTGAAGTAGTATGACCCGCATGAGTTACAGGCCGTGACCTTGCAATTGAGGCAGTGGATTCTGGCCCTTTGCATTGTTTATCGCCTACAACACGAGCACCTTTCTTCTGTTGTTGGCACAACAGTATTATGCTGCCAGGAGTTTAGGCAATCCTCCTGAGGTTCAGGCAGCGTTACCTGAGGTCGATATCCTTCTTCGACCTCTCCAAGGACGTAGCCAACTTCCTCCATAAGGAGTCCTTCAGCTTTGGTTGCTTTGTCGTCCCATGAGGTGTTTGTTCCTCTGTTTATAGAGGGGCCGGAAGGCTCCTTCTCGTCAGCCGACTCTGCATCATCCCATCCAGTAGCTTCGCTGTCCTTGGGGAAAGGCAAGTAGAATGATGGGGGGGTGAGTAACGAATGTAATAATTAAACTTACCACTAGGCTCACCCAGAGTATCCCATTCTTCCATTTCCTCAAGAGCGTAGATGACCTCCTCATTTATGAGGGGGCTGAGGGAGCTGTGGAGGTTCTGAGCGTCCTCCCCTTCGGAGATGCTAAATATTGCGTCGCTTTGCTCCTCACCTTCCTGGACCGAAATTAATTCATAGTCCTCGGGTACATTGAGTTGCTCAAAGATTGCAATCCGTTTGCTGCTCCTTCGGTCATTCGGGCATTCTCTGGCAAAATGCCCTTCATCACCGCAGAGGTAGCATCTGCATTTTCTGTTGCGCATCAGATGTTTCCTCTTTTCAATGCGCACATGGGTATCATGCGGCTTTCCTTTGTATGTCTTTGCTTTTCTGGCTCTAAACTTTTTCTCTCTGGCGTAGTATCCTGGAATTGAAATTTTACTACAAAAAGAGAGGTCTTTGAGGGACCTTTTGAATGCAGCATCTTTGCATTTTTCTTCCAGGTATTTGTAGGCGAAGAGTACTCTGGGTATTACGCCTATGTTGACTCCAGGGTATTGCTTATCGAAGGCTGCTTTCATCCTCCTGCCTATGTCGCCTGGCATTTTCATCCAGAATTTTTCGGACAGCTTTGTACTGATATATAGCCTTCCTTTTTTTGAAGCCAGCTTAAGATAATCGTTCATGTATGAAAGGATATCCTTCATACTGTCGCACGAAAGTCTTTTCAGGTCTCGATATGCTACGTCCTGGGCCAGGGTTGATCCCTGGGCTGGATCTTCCAAAGTGAACACTCTCCTCATCTGGGAGATGATATTTTGGGTGTCGTCTCTTTCTTCACCCGCTGCGAGGAGGGCTTAGTACTCCCCTCCGTACTGCATGCGCCATTGTACCCATGCAATTTTTTCAACCTCTCCTAGGGGGTTCTCCATATATTCAGCTTTGTCTCTAGCGTCAGTGAACCCAATGCCCGAGATATGATTTTTTGTGATGGCTTCCCATCGTGAAAATGCATCCTCAAAGTGCCCTAGCTGTTTGGGGATTACGAACAGAGCCCCTCCTTGCTGTTGTGCGGACGGGAGATTCCACATCTCGTTGTTGAGGCCGCCTTTAAATTTGCTCCAGCCTCTTTGTCCGGTCGCAGGTGCTTCCTGGGATATTTGCGGGTTTGTATTTGTCGCCGGTGGGTATCCTGGTAGCCCCATCATGGAATCAGTGGGGGGCATATACGGCCAGCTTGGGGATGCACCGGTTGTTAATGTGCTTGCGCACAGTTGTTCTGTTAGTCTTTTCAGGGCTGGGTACACCATGTCTAGTTCTTCTTCGTATCCTGCAGCAATGATATTAGGCAGGGTACGGATTTTAACTTCCTCTTCGTTATCAGGGTACTCATCCCATTTCACCGCTCGAGACGGGTAATCCAGGTCTCCTTCGAAGAATTCCTGACTCTGAAGCTGGTCGAAGTAGCTTTCGTCAGCACTCTCCTCTTCTTGTTCTATTTCTCCCTTCAGGACTGCGATCAGATGGGTAGTCCTGAGCTCTTCTTCGTCACTGGAGATTTCTTCGTTCTGCCCGCTGCAGCATGATCTTCTGTGCATCGTCGCCGGTTTGTAGCTGTCGAAGCGTAATGAAATGCTCCCGTCGAGAAGGCTTCTGCTTGTTACTTCTTCGGGCTGTGTTGGGGTAGAGATTTGGGTTGGCCGGACAACCCAACTACGCCCTTGTAATGTCTCCGTTGAGTACCTTCGTCCTGGGAGAGCGTGTACCCCATGGCTTGCCAGGTAATCCGCGACTCCTTGAATTTCGTAGGCAAAGCCTACGTTTGGGGTATTGGACAACCTTCCAACCAGACCTCTGGTGATCAGTAGGTTGGATTCTCCGTTTTGCCAGTCCTCGTAACCCTTAGTTAGGATGGAGACTTGGAGATTTCTATAGAAATCTCCGATTGTCATCATAGCGTCTGGTATAACATATACCAGCTGGCTGCCTTTAGATAGATCTACCTCCATAGCAGCTAGTATCGCCTGGTCCCCTGCCCATCGGTTGAGACAACCAGGGCCATGGTTCCGACCTCCTGTCGGTGCAGGATTTGAATTCGGAGCTGGAGTACTCCAAGATGGATGTACTGCATTCCGCTCCTCAGCAACTGCTGGTAGCTATCATCCTGTATAAATGTTAGGTCTACTTGATTATTATTGACGCATAAGATTGCCTCCTCTGATCTGTGAATATACACCATGTGATGTTCGTCGTCTCTCCGAGAGTGGTACAAGACTTCTGTAGGGACTATCGCAGCCCTTTCCTGCATGGATAGTCTCAATTGGTACAAAAGTAAAAGCCAGCGAGTTTTATCCTTTTTATCTTGTCTGTACTTAGTGTGTGTGCTTTTACTGTACTTAGCAGGCCTGTCTGTACTATCACTACAGCTTGACTGTACCATGAAGCGATATCTTACTTATCGCTTCTGCTTGTAATCTTCTGCCCTATATATTTGAGGGCAAAGGCTGAATGAAAATCATCGAAGAAATTTAAAAGAATTCCTCTCCTTGTCTAAAACAGCCATAATCTTCTATAAGTTTGTGTTTAAATAAATTTAAATTCATTCCTGCGGTTCTGCTTGTTCTGTCTTTATTGCTTCCGCACCCTGGTATCAGAGCCGGATTTCAGTAGATGTGGCTCAAGCTTAAAATCTTTGGGTTAAGGTACGAAGGATTTTTCGGGGAGATTGCAAAGCTAGATCTTAAGTTTTTCCTAAATCTCCAAACTGCTTACGCCCTGGGGTTTATGTAGGATTTTGGTTACAAACGAGTGCTAGTTCAGGAGGAAAAAGAACGGATCTCGTCTTGGCAAGCAGGCTGTAAGACCAAGGAAGACATCCATGTGATTCTCTCTATATTTTCACCTCGTTTTGAGACTGGTCCTGCTAAAAACCTTTGAGAGTTCGTAGATGTCCGATGTTTGGGAAAAATCTATACAAGATTGGTATAGCAAGTCTAGAACCGTTAATCTAGAATACCTTGACCTCACCTCTTCACAAGGAGTAACACTAAATCAACTAGCAAACAACTTGGCCGTTGTTTATGACCGAACCTACCTTTCGTCCAGAGTCCACCTAAAACACTTTAAACAAATCCTTGAGCGGTGTGAGCACCTTAAACAAGAAGTCTCAGGTTTGAGAGAAGTAGTTAAGACTTTGACCTCTGTGTTTTTAGAAAACCGACCACCATCCAGTGAGGAGCTTCGTAGTTTAGTTGCAAAGCTCTTAAGACAACCAAGTTTTCTCACCTTAGAAGACCAACCCTTAAGGGACCTATACCAAACACTAAAGGGAATCCAGGAAAACTTGTACTTCCTAGTACAGCTGCAGGAAAAGAGGCCTAGGGAAACCAAGGGCATCTTACGAGTGTTCCGTGACCCATTTCAAATATTAAAGGAAGAAAACAGTGGGCTTGGCAACAGCAGCAGCACACAATGGCGGACCAACCATCCTCCACAGCCTCACCCCCCCGTTTGAAGACAGGATCAGGGAGTACAGGCGAGGGCAGCGAAGACTCTACAACGTGCAGCAAGGGGCCAGAAGGCTAGGGAGACGCCTAACTGGGAAATCGCTTCCATAGCAGATTCTGGAGCAGCACATTGATCCGCAGGCTGACCTCAGGATGTCAATGAGGGAACGAGCCTCCATCATCCCAGCGGAAGTTTTGTACCACTCGCGGGTTGACGACAACCACCATCGGGTCTATATGCATAGGTCCGAGGAGGCCATATTATGCGTAGACGACAACCAACAAGACCGAAGGTTTATTTAAGAAGAAAGCTTCCGACAGCTTCAGCGAAGCGGCTTCCAATATATCCATCTGGGCGTGCTCCAAGTAAGAATACAAGCCCTTCATAGGCAAGAGGAAGGTACACTATCCCTCATTCTTTTTAGAGACATTCGATGGGTTGGAGATAAGTCCATAATAGCCACAATGGAAATCGACCTAACCAAGGGAAGCCAACTTGTTTATATCGTCCCCAATATCATGTTAACAGTAGGTGATTTCTACAGGAATATTCAAGTATCCATACTGACAAAGGGATACAAGCAGTGGCAGAACGGTGAGGCCAACTTGCTGATCACCAGAGGCCTCATCGGCAGGCTCTCAAATACCCCAAATGTAGGCTTCGCCTACGAGGTACAGGGAGTCGTAGATTATCTCGTGAGCCACGGGGTGAAGGCACTCCCAGGAAGGCGGTACACAGCAGAAAGCCTCCAAGGCCTCAACTGGACCGTCAGACCAACAAAAGCCCCGAGCCTGCTACAACCAACGAAGGTATTGAGCAAGGAACTAATTGATGGGAGCATTGCTCTCAGCTTCCGAAATTATGCAGATGTTATACCACGGGTGTTAGTTTACTCAAAGGAAGAAGAGCTGCCGAGCGATGAAGAGGAAATCACTCGGCATATAATGGCGGTACTTCTAACGGCAGGCCCCGACCACGAACAGGCCGATCCTTTGGGAATCCATGCAGAGGATGCACGCCCAGGGGCCTCTGCACCTCGGTCCATGGCCGTACCTCAGGAAGAGCCTGATGATGTGGAAGGGACCTATTTTTCCTACCTCCTAAATGAAAAGTTCCAAGGAGGAGGAACAACTGATTACCCAATGAAAAGGACGGAACAGATAGAGGGCTCCTGTCAAGATGAAAAGGAAAGCGAACTCAGACCAATCTGGGATGTATACCCAGATGATGAAGAAGAGGAAAGCGGCAATGTAATCACCGCTGGGTATGAAGACCTCGGCCCCCAAAGTGAGCTAGAATACTCGGCGCTTAGGAAGTTATCCAAAACACTATACTCATCCAGCGCCGTCACTTCCCCGTATCAGCCCCCTGCTGATACGTCAATGGGGCCACCAAGCTACCCCCCCGCAGAAGCGTCACATAGTCAGGGACCAACTTTTAGGATCCCTGAAAGAGCCACCTTCCAGAGGGCAATGAACAATGAAATGTGGACCTTACCTTCAGCTCAGCAGAATGGAGGGGCCCTTTTTGTTATCCCAGAACAGCTGGGAATGTTTGATGACACGTTCTCTCGGTGGGAGTCAATAACCAGAAACCACGTAGCCAGCATTGCATTCACGGATGTCAGGGACAAATTGGACTACATCGAGAACCTACTGGGCGAAGTGGAGAAGCTCACATGGGTCCAGTGGCGGATGTAGTATAGCACTGAGTATCAAGGCTTGCTAAATACTAGAGAAGGGCGAGAAGGGACACAGAACATTCTGTCCCAAATGAGGCACGTATTCACACTAGAAGATCCAACTACCGAATCCACGGCCATCCAGGATGAGGCCTATAGGGACCTCGAACGGCTATCCTGTGACAATGTTAAGAACATTGTCAAGTACATGAACGACTACTTGCGACTCTCAGCCAAGTCAGGGAGGCTGTACATAGGAGCAGAGCTCTCCGAGAAGTTTTGGCTGAAGATGCCTGCAGACCTGGGTAGGCGCATCAAGGAAGCGTTTGACCTAGGTACTCCGGACTACAGGTCGGGGTGTTGCCGCGCATCCTCTTCGCACACAAGTTCCTAGAAGCAGAGTGCAAGGAGGCCGCGTTTCGGAGGTCATTAAAGGATCTGTCATTTTGTAGTCAGATCCCAATACCTGGCTACTACCAAAAGGAGAAGAAATATAGGTTAAGAAGATCCAAGACTTACCGAGGTAAGCCACATGAAACCCATATAAGGGTAGAAAAGCGGAAACACTTGTTAAGAAATAGAAAGTGCAGGTGCTTCCTTTGTGGGCAGGAGGGGCACTTCGCCAGGGAATGCCCTAGTGAAAAGCGCAATGTCAGAAGAATGTCAGTATTTGAGCAATTGTCAATCCCGGAGGACTATGACGTTCTGTCGGTCCAGGAGGGGGAGGCCCAAAGCGATGTCATCTTCAATGTCTCAGAGGGCGAGAACGATGAGTTGGAGCATGCGCTCAAAGCAGTACTCCCCAGCACTAGAGAGACCATCTATATGCTAGGGGAACTTGAAGGAAGTTATCGACCACTCATCAAGTTACCAGAAGAACAAATGAACTGCCTACACCAGTGGGAGCACAACAAGTTCATACTGGCACAACACGAAAACTGTTTATGCTGCAAAAGGAAAATGCTGCAAAGGGCGCGGATTCACTGCGCGAAATGTAAGGTATCTGCATGTAACCTTTGTGCCCCTTTTTACTTCAAAAAACAGGTCCCGGTTATGCCTGCGGCGCCAGCACAACTCTCATCGCATCAGCTAATGCAGGAGCAGCAGTATTTTATATCCTGGTGCAATGGCGAGATAGAGCGACTGAAGGTGGAAGTCGAATACTACAACAGGAGGGTCCAAGAGTTGGAAATGGAAAATGAACTCCTGCATGACCGAGAGAGGCTGGAAAAGGAAGACAGACTTAGGGCAAAAGGCAAGGAGGTCTGCATCGCTGAGGAAGCAAATGTATGGATACAAGAAAGCGTCCACAAAGTCTCTGCAACAAGCGGGGAAGAAAAGCAGCAACAACCCGGCCAAAGAATCGTCAGGAACATGTTATATAACATGCAGGTAGAGCTCGAAATTCCCGGTCTTCCTAAGTTTCAGGTCAGGGCAATCCTGGACACGGGAGCAACTACCTGTTGCATAGACGATTCATCTATCCCCCAAGAAGCCACCGAAGGGAACAGCTTTATTGTCGACTTCAGCGGTATTAACTCGAAGCAGACTGCCAACCGGAATCTAAGGCAAGGGCGTATGTACATCGGGGAAAATATTTTCCGCATCCCGCACACGTACAGCTTTCGAATGGAGCTGGGTGATGGAATACAAATGAACATTGGGTGTAATTTTATCAGAGCCATGCAGGGAGGAGTAAGAATTGAAGGGAGTATTGTTACATTTTACAAAAATCTCACCGTTATAAACACAACTCCAGTTGCAGCCATGGCAGCAGCACTTGAAGAGCTCGACCTGGAGGAGGACGAGCACATCAGCATTCAGGAAGCTGTGTACTACAACCAGGAGAAGACCCGGGAAACATTCTTAAAAAAATTTGAGCCACTGATGCAGAAGCTCAAAGATGCCGGGTATATCGGTGAGAATCCCCTGCAACATTGGTCGAAGAATCAGGTGGTTTGCCACCTTGACTTAAAGAACCCTGAGTTTACTATCACTGACAAACCATTAAGGCATGTGACCCCTCAGCTACAAGATGCCTTCAAGAGACATGTCCAAGCCCTGTTTGACATTAAGGTAACCAGTCCAAGCCGGAGTAGACACAGGATGACGGCTATCATCGTCCACTCAGGCACAAGTATTGACCCAACAACGGGGCAAGAAGTCAAGGGGAAGGAACGCCTCGTCTTCAACTACAAGAGGCTTAATGATCTAACCAATAAAGATCAATATAGTCTTCCAGGCATCAACACAATCCTTAAGAGGGTGAGTCAGAGCAAAATATACTCCAAATTTGATCTAAAGAGCGGCTTCCATCAGGTTGCAATGCATCCTGACTCAGTTGAGTGGACCGCTTTCTGGGTCCCTGAAGGATTATATGAATGGCTTGTAATGCCATTCGGGCCTAAGAACGCACCAGCAATATTTCAGAGGAAGATGGATAAATGCTTCGCAGGTACAGAACACCTTATCGCTGTTTACATTGACGATATTCTCGTCTTCTCAGAAATAGAAGAACAGCATGCGGAGCACCTAAGGATTATGCTAAAGATATGTGAGGACAACGGCTTAATTCTACGTCCCACGAAGATGAAGATCACGGTTAAAGAGGTCGAATTTTTGGGCGCCATCATCGGTAGCCAAAAAGTGAAACTTCAACCTCACATTATCAAGAAAATAGCGACCTTCCAGGATCAGGAACTGAAGACCACCAAGGGACTTCGGTCATGGCTCGGCATACTAAACTACGCCCGCAACTACATACCAAACCTAGGCAAATTGCTGGGACCTCTCTATGCAAAGGCGAGTCCAACAGGCGAAAAGCGATGGAATTCGCGGGATTGGAATCTAGTCAAGCAGATCAAGGGCTTGGTTCAAACACTACCAGACCTGGAGGTTCCACCGAAAGGGAGTTATATAGTGCTGGAAGCCGACGGCTGTATGGACGGCTGGGGAGGCGTCTGCAAGTGGAAGATGCACAAATTTGATCTCAGATCAACAAAGAAAGTATGTGCATACGCAAGCAGGAAGTTCAACCCGCCCAAATCGGCCATTGATGCTGAGATACATGCTGTAATGAACTCCTTGGAATCTCTAAAAATATACTACTTGGACAGGTCGGAACTGATTATCAGAATTGATTGTCAGGCGATAATCAGCTTCTTTAACAAATCCGCTAATAACAAACCATCCAGAGTCAGGTGGCTTACCTTTGCGGATTACATTACAGGAACGGGGGTGACCGTTCAATTTGAGTACATCGACGGGAGCAACAACCAGTTAGCTGACTCACTGTCCCGTCTAGTTCACTCTGCTATGCATGCAGGATGGCCAGCCGAAGAAGAACAGGAAAAACTACATTTGATCTCGCTAGCCCTGCAGGAGGTACAAGCTCTACCCCAGTTCAGGGAACTACAACACCTGGCGGGACTCCTGGACCAGTTTTGCAATATAAACAGTTACTCCAGCTCCTCAGCACTGACTCGATCTCCCCTGCAACACGGGACTCCATCAGGGCTGACCTACAACACCTTGAGGAACAAGCTTCCCGAGAGGCCATATCAGCACTAATTCAGTTTCGGGAGCTACACGCCCTGAAGACGAATGAATGCCATAGGATGCAGGCCTCGGACAAGTTTTGGGCCCAATGGTATCCATCTACACGACAAATAGATGAGCAACTCGGGCGGGCCCTTAACCTGACTATTTCCTCAGTTCATCGAACTCGCTCTTTCCAATTCTAACCCGCCATCCACACCATCAGCAGAAGCGTGGCGGGTACAAAAGGAAAAGCGAGCGAGTTTTATCCTTTTTATCTTGTCTATACTTAGTGTGTGTGCTTTGTGTGTTTTTACTGTACTTAGCAGGCCTGTCTGTACTATCACTACGGCTGCTTTGTGTGTTTTTACTGTACTTAGCAGGCCTGTCTGTTCTATCACTACGGCTTGACTGTACCATGAAGCGATATCTTACTAATCGCTTCTGCTTGTAATCTTCTGCCCTATATATTTGAGGGCAAAGGCTGAATGAACATCATCGAAGAAGTTTGAAAGAATTCCTCTCCTGGTCTAAAACAACCATAATCTTCTATAAGTTTGTGTTTAAATTTAATTTCATTCCTGCGGTTCTACTTGTTCTGTCTTTATTGCTTCCGCACCCTGGCCCGCATCCTGTGGCAGTCATTCGTCTTCAGGGCGTGTAGCTCCCGAAACTGAATTAGTGCTGATATGGCCTCTCGGGAAGCTTGTTCCTCAAGGTGTTGTAGGTCAGCCCTGATGGAGTCCCGTGTTGCAGGGGAGATCGAGTCAGTGCTGAGGAGCTGGAGTAACTGTTTATATTGCAGAACTGGTCCAGGAGTCCCGCCAGGTGTTGTAGTTTCCTGAACTGGGGTAGAGCTTGTACCTCCTGCAGGGCTAGCGAGATCAGATGTAGTTTTTCCTGTTCTTCTTCGGCTGGCCATCCTGCATGCACTGCAGAGTGAACTAGACAGGACAGTGAGTCAGCTAACTGGTTGTTGCTCCCGTCGATGTACTCAAATTGAACGGTCACCCCCGTTCCTGTAATGTAATCCGCAAAGGTAAGCCACCTGACTCTGGATGGCTTGTTATTAGCGGATTTGTTAAAGAAGCTGATTATCGCCTGATAATCAGTTCTGATAATCAGTTCCGAGCTGTCCAAGTAGTATATTTTTAGAGATTCCAAGGAGTTCATTATGGCATGTATCTCAGCGTCAATGGCCGATTTGGGCAGGTTAAACTTCCCGCTTGCGTATGCATATACTTTTTCTGTTGATCTGGGATCAAATTTGTGCATCTTTCACTTGCAGACGCCTCCCCAGCAGTCCATACAGCCGTCGGCTTCCAGCACTATATAACTCCCTTCCGATCGAACCCCAGGTCTGGTAGTGTTTGAACCAAGCCCTTGATATGCTTGACTAGATCCCAATCCCGCGAATTCCATCGCTTTTCGCCTGTTGGACTCATCTTTGCATAGAGAGGTCCCAGCAATTTGCCCAGGTTTGGTATGTAGTTGCGGGCGTAGTTTAGTATGTCGAGCCATGACCGAAGTCCCTTGGTGGTCTTCAGTTCCTGATCCTGGAAGGTCGCTATTTTCTTGATAATGTGAGGTTGAAGTTTCACCTTTTGGCTACCGATGATGGCGCCCAAAAATTCGACCTCTTTAACCGTGATCTTCATCTTCGTGGGACTTAGAATTAAGCCGTTGTCCTCACATATCTGTAGCATAATCCTTAGGTGCTCCGCATGCTGTTCTTCTGTTTCTGAGAAGACGAGAATATCGTCAATGTAAACAACGATAAAGTGTTCTGTACCTGCGAAGCATTTATCCATCTTCCTCTGAAATATTGTTGGTGTGTTCTTAAGCCCGAATGGCATTACAAGCCATTCATATAATCTTTCGGGGACCCAGAAAGCGGTCCACTTAACTGAGTCAGGATGCATTGCAACCTGATGGAAGCCGCTCTTCAGATCAAATTTGGAGTATATTTTGCTCTGACTCACCCTCTTAAGGATTGTGTTGATGCCTGGGAGACTATTGATCTTTATTGGTTATATCATTAAGTCTCTTGTAGTTGAAGACGAGGCGTTCCTTCCCCTTGACTTCTTGCCCCGTTGCTGGGTCAATACTTGTGCCTGAGTGGACGATGATAGCCGTCGTCCTGTTCCTACTCCGGCTTGGCCTGGTTACCTTAATATCAAGCAGGGCTTGGACATGTCTCTTGAAGGCATCTTGTAGTAGAGGGGTCACATGCCTTAATGGTTTATCAGTGATAGTAAACTCAGGGTTCTTTAAGTCAAGGTGGCAAACCACCTGATTCTTCGACCAATGTTGCAGGGGATTCTCACCGATATACCCGGCATCTTTGAGCTTCTGCATCAGTGGCTCAAATTTTTTTAAGAATGTTTCCCGGGTCTTCTCCTGGTTGTAGTACACAGCTTCCTGAATGCTGATGTGCTCGTCCTCCTCCAGGTCGAGCTCTTCAAGTGCTGCTGCCATGGCTGCAACTGGAGTTGTGTTTATAACGGTGAGATTTTTGTAAAATGTAACAATACTCCCTTCAATTCTTACTCCTCCCTGCATGGCTCTGATAAAATTACACCCGATGACCATTTGTATTCCATCACCCAGCTCCATTCGGAAGCTGTACGTGTACGGGATACGGAAAATATTTTCCCCGATGTACATACGCCCTTGCCTTAGCTTCCGGTTGGCAGTCTGCTTCGAGTTAATACCGCTGAAGTCGACAATAAAGTTGTTCCCTTCGGTGGCTTCTTGGGGGATAGATGAATCGTCTATGCAATAGGTAGTTGCTCCCGTGTCCAGGATTGCCCTGACCTGAAACTTAGGAAGACCGGGAATTTCGAGCTCTACCTGCATGTTATATAACATGTTCCTGACGATTCTTTGGCCGGGTTGTTGCTGCTTTTCTTCCCGGCTTGTTGCAGAGACTTTGTGGACGCTTTCTTGTATCCATACATTTGCTTCCTCAGCGATGCAGACCTCCTTGCCTTTTGCCCTAAGTCTGTCTTCCTTTTCCAGCCTCTCTCAGCTTCCTCAGCGATGCAGACCTCCTTGCCTTTTGCCCTAAGTCTGTCTTCCTTTTCCAGCCTCTCTCAGTCATGCAGGAGTTCATTTTCCATTTCCAACTCTTGGACCCTCCTGTTGTAGTATTCGACTTCCACCTTCAGTCGCTCTATCTCGCCATTGCACCAGGATATATAATACTGCTGCTCCTGGATTAGCTGATGCGATGAGAGTTGTGCTGGCGCCGCAGGCATAACCGGGACCTGTTTTTTGAAGTAAAAAGGGGCACAAAGGTTACATGCAGATACCTTACATTTCGCGCAGTGAATCCGCGCCCTTTGCAGCGTTTTTCTTTAGCAGCATGAACAGTTTTCGTGTTGTGCGAGTATGAACTTGTTGTGCTCCCATTGGTGTAGGCAGTTCATTTGTTCTTCTGTTAACTTGATGAGTGGTCGATAACTTCCTTCAAGTTCCCCTAGCATATAGATGGTCTCTCTAGTGCTGGGGAGTACTGATTTGAGCGCATGCTCCAACTCATCGTTCTCGCCCTCTGAGACACTGAAGATGGCATCGCTTTGGGCCTCTCCTTCCTGGACCGACAGAACGTCATAGTCCTCCGGGATTGACAATTGCTCAAATACTGCCATTCTCCTAACATTGCGCTTTTCACTAGGGCATTCCCTAGCGAAGTGCCCCTCCTGCCCACAAAGGAAGCACCTGCACTTTCTATTTCTTAACAAGTGTTTCCGCTTTTCTACCCTTATATGGGTTTCATGTGGCTTACCTCGGTAAGTCCTGGATCTTCTTAACCCATATTTCTTCTCCTTTTGGTAGTAGCCAGGTATTGGGATCTGACTACAAAATGACAGATCCTTTAATGACCTCCGGAACGCGGCCTCCGGAACTCGTGCTTGAAGCTACCAAGCAACCCAAGCAAACTAGAGACGAGATCCAACTACTGATGGAAGAATCAAGGAGTCTAGCACAGCTAAGCAAGCTACTTCATCAGCTAGAGCTCCGAAACCACGCCACCCGAAGACCCCAGGAGGCGCAAGGGGAACTAAGGGTTTTCAGAAACCCTTACCAAATACTTGAAGAAGAAAAGAGAAAGCTTGGGAGCTGATGACATCAAGAGCACGCACCCAGTTGACTCTAGACCAACCAACTGCACCAATGTCATCCCCCTTATTTGAAGATCAAATCAGAGGCTATTGGAGAAGCCACAGGCACCTCCACACAGCCCAGCAGGCAACAAGGAGGGTGGGCAGGCTACTGATAGGAAAAAGCACCCGCCAATACACACTGGAGCAACAGATTGATCCACAGGTTCAATTGAGACTATCCATGCAGGAAAGGGCTGCAATAGTCCCTGCAGAAGTCTTGTACCACTCTCGGAGAGACGATGAACATCACAGGGTGTATATTCACATATCAGAGGAGGCAATCTTATGCGTCAATAATAATCAGGTAGACCTAACATTTATACAGGATGATAGCTACCAGCAGTTGCTGAGGAGCGGAATGGAGTACATCCATCTTGGAGTACTCCAGCTCTGAATTCAAATCCTGCACCGACAGGAGGTCGGAACCATGGCCCTAGTTGTCTTCAGAGACAACCGATGGGCAGGGGACCAGGCGATACTAGCTGCTATGGAGGTAGATCTATCTAAAGGGAGCTAGCTGGTATATGTTATACCAGACGCTATGATGACAATCGGAGATTTCTATAAAAATCTCCAAGTCTCCATCCTAACTAAGGGCTACGAGGACTGGTAAAACGGAGAATCCAACATATTGATCACTAGAGGTCTGGTTGGAAGGTTGTCCAATACCCCAAACGTAGGCTTTGCCTACGAAATTCAAGGAGTCGCAGATTACCTGACAAGCCATGGGGTACACGCTCTCCCAGGACGAAGGTACTCAACGGAGACATTACAAGGGCGTAGCTGGGTTGTCCGGCCAACCCAAATCTCTACCCCAACATAGCCCGAAGAAGTAACAAGCAGAAGCCTTCTCGACGGGAGCATTTCATTACGCTTCGGCGGCTACAAACCGACGACAATGCACATAAGATCATGCTGCAGCCGGCAGAACGAAGAAATCTCCAGTGACGAAGAAGAGCTCAGGACTACCCATCTGATCGCAGTCCTGAAGGGAGAAATAGAACAAGAAGAGGAGAGTGCTGACGAAAGCTACTTCGACCAGCTTCAGAGTCAGGAATTCTTCGAAGGAGACCTGGATTATCCGTCTCGAGCGGTGAAATGGGATGAGTACCCTGATAACGAAGAGGAAGGTAAAATCCGTACCCTGCCTAATATCATTGCTGCAGGATACGAAGAAGAACCAGACATGGAGTACCCAGCCCTGAAGAGACTAACAGAACAACTGTGCGCAAGCATATTAACAACCGGTGCATCCCCAAGCCGGCCGTATATGCCCCCCACTGATTCCATGATGGGGCTACCAGGATACACACCGGCGACAAATACAAACCCGCAAATATCCCAGGAAGCACCTGCGACCGGACAAAGAGGCTAGAGCAAATTTAAAGGCGGCCTCAACAACGAGATGTGGAATCTCCCATCCGCACAACAGCAAGGAGGGGCTCTGTTCGTAATCCCCGAACAGCTAGGGCTCTTTGAGGATGCATTTTCACAATGGGAAGTCATCACAAAAAATCATATCTCGGGCATTGGGTTCACTGATGCTAGAGACAAAGCTGAATATATGGAGAACCTCCTGGGAGAGGTTGAAAAAATTGCATGGATACAATGGCGCATGCAGTACGGAGGGGAGTACCAAGCCCTCCTCGCAGCGGGTGAAGGAAGAGACGGCACCCAAAATATCAAATCCCAGATGAGGAGAGTGTTCACTTTGGAAGATCCAGCCCAGGGATCAACCTTGGCCCAGGACGTAGCATATCGAGACCTGGAAAGACTTTCGTGCGACAGCATGAAGGATATCCTTTCATACATGAACGATTATCTTAAGCTGGCTTCAAAAACAGGAAGGCTATATATCAGTACAGAGCTGTTCGAAAAATTCTGGATGAAAATGCCAGGCTACATAGGCAGGAGGATGAAAGCAGCCTTCGATAAGCAATACCCTGGAGTCAACATAGGCGTAATACCCAGAGCATTCTTCGCCTACAAATACCTGGAAGAAAAATGCAAAGATGCTGCATTCAAAAGGTCCCTCAAATACCTCTCTTTTTGTAGCAAAATTCCAGTTCCAGGATATTACGCCAGAGAGAAAAAGTACGGAGCCAGAAAAACAAAGACATACAAAGGGAAGCCGCATGATACCCATGTGCGCATTGAAAAGAGGAAATATCTGGTGTGCAACAGAAAATGCAAATGCTACCTTTGCGGTGATGAAGGGCATTTTTTCAGAGAATGCTCGAATGACCGAAGGAGCAGCAAACGGGTTACAATCTTTGAGCAACTCAATATACCCGAGGACTATGAATTAATATCGGTCCAGGAAGGTGAGGAGCAAAGCGACGCAATATTTAGCATCTCCGAAGGGGAGGACGCTCAGAACCTCCACAGCTCCCTCAGCCCCTCATAAATGAGGATGTCATCTATGCTCTTGGAGAAATGGAAGAATGGGATACTCTGGGTGAGCCTAGTGGTAAGTTTGATTATTACGTTCGTACTCACCCCCCCCCCCTCCCCCCCCAAAAAAAAAAATCATTCTACTTGCCTTTCCCCAAGGACAGCGAAGCGACTGGATGGGATGATGAAGAGTCGGCTGATGAGAAGGAGCCTTCCGGCCCCTCTATAAACAGAGGAACAAACACCTCGTGGGACGACAAAGCAACCGAAGCTGAAGGACTCCTTATGGAGGATGTCGGCTACGTCCTTGGAGAGGTCGAAGGAGGATATCGATCTCAGGTAGCGCTGCCTGAACCTCAGGAGGATTGCCTACACTCCTGCCGCCATAATACTTTTGTGCCAACAACAGAAGAAAGGTGCTCGTGTTGTAGGCGACAAACAATGCAAAGGGCCAGAATCCATTGCCTCAATTGCAAGGTCACGGCCTGTAACCTATGCGGGCCATACTACATCAAAACGGAGGTCCCAGTCACGCCAGCGCCCCCTGCACCGTTCCACGCCCATAAGCTAGTACAAGAGCAGCAAAACTACATCGCCTGGTGTGAAGGAGAAATCGAACGGCTAAAGAAAGAAGTAGAACATTACAAAAGGAAGGCTCAAGAGCTAGAGCTTGAGGAAGATCTACGGAAGGACTTTGAACAGCTCGGCAAAAGGAAGGAAGGAGAATCCGGAGAAGAGGAACAGGAATACACCAACGTCCTGTTCCAGGAAAGAATTTTCAAAATAGTAGCTGAGGTCTCAACCCAACCTGCACCAGGACCAAGGCTAGTCAAAAACATGCTTTACAATATGAATGTTGAGCTTGAAATACCTTCTATTCCTCGAATCCGAGTAAGGGCAATATTAGACACAGGAGCAACCACCTGCTGTATTGATGAAGCATCAGTACCACCAGAAGCACTAGAATGAAATACTTTCATCGTGCAGTTTAGTGGCATAAATTCAAAACAGACAGCCAACAAGAAGCTCAAAGGGGGAAAAATGCACATCGGGGATAACAGCTTCAAAATCCCCTACACATACAGCTTCAAAATGGAGCTGGGCGATGGCATCCAAATGATCATTGGATGCAACTTCATCAAAGCAATGCAAGGAGTCAGGATAGTAGGTAACTTGGTAACCTTCTATAAAAATTTAACTGTTATCAGTACTTCTCCTACAGAAGCTGCAGCAGCCGCCATAGAAGACCTCGAGCTAGAAGAAGACGAATACATCGACATCTAGCAGTCGGTGTATTACAACGTAGGAGACAGTCGGGAGTCCTTCCTCCAAAGATTCCAACCAACAATGGCCAGACTTAAGGAGGTAGGATTTATTGAAGAAGATCCACTAAAACACTGGGCTAGAAACAAGGTGGTGTGCCACCTGAAAATCAAAAACCCGGACTTCGTGATAGAAGACCGCCCACTGAAGCATGTCACGCCGCAACTGCAAGATACGTTTAAACGACATGTGGAGGCCTTACTAAGCATTAGGGTCATCCGGCCAAGCAAAAGCCGGCACAGAACAACGGCCCTTATTGTCAATTCCGGAACAACCACTGATCCTGCAATAGACAAAGAAACAAAGGGGAAAGAGCGAATGGTTTTCAATTACAAGCGCCTCAATGACCTAACCAACAAGGATCAGTACAGCCTCCCCAGAATCAACACCATCTTAAGGAGGGTAAGCTATAGTAAGATCTATTCTAAATTTGATTTGAAAATGGCTTTCATCAGGTCGTGATGCATCCAGACTCAATTGAATGGACGGCATTTTGGGTCCCTACTGGGCTATACGAATGGCTGGTGATGCCGTTCGGCCTCAAAAACGCACCCTCCATTCTCCAAAGGAAGATGGACCTTTGCTTCAGGGGAACAGAGCACTTAATCGCCGTCTACATCGATGACATACTCGTATTCTCCCAAACAGAAGAAGAGCATGCGAGGCACTTAAGCATCATGCTGGATATATGTGAGGAACATGGGCTTGTTTTAAGCCCTACTAAGATGAAAATAACAGTCAACGAAGTGGAGTTCCTTGGCGCCATTATTGGTAATCAGAAACTTAAATTACAGCCGCACATAATTAAAAAAATTACTGAGGTGCAGGACAAGTCATTGACAATCTTGAAGGGGCTTCGCTCCTGGTTGGGGATTCTGAACTATGGAAGAAACTACATTCCGAATCTGGGGAAACTCCTCAGCCCATTATATGCCAAGACCAGCCCAACTGGTGAAAGAAGAATGAACGAGCAGGATTGGGCTCTAGTAGGACAAATTAAAGGTCTGGTCCAGCAGCTACCAGACCTCGAAGTACCACCTGAAGGTAGCTATATTATCCTCGAAACGGATGGCTGCATGGAAGGCTGGGGTGGAGTATGCAAATGGAAGCCACGACAGTATGACCCCAGGACCACGGAACGTATCTGCGCCTACGCCAGCGGGAAGTTTAATCCCCTAAAGTCAACAATTGATGCTGAGATACACGCGGTCATGAACTCCCTAAAAGCATTAAAAATCTACTACTTAAACAGAAAGGAGCTAACTATCAAGACTGACTGCCAAGCAATCATTAGCTTCTTCAACAAGTCTCCAAATCACAAGCCTTCAAGGGTACGATGGGTCGCCTTCATAGATTATATAACGGGGATCGGCATCTCAGTGCACTTCGAGCACATAGACGACAAGGATAATCAACTAGCTGATGCCTTGTCTCGACTACTCTTCTCTCTAGTAAGTGCAGGATGGCCAAGCGAAAGAAGTCTCGATGCTCTGGAACTCGCAGCAAGCGCAATACAAGAAGTTCGAGCAACACCAACGAAGCAAGCGCAGCAGCGCCTGGCTGGAGTACTGCTGCAACTGCGAGATTTCTTAGAACATTAGGCAACGGCACCATACCGACAACAGCGGCCGCTGCTATCACCAACCTACGGCAACTCTGCGCAATCCACAACTTCAATCTACAAGCGTGCAGGGAGTTATGCACCCGGGATTAGTTCTGGGCTACATGGTATCCTGCCATAGCACAGATCGATCAGCAGCTCGGAAGGGCTACCCAGCAAGTCCAAGACGCCATCTCCCGAACCAGCAACCTACCGCTCGCACGTAGCAACAGGAAGCGTGGTGGGGAGGGGGGGACAAGGAATAAACACTGTAGCTACACTATAGTTACAGTAGTCGTACAGACAGCTGTCACTATAACATTCTGTATTTTAGTATAGGGTTACTGTACGTAGGGCGGTGCTCACTGTGGAGTACTGTATATAGGGCGGTGCGCACTGTAGCAAGGACACTGAACCTGTAGCAAGGACACTATACCTGTAGCAAGTACACTGTACAACACTGTACACCACTGTAGCGCACTGTAGCATTGTGACGTAAGCGCTGAACTCATAAGCTCAGCCCGCGCTCTATATAAGGAGGACGGTAGCACCATAATGCACATCTCATTCAGCTGAATAAACTTCTATTGCAGCAATTAGAGTCTGCAAATTTTTCATATCTCTTCTTATCTCTAGTTGTTGTAATTCCAATTTAGTACGAGAAAAATCAAAAAGACCTAGGACAGCTCCGTCCAACCGCTGCTATCCGTCCAACCGCTACTGTCCTAGCCCTATCCTGATTGGATCTGACGCGCCTCCCCCAGATGCTCCAGTCGTACCTGCGCCAGTTGACCGGCGACCACTTCTCCCAGCCCAAACGGACGACGCCGTGGTTGTACCAGCGGATGCTCCCGTCCTCCACCCAGGAACGGACCCACCTCACGTGGCCCGTGCCTGACAGCCGCCGGCAGGGACCCACGTGCCTGCCATTACCCTCAATAATGCAAATGCGCCAGCTGCACAAAATGGCTGGCATATGCATTGTAAAGCAGATCCTATATCTGCTAAGTGTGCAGATAAGATGCCGTCTCATCTTATCTGCTTGTGCGAGTGTGCGCAAATATGATAAAATGCCTTATCTTGTCTGCTTTGTAAAAATAGTGTGCATAGATAAGATGCCTTCTTATCTTATCTGCTTGTATGATTATTTCTATAAAAGGGAGGGTGCTCCATATGAAGAGAGCATCCCTCGAGCATTTGAGCAAACGAAAATTTCCTCTTCCTCTCCTAGCTCTTCATCCACCTTGTGAGCCAGCGCGCCCCAGCTTCTCCGCCGACACGCCTCCACCCGCCTGTGTGAGTTGTTCGTGAGAAGGCACAGTCTAGTAGCTGGTTGAAGGACGAAGACGGTGAATAGTGATCGGTCCTCCATATAGGAACAGAAGTACCATCTAAGATGGCAAGGGGCTGCCTTGGGAAACTGTTACGGTTGAGCGGATCAAGCAAGCACCGGAGTCCTTGAACAAGCCACGA
This sequence comes from Trichopus zeylanicus subsp. travancoricus, assembly GCA_005019695.1. Classification (NCBI taxonomy): domain Eukaryota; kingdom Viridiplantae; phylum Streptophyta; class Magnoliopsida; order Dioscoreales; family Dioscoreaceae; genus Trichopus; species Trichopus zeylanicus. The sequence goes on from RXID01014269.1 coordinate 183,660, forward strand.
AGACGATCATGGCCTACTACCTGCTTACTCCACAACAATACTACTACAACCAGTGCTATCAGGCCCAACAAAGCTATCAGCACTCTTACAACGATTATTATGGTCATGAGGCTTTAGAGGAAGAATACTCCACTGAAGAAGACGACGGCCCCCTAACATCTTCTTATTTTCGGCCTTCTTTCAGTGCTAACTGGGATCACTACGCGCGATTTAAGGAGAGTCCCTTCTACGTGCAGTATTTGCAGAGCCAAACGTCTCATGGCGCACGGCACAAAGAACTCGTCGAACCTCTCGATGAAACCATCGACGACCGTCAAGAGACCATCCTTGACGCTGGCTGCTGCTCTCCAGTCTGTGATGAGTATGATACCGACACCGACTCTATCCCGTCCGACTCATCGGCTGACCTAGTAACGGACGCTGAGGACCATTACTCCTCTCCATCATCCGAGGATGCTTCCTCTCCTTCCTCCTCTGGCGAGGAAGACTGCACCTGCTCGGTTACTTCGGCTGATTCCGAAGAGGATACCTCCTCTGGCGAGGATAACTGTATCCTCCTCTGGCGAGGATAACTGCAACTGCTCGATCACTTCGGCCGATACTTTTTCTGCAGAGGATACCTCCTCCCTCAGCCCGGCAGATGATTCTCCCGACCCTTGTCCGTGCCAGTTCACCGCCTCTCCCTACCGGCACCGACCCCGACAACGACGGCCGAAAAAGCCGCGCCTCACAGCTCCGCTACGAAGGCATCACCGCTCTCGCCGCCACCGCTTAGCGCCACCACTTACATCAGAGTGCGAGCGAAGCGTGGTGAGACCTAGGATAGCTCCGTCCAAATTGGAATTACAACAACTAGAGATAAGAAGAGATATGGAAAACTTGCAGACTCTAATTACTGCAATAGAAGTTTATTCAGCTGAATGAGATGTGCATTATGGTGCTACCGTCCTCCTTATATAGAGGGCGGGCTGAGCTTATGAACTCAGCGCTTACGTCACAATGCTACAGTGCGCTACAGTGGTGTACAGTGTTGTATAGTGTACTTGCTACAGGTACAGTGTACTTGCTACAGGTTCAGTGTCCTTGATACAGTGCGCACCGCCCTATATACAGTGCTCCACAGTGAGCACCACCCTACGTACAGTAACCCTATACTAAAGTACAGAATTTTATAGTGACAACTGCCTGTACGACTACTATAACTACAGTGTAGCTACAGTGTTTATTCCTTGTCCCCCCTCTCCCACCACGCTTCCTGTTGCTACGTGCGAGCGGTAGGTTGCTGGTTCAGGAGATGGCGTCTTGGACTTGCTGGGTAGCCCTTCCGAGCTGTTGATCGATCTGTGCTATGGTAGGATACCATGTAGCCCAGAACTGATCCCGGGTGCTTAACTCCCTGCACGCTTGTAGATTGAAGTTGTGGATTGCGCAGAGTTGCCCTAGGTTGGTGATAGCAGCGGCCGCTGTTGTCGGTCTGGTGCCCTTGCCTGATGTGCTAAGAAATCTCGCAGTTGCAACAGTTCTCCAGCCAGGTGCTGCTGTGCTTGCTTCGTTGGTGTTGCTCGAACTTCTTATATTGCGCTTGCTGCGAGTTCCAGGGCATCGAGACTTCTTTCACTTGGCCATCCTGCACTTACTAGAAAGAAGAGTAGTCGAGACAAGGCATCAGCTAGTTGATTATCCTTGCCGTCTATGTGTTCGAAGTGCACTGGGATGCCGATCCCCGTTATATAATCTGTGAAGGCGACCCATTGTACCCTTGAAGGCTTGTGATTTGGAGACTTGTTGAAGAAGCTAATGATTGCTTGGCAGTTAGTCCTGATAGTTAGCTCCTTTCTGTTTAAGTAGTAGATTTTTAATGCTTCTAGGGAGTTCATGACCGCGTGTATCTCAGCATCAATTGTTGACTTTAGGGGATTAAACTTCCCGCTGGCGTAGGCGCAGATACGTTCCGTGGTCCTGGGGTCATACTGTCGTGGCTTCCATTTGCATACTCCACCCCAGCCTTCCATGCAGCCATCCGTTTCGAGGATAATATAGCTACCTTCAGGTGGTACTTCGAGGTCTGGTAGCTGCTGGACCAGACCTTTAATTTGTCCTACTAGAGCCCAATCCTGCTCGTTCATTCTTCTTTCACCAGTTGGGCTGGTCTTGGCATATAATGGGCTGAGGAGTTTCCCCAGATTCGGAATGTAGTTTCTTCCATAGTTCAGAATCCCCAACCAGGAGCGAAGCCCCTTCAAGATTGTCAATGACTTGTCCTGCACCTCAGTAATTTTTTTAATTATGTGCGGCTGTAATTTAAGTTTCTGATTACCAATAATGGCGCCAAGGAACTCTACTTCGTTGACTGTTATTTTCATCTTAGTAGGGCTTAAAACAAGCCCATGTTCCTCACATATATCCAGCATGATGCTTAAGTGCCTCGCATGCTCTTCTTCTGTTTGGGAGAATACGAGTATGTCATCGATGTAGACGGCGATGAAGTGCTCTGTTCCCCTGAAGCAAAGGTCCATCTTCCTTTGGAGAATGGAGGGTGCCTTTTTGAGTCCGAACGGCATCACCAGCCATTCGTATAGCCCAGTAGGGACCCAAAATGCCGTCCATTCAATTGAGTTCGGATGCATTGCGACCTGATGAAAGCCACTTTTCAAATCAAATTTAGAATAGATCTTACTATGGCTTACCCTCCTTAAGATGGTGTTGATTCCGGGGAGGCTGTACTGATCCTTGTTTGTTAGGTCATTGAGGCGCTTGTAATTGAAAACCATTCGCTCTTTTCCCTTTGTTTCTTTGCCTGTTGCAAGATCAGTGGTTGTTCCAGAATTGACAATAAGGGCCGTTGTTCTGTGCCGGCTTTTGCTTGGCCGGATGACCCCTATGCTTAGTAAGGCCTCCACATGTCATTTAAACATATCTTGCAGTTGCGACGTGACATGCTTTAGTGGGTGGTCTTCTATCACGAAGTCCGGGTTTTTGATTTCCAGGTGGCACACCACCTTGTTTCTAGCCCAGTGTTTTAGTGGATCTTCTCCAATAAATCCCACCTCCTTAAGTCTGGCCATTGTTGGTTAGAACCTTTGGAGGAAGGACTCCCGACTGTCTCCTACGTTGTAATACACCGACTGCTGGATGTCGATGTATTCGTCTTTCTTCTAACTCGAGCTCTTCTATGGCGGCTGCTACAGCTGCTGTAGGAGAAGTACTAATAACAGTTAAATTTTATAGAAGGTTACCAAGTTACCTTCTATCCTAACTTCTCCTTGCATTGCTTTGATGAAGTTGCATCCAATGATCATTTGGATGCCATCGCCCAGCTCCATTTTGAAGCTGTATGTGTAGGGGATTTTGAAGCTGTTATCCCCGATGTGTATTTTTCCCCCTTTGAGCTTCTTGTTGGCTGTCTGTTTTGAATTTATGCCACTAAACTGCACGATGAAACTATTTCGTTCTAGTGCTTCTGGTAGTACTGATGCTTCATCAATACAGCAGGTGTTTGCTCCTGTGTCTAATAATGCCCTTACTCGGATTCGAGGAATAGAAGGTATTTCAAGCTCAACATTCATATTGTAAAGCATGTTTTTGACTAGCCTTGGTCCTGGTGCAGGTTGGGTTAAGGCCTCAGCTGCTGTTTTGAAAATGTTTTCCTGGAACAGGACGCTGGTGTATTCCTGTTCCTCTTCTCCCGATTCTCCTTCCTTCCTTTTGCCGAGCTCAAAGTCCTTCCGTAGATCTTCCTCAAGCTCTAGCTCTTGAGCCTTCCTTCTGTAATGTTCTACTTCTTTCTTTAGCCGTTCGATTTCTCCTTCACACCAGGCGATGTAGTTTTGCTGCTCTTGTACTAGCTTCTGGGCGTGGAACGGCGCAGGGGGCGCTGGCATGACTGGGACCTCCGTTTTGAAGTAGTATGGTCCGCATAGGTTACAGGCCGTGACCTTGCAATTGAGGCAGTGGATTCTGGCCCTTTGCATTGTTTGTCGCCTACAACACGAGCACCTTTCTTCTGTTGTTGGCACAAAAGTATTATGCCACCAGGAGTGTAGGCAATCCTCCTCAGGTTCAAGCAGTGCTACCTGAGGTCGATATCCTCCTTCGACCTCTCCAAGGATATAGCCGACTTCCTCCATAAGGAGTCCTTCAGCTTCGGTTGCTTTGTCGTCCCACGAGGTGTTTGTTCCTCTGTTTATAGAGGGGCCGGAAGGCTCCTTCTCGTCAGCCGACTCTTTATCATCCCATCCAGTAGCTTCGCTGTCCTTAGGGAAAGGCAAGTAGAATGATGGGGGGGTGAGTAACGAATGTAATAATTAAACTTACCACTAGGCTCACCCAGAGTATCCCATTCTTCCATTTCCTCAAGAGCGTAGATGACCTCCTCATTTATGAGGGGGCTGAGGGAGCTGTGGAGGTTCTGAGCGTCCTCCCCTTCGGAGATGCTAAATATTGCGTCGCTTTGCTCCTCACCTTCCTGGACCGAAATTAATTCATAGTCCTCGGGTACATTGAGTTGCTCAAAGATTGCAATCCGTTTGCTGCTCCTTCGGTCATTCGGGCATTCTCTGGCAAAATGCCCTTCATCACCGCAGAGGTAGCATCTGCATTTTCTGTTGCGCACCAGATGTTTCCTCTTTTCAATGCGCACATGGGTATCATGCGGCTTCCCTTTGTATGTCTTTATTTTTCTAGCTCCGTACTTTTCTCTCTGGCGTAGTATCCTGGAATTGAAATTTTGCTACAAAAAGAGAGGTCTTTGAGGGACCTTTTAAATGCAGCATCTTTGCATTTTTCTTCCAGGTATTTGTAGGCGAAGAGTACTCTGGGTGTTACGCCTATGTTGACTCCAGGGTATTGCTTATCGAAGGCTGCTTTCATCCTCCTGCCTATGTCGCCTGGCATTTTCATCCAGAATTTTTCGGACAGCTCTGTACTGATATATAGCCTTCCTGTTTTTGAAGCCAAGCCAGCTTAAGATAATCGTTCATGTATGAAAGGATATCCTTCATGCTGTCGCACGAAAGTCTTTCCAGGTCTCGATATGCTACGTCCTGGGCCAGGGTTGATCCCTGGGCTGGATCTTCCAAAGTGAACACTCTCCTCATCTGGGAGATGATATTTTGGGTGTCGTCTCTTCCTTCACCCGCTGCGAGGAGGGCTTGGTACTCCCCTCCGTACTGCATGCGCCATTGTACCCATGCAATTTTTTCAACCTCTCCCAGGAGGTTCTCCATATATTCAGCTTTGTCTCTAGCATCAGTGAACCCAATGTTCGAGATATGATTTTTTGTGATGGCTTCCCATTGTGAAAATGCATCCTCAAAGTGCCCTAGCTGTTCGGGGATTACGAACAGAGCCCCTCCTTGCTATTGTGCGGACGGGAGATTCCACATCTCGTTGTTGAGGCCGCCTTTAAATTTGCTCTAGCCTCTTTGTCCGGTCGCAGGTGCTTCCTAGGATATTTGCGGGTTTGTATTTGTCGCCGGTGGGTATCCTGGTAGCCCCATCATGGAATCAGTGGGGGGCATATACGGCCGGCTTGGGGATGCACCGGTTGTTAATGTGCTTGCGCACAGTTGTTCTGTTAGTCACTTTCAGGGCTGGGTACACCATGTCTAGTTCTTCTTCGTATCCTGCAGCAATGATATTAGGCAGGGTACGGATTTTAACTTCCTCTTCGTTATCAGGGTACTCATCCCATTTCACCGCTCGAGACGAGTAATCCAGGTCTCCTTCAAAGAATTCCTGGCTTTGAAGCTGGTCGAAGTAGCTTTCGTCAGCACTCTCCTCTTCTTGTTCTATTTCTCCCTTCAGGACTGCGATCAGATGGGTAGTCCTGAGCTCTTCTTCGTCACTGGAGATTTCTTCGTTCTGCCGGCTGCAGCATGATCTTCTGTGCATTGTCGCCGGTTTGTAGCCACCGAAGCGTAATGAAATGCTCCCGTCAAGAAGGCTTCTGCCTGTTACTTCTTCGAGCTGTGTTGGGGTAGAGATTTGGGTTGGCCGGACAACCCAGCTACGCCCTTATAGTGTCTCCGTTGAGTACCTTCGTCCTGGGAGAGCGTGTACCCCATGGCTTGTCAGGTAATCTGCAACTCCTTGAATTTTGTAGGCAAAGCCTACGTTTGGAGTATCGGACAACCTTCCAACCAGACCTCTGATGATCAGTAAGTTGGATTCTCCGTTTTGCCAGTCCTCGTAGCCCTTAGTTAGGATGGAGACTTGGAGATTTCTATAGAAATCTCCGATTGTCATCATAGCGTCTGGTATAACATATACCAGCTGGCTGCCTTTAGATAGATCTACCTCCATAGCAGCTAGTATCGCCTGGTCCTGCCCATCGGTTCCGACCTCCTGTCGGTGCAGGATTTGAATTCGGAGCTGGAGTACTCCAAGATGGATGTACTCCATTCCGCTCCTCAGCAACTGCTGGTAACTATCATCCTGTATAAATGTTAGGTCTACCTGATTATTATTGACGCATAAGATTGCCTCCTCTGATATGTGAATATACACCCTGTGATGTTCGTCGTCTCTCCGAGAGTGGTACAAGACTTCTGCAGGGACTATCGCAGCCCTTTCCTGCATGGATAGTCTCAATTGAACCTGTGGATCAATCTGTTGCTCCAGTGTGTATTGGCGGGTGCTTTTTCCTATCAGTAGCCTGCCCACCCTCCTTGTTGCCTGCTGGGCTGTGTGGAGGTGCCTGTGGCTTCTCCGATAGCCTCTGATTTGATCTTCAAATAAGGGGGATGACATTGGTGCAGTTGGTTGGTCTAGAGTCAACTGGGTGCGTGCTCTTGATGTCATCAGCTCCCAAGCTTTCTCTTTTCTTCTTCAAGTATTTGGTAAGGGTTTCTGAAAACCCTTAGTTCCCCTTGCGCCTCCTGGGGTCTTCGGGTGGCGTGGTTTCGGAGCTCTAGCTGATGAAGTAGCTTGCTTAGCTGTGCTAGACTCCTTGGTTCTTCCGTCAGTAGTTGGATCTCGCCTCTAGTTTGCTTGGGTTGCTTGGTAGCTTCAAGCACGAGTTCCTGCACTTCTTGTTTTGTCAAAGGCCTGTTGTCCAATATTGTGGTAGTGAGGGTTCTGAGTGAAGTCTCTAATTCTGAGACTTCTTGTGTCACACTTTGACACTGTTCAAGTATTTGCTTGAAGTTTTTCAAGTTTACTCTTGATGACAGACAAATCTTGTCGTGAATTATAGAAAGGTTATGTGCTAGTTGGTTTGTCGAAACTTTAGTGAATGAAGCAAGGTCAAGGTACTCGAGATTAGAAGTCCGAGAGTGTTCATACCATTCCTGAATAGATTTTTCCCATGTTTCCGACATATGAGCCACTCACTTAGAGTTACTAGAATTATCCAAAGATAAGTTCCAGATCAAGTTAGAACTTAACCGGAATCACACAAGCGTGCTCTTGGACTTACAACTGGCCACACGCCTTTAGTTGCCAAGTTAAGGCTTGTTCTCTTTCCCAGGTTAAGTTATAACATAATCCGCATAATACCATAAGGATTGTATTAGAGTAACTCTGAAGTTGCTAGCTCATAATGCATAACACGGTAGTGAATAACAAGAATTTGGTAATCGCGATCTCTTACCTCGTACTCTTGCACCTCAACCTCTGAAGTTTTACTCCTCGATATCTTTGGTTGGCTCTGATACCATTTTGGTTTTTCTCATACTAAATTGGAATTACAACAACTAGAGATAAGAAGAGATATGGAAAACTTGCAGACTCTAATTGCTGCAATAGAAGTTTATTCAGCTGAATGAGATGTGCATTATGGTGCTACCGTCCTTCTTATATAGAGGGCGGGCTGAGCTTATAAGCTCAGCGCTTACGTCACAATACTACAGTGCGCTACAGTGGTGTACAGTGTTGTACAGTGTACTTGCTACAGGTACAGTGTCCTTGCTACAGGTTCAGTGTCCTTGCTACAGTGCGCACCGCCCTATATACAGTACTCCACAGTGAGCACCGTCCTACGTACAGTAACCCTATAGTAAAGTACAGAATGTTACAGTGACAGCTGTCTATACGACTACGGCAACTTTAATAAAAAAATTCACTTGATCAAAAAACATTCCATGCATAGCTCATTCCCATATGCATTTGATGTTAAAATCATGTTAGTCTTAACTGCAATATAATCACTTAAATCCTAATTCAAAGAGTAATTTGCATAATAGTATAACTATGGTTATTAGTTGTGAAGATGCTTAACTAGTGTCTAAACTGCAAAAACAGAAAATCCCTATGGGCCAACGGATTTACCTTTTGCTGAATACATAAGAATTTAGATATAAGCAGTTTGAGAATTTGAAGAATTTGCTTTTACATATGCATACATACATATGTTATAAGTTAGCAATTAAACATTGAGAAATTGTGTCTAATGATGAGATATGTACCAGAAGCTTGAGTCAACTTGTCATGTGATGGTGAGGATAAAGATCCAAAAAATCTGGAGACATGCCCTGAAGCACCTTCTCCATTATAACCAGCAGCAGGGAAGGTAGATTGATTTGATGCCAATTTATTACTAGCAGCACCATTCCTTTTATCATGAGGAAGATAAGCTTCTCCATGGCTCACTTTAATCATTCCAGAAATGTTTGGTTGCAATATTGATCCTGTGATCTTCATTTGGCTGTCAACCTGGCCACTGCAGTTGGAAAAGCCAACATGAGAAACAAAGTAACACAGATGACTTTGTGCTGCCATAAATGGATTCAGTTATTCATTTGACAGATTTCAATGACTACTGACACATGATATATACTATACATGGAAAAATATCAGTTGAAACAGCATTGTATGATTTTTCTACAGGGCAGAGAGCAAATAAGCTGAAAGCAAAAAGATAAAATCTAGCAAGAAAGAAACATCAACCTCAAAATATTCTTAGCTCATAGTTCCAAAACTTCACATTTTAGATCAATTTTATCATTGTCAGATAATTCACTAGTCTTGAGCGGCAGATTCCCCTTGAGAAAAATCTTTCCTTTTCTGACTTACCCTGCTTTCCAAGGAACTAATGCAAAGCCTAGTTGACTTCACTTGAACTGTTCCCCCTAAATTTGTAAGAGGCTTTCTAAGAACTGGAGAAGAAACAGAAGCTCTGTGACCTGATGTGGAACCATCTGCAATTGGCTGCTCAAAATGCCCCTGACCTGTTTCAGGTAAAAAACAACTAGTTCAAAATTAAATGACATTACAGCATATTTAATTACATGTGGCACATATCTATTAAGGCCTGGGGAAGATCAGGTAGCTTTCACAATTTTTTAGAAGTAAAAACTCTGAAAAATTGAAATGCTATATCTTTCATTGTACAATAGGAAATACCAAAATGAATTAATCACTAGTGAATCAATCAGTTACTTTATTAGCTTTATAAAAATGTAGAAGAAGATAGATTTAAACTTTGAAAAGATGCAATAAGAGACTTTTTTTTCTGCCAGAAGAGTTAAAAACACCTTTTCCTTTTGATCAGTTCATAACTAGGTTCAATGATTGAAAACACTGAATCCTGCATAAGGTTGTGGAATGAAAAACTGTGAACAGAACAAATCAGTCACTTTCAAGGCAGTTAGAAGGACAAGAACTATATAACAGAACACTCATTTCTCCTCAAAGAAGTATTTCAAGAATCATGAAGAAGCTTTAGGCTCCCAACAGAATCTCACTCCTCATTTTCCAAGGTCCAGACGGGTTAGAGCCTCAGAGGTTCCTGAACAGGTGTATCATGCTAAGATATTTTTCATACAGATCGTTGTCAACTCCATGATCTTCTGTCTAATTATTCTTTCATAGTAATAACTTGTTGCAGTCTCTTAAATACTTGCTCACCTTCATTTTCAGGTAACCCAACAATCTATTTCTCCGTTAATTCTGTAACCTGGTCCTCAAATCAAATTATATATATATGAGGGGTTCAATAAATCTAAAATGGATCGTTTACACTAAACATCATATACAAACATTTCATAGCAGCATATTGCCAATGAATCTAAAGTGGATAGTTCATATAAAAGTATTGTATTCATATACTTAATAGCAACATCACCATCCTTGATCACAATCATGATCAGTAAATCAAACATATTTTTACAGACACATTACCATATGAAAGATTCTTGAAAATCAAACAAATACAAAAAAGATAATTGCAGACAAACAAATATGAAAAAAATATTATACAGCTAAAACAATAGCTCCATCCAACCATAGAAAACATCTAACAGATATAAGTCATGACCACCAGCATTTGAAGATCCAGAAAACAATTTGAACCAATGCTACTAGATACAACTCCTGAAAAGTCGAAGCAACAGAGAGATGCACATGTTTTTGAAAAAAAAAAGAAAGACAGATTTAAATATGGAGAAAGAAAGATATATTTGGTGAACCATAAATTGGTCCACTTAAACAACAAAATGATGGTGATCATGGCAATTTCCACTGGATAAAGCTAAAAGAATAAGAAGAAAACATGGAGAAAATATTCATTAGATTGAACTACCTGAAGAATAACGTCAGGATATCCATGAAGCCAGTTTACATAGGGAGACAAGGCAGTCACCAACATCATGGCTCCATCTTTGATATCTGCATCTATTCTTACTTCCTCATCATCTAAAATATTCCGGTTCAAACCTCTGAAATTTTCAGCAATCTGGATTCAGAACCTTCCTCAATTTTGTCTCTGATAACGTTTTTCTCACTAGCCTTGTCAGTAGATCCTCTTTCATTTTCTTTTACCCAAATTGAAATGCTAATGGCTTTGCCTTCAATAATACTTGTCTTGTTAATCTCCTCTTCTGGTTCACTTTGAACATATGCCACAGGAACACTTCCCTGGATGTGTACATGACCACTTTGTATAACAGGTTCAAAGTTTGCATTGAACAAAAAACGACTTGTTGGAGTTATTGAAGCAACAATCTCAGCTCGACCAAGATCAATGCTTCCTACAGCACCATCCAGGAGCCTGATTTTCACATCACACTCAGGCTTTGCAAGAGTTCCTCTGAGGTCACCTTCCATGTGCAAGATTCCCCTTAATGGCATCAGCAATTGCCACAGAGAATGTACAGCCTCTGTGGCAGAAGATTCGATGACCTGAACTAAACTAGGAACCAAACCAACAGGGAAATTAAGAACAGCAAAATGAAGATTTGTTATAGGCCCCGGCAAACTTCCATCAGCATGTAGAGTTGCATCATCTATCTGGATAAATAACTTCTCAAGGCGCAAACCATCATTATTACTGTATGCACCAGCTGACAAATTGAGTCTTGTAGTTTCCCCACTCCCAATTGTCCCGATGGAAATCAAGATCTGCCTATGGATATTTCAAAATACATCAGATGCATGGTCAGGAACTGAAATTAGAACGATTGGTGAATGGAATCAGTCATAAAAATCATTAAGTTTTATGTTGGATACGATTTGCTCTATGAAAATGATGCAATAATCAGGATGGTGCATGAGAAGAGAATCTGTTGTAATATGGGCAACAAATAGCACAATAACCTATAATGGCATGTGTAATCAATTACAATTTGGAACTATGCTGCATGAAAGCATGTTTGTGAAAAATGTTTAGTACAAGCAACAGTACCATCCCTTCGCAGCATATTCAATCACCAAACAAACTATCAGCTTGCATATACTTGACCCTACCAAATGTCTATCCATCTCTTACTCTTAACTACATCACAGCTTAAAAAATGCTACAAATAGCAATAAGAATAGACTCATAGCAAGGATATTCACATGGTTTAATTCAATTAGAAGTCAAAAGAATGGATTTAAAAGAGTATGGAAGGAATGAAAAACTTTCACTGTTAAGCACTCTTCTGGCTGGAGAAGTTCTTCCATCAGATGAAATTTAAAAAGCAAGTGTACGGTGATGACAACATCAGATAAGCTCAGTAATATTGCACATGCAAATATGGATTTGAATATTTCACAACCAAGAATGGGTATAGGTGAGTAAAAAAAGACACCATTAAATAAGTTCAAACTCACATTAATATCTACTCGCTTCAATTAGTCATCAGGCCCAAGGTGGAAAAGACAAAGGGAAGTATACAGAAAATAATGTCCTTCTCTATTCTATTAGTATGAGTCGCAAAGTAACATAGCCATTGGAAGTTATTGAACAGCTCCTTTTCTATGATATTAGTATGAGTCGTAAAGTAACATAGCTATTGGATGTTATTGAACAGCCAACAGGTGAAAACCCTAGGAAAGATTGAGCACAGCATGGAAATCAATAAAAGGAGTCCCTTTCCAAGAGACGCAAATTCTAGAAGTATATCACTATAATCAATAATATATGGAATGGTGAAAGCAGGATATGCCACTAGAGATGGCAACCAATATCACTACAAATATGTATTGTGCCCTATGTTGATTATGATTTCAAGCTATTGTTCATGAAAGTACACACATAACATCATTATGTTAGATGAATAGAAGTCTGATGCTTACTGTGTACATAAATATTTAATGTGAAAAAATTCATTAACTACAAACTACATGTTTTCAGACAAAGTCATGTTAAAACTATTTAACTATCAGAAGTAGTATTGTTAAGGTTCCCAGCTAGACTAGGATTTCTCTAGGCCTTTAATATGGACCCAGACTTAGTGTTTGAAGCCCATTTGTAGAGAGTGATTGGAGCCAGGTTCTAGTTCTATAAATAGGAGTTCTGGTTATGCCAAGGGTTTTCAGGTTCTAGTAATATCCCTAACTCTTCTTCAATGAATAAGATAGCCAAGCAGTTCCTGAATACCTTCAAGGCAAACAAAAGCAATAGCAGAATTTGATTTTAGTAGTAAATTACATTATATGAAAAAGATGGGCTCCTTCCTAACTCAGACTCCTCAAAGATGATCCAGTGGTTTGGATTTATCCTACTAATTTACATACTTTTTTTTACCACACCAACTTTATACATTTTCTAAGGAGATCTATGCTTATTGCAAATTACTAACATTAACAATTATGCAGTTATAGATTTTTTTTTTTCACATCCTGCTCAAATTATTAGAATTTCCACTTCCTTTTTCTACAATAAGCTCTCTCTAGGGAAGTATGTTTACCATTTTACAAGAAACTATGGAACAACAGTGAAAAATCAGCAATAAAATGAAATAATTTAAAGAAGGGAATACCAACAATACAGTAGGACATAATGAAAAATCAAGGACTCTTTTCATTAAAAAAGATACATCAAATGAAGGCAAAACAAACACAGATGAAATGTACATTTAATTTGATGTATAATATATTTAATGTGTTAGGGAGTGCAACGGAGGAGTAGGGTACATTTGAGATAGAAGGAAGAGAGGAAGCATAAAGACATGAGAGTGGGGTTGGGGTGTTGGGGGCTTGAGTCCATAGCTGACACCAAATTACAAAGTTAGGTATGAGATGGATTCACCATATTTCTAATACACTATATGCCAACTAGTTCCTAAGGAATAAGCAAAACATAATATCCTACATGGCAAGAACTGATTGTAAGTTTGTAACCCATCACTCAGTAATTGCTTAAAACAGCAAATAGAAGCCGCACAATTTGCTAGAAATAATACATCTACACTGGAGAATGAAAAAGAGCAACAAAGCAATATATAAGTACAGCAGAACTAAGTGCTGAAATAATGAGAATCAAGGCTTAGAATACCCAGACTCATCACAGCTATGAAAAAGAGTGACAAACCAGCTCAGAAAAGAATAGTCAACATAGCGTAAATGGACTATTTGAGAAGTCCCAGAAGGAGTTGTAATGTAATTAGAACTCCCACCTATATGAAGGATGGGATGCTAGAGTTTGTTATGTATTCGCTCTACTTTCCCTCTAAGAGTTAAAAAAAAAAACTCTCTTTTCTTTATCTTCTTCATCTAGAAAACCCCAAATCTATATCCATAAAACCCTAAAAACTGTAACATGAAATCAAAATTTTAGAAACTCAATATTCTCTAGGACCAATAGAGCTATAGGTTCCCAAACACCATGCATGATTGGGACAAGGCAGCAAGCCATCAACAACATTTGGAGACAATTCCATACCACATCAATCAAGCTAGCTGGATCAAAAAATTATTTTTAATAGATCAAGATTGTACAAGTTTTTTTTTTAGAGCAAAAGGGAAGAGATCATATGCTGAAAGAGATCCATCTGAGAAGTTAATAGAAGACTGACTCTAGAAAGATGGTTAACTAATGACCCTGCTTTGAAAGAACATGAACCAAATAGTCGGCACAAACATGATGAATTGTGACATAACAAAACAAGTCTAGGAAGAAATTAGAAGACTTTACTCATGTACAGATTGTTGAAGTTTTAGGATTTCATGATTGTATCTTGGGTTTTCTCTGTGATGATGGAGAGGTGAAAGAATATCTCTTATTTTTAAAAAGAAACAAATACAATTTATAACCCTAATACTTTGTCTTTATTTATACATGAGAGGCTCTAACTTTTAACTCATTTACATTGATATTTACTCTCCTATTTTAACTGAGCTTTTAATAAATTTTGGGATATGATGAACTTCATATTTACTAAAGCATTTGGAGGGTATTTTAGTATTATACTTGATATTAACTCAAATCCCATGTGGGTATTCTCAATCCTAACTTTCTATTTTCCTGAGCTTTGATTCTTCTATTATTTTTCTTAACACACCCCTCAACTGATGCATAGATATTTATCATGCCCAGGTTGAAGGTTATTTTTGTCATGTTCTCTCTATTTAATGTATTGGTGAAGACGTCAAACAGTTGTTCCTTAGTTGCTGTAAACTTTAGTTCAACCTGCTTCTTCAAAACCTTTTCTTTGATAAAATAGAGATCAAGTTCAATATCTTTTATTCTTTCATTGAATGCAAGATTGCTGAAAATATATAATGCTGATTGATTATCATAATAAACTCTAGTTGGCCCCTCTATTGACTATCCAAACTCTTTTAAGAATAATTAAAAGCAAAGAACTTCACATACTTCCAATGATAATACTTTGTATTCTGCCTCTATACTTGATCTTATTACTACTCCTTATTTCTTACTTTTCTATGTAACCAAATTTCCTTAAACAAAGGTACAAAAATCTGATGTAAATTTTCTGTCAAATACAAACCCTATCTCATTGGTATCTGTATAGTACTAGAAGTCCATCTTTTCTTGTTTTTTATAGCACAGTCCTAGGCTTGGAATTCCTTTCAGATATTTTTAAACCTTATATATTACTTCTATATGTGTTTTCTTCGGACTTTGCATCAATTGGCTTACAGTACTTATAGCAAAAGAAATGTTAGGCTTAATAATTATCAAATAGATCAGTTTGCCTACTATCTTTATGTATTGTTGTGTATTTTCAATTTCAATACCCAAATCAAGAAATAGTTTGGCGTTAGAGTCTATGGATGTACTTGTTACTTTTCCTTTTAACAAAACTATCTCAAAAATTAAATTCAATGTGTACTTTCTTTATAATAATACTAAACCTCTTTCTGAGTGAGCTATTTCTATAACAAAAAAGTAGTGAAATTTGCCAAAGTCTTTGATTTCAAATTGAATCTTCAAAAGTTTTTAAATTCTTTAATTCCTCCTATATTATCTCTTATGATAATAATATCATTTACATATATAAAGAATATGATCTTTAATTAATTTTTGTCTTTGATAAATATTGAATAACTTAACTGATTTATATGAAATCCATGGTTAGTCAGTGCTGGGCTAAACCTGTCAAAACAAACCTCCGGTGACTATTTTAGATCATATAAGGATTTCTTCAGTTTACACACTAATTGTCCTCCAATGCATATAAAATCTAATGGTTTGGTCATATATATTTCTTCTTTTAAGTTTTCGTGGAGCGATGCATTCTTTATATCCATTTGAGTTATATTCCAACTCAGATTTATAGTTAGAGATACGATGACCATTACTGAATTCAGCTTTGCTACAAGTGAGAATATATCAAAGTAGTCTATACTATAAGTTTGAGTAAAACCTTTTGCTACACATTTTGCTTTATATCTGTCTACACTCCCATCTAGTCTATATTTTACTATGCATATTATTTGCATCCTATTGGCTTTTTATCTAGTAAATAAATCAACTCCTAAATTTCATTGTGATGTAGTATTTCCATCTCAGTTTCCATGGTATGTCTCCATTTTGTCTCTTTTACTGCTTTTACCACTATTTTTAATATATTATAGCTGATATGTCAGAAGCAAAATGTTTAAAATTTGAAAACAATTTTTCATATGAAACAAACTGACTTATAGGGTACTTTACACAAGCTCTTCTTTCTTTTCTCAAAACAATAGGCACTTTATAATCAGTTTGAGAGACAGACATACCTGAGCCTTTAGTTGGTAGCTCTTAAACTGCAGTTTGTTCTGGACCTTTTAAAATAGTGACGGATGGATTAACCTTTGGACTTGTGTTGTCCTTTTTCTTGGCATAAACAATGCCAAACTTTTTTCTTCCTTTTTCACTGATGAGTTTTGAGATGGATGAATCAGTAGCAGGCATGGGTAGTATTGGTTCAAATTTATAAGAGAATTCATTTTTATCTAATATTTGATCCTTATTTTCTTTATTGAAATAAAATATATCTTTAAAGAATGTGACATCGATGGAGGTATACTTTCTATTCATGGAAGTATACTTTCGGTTCTTTATGAGATTATAGTATTTATGCCCCTTATGAAGCCTATAATATCCCCAAAAACACACATTTTATGTTTTTGGATTACAGCTTGTCTTTATGAATGTTATAATCCTGTAAAAAGCAAATACAACTAAAGACCTTTGGTTATACATGATAACTTGATAAAAAAAACTGGTGTCCTCCTTGGAGAAGAATGCCCCTTATATAATGAATACAAGTTGAAGAAAATAAGGCATATCCTAAATAAGGAAAATATTTACAATTATTACAGGTATAAAATCAGGCATAAAATCTGCTAACTTTGGTATAAAATCAGCCATAGAATCTGCTAATTTTGGTATAAAATCAGCCATAGAATCTGCTATCTTTGAATGACTAGCTAATTCCTTTGACATCCCCCCTCAAATTGATGCGGGTAAGTCAACAAGCATCAATTTGCTAACAAGAAAGTTATGCGCTGTCATGTCATTGGTTTGGTGAAAATATCCGCAATCTGTAGAGTAGTGGAGATATGTGGGAGAGTGATAACTTGATCAAAATAACTAAGAATAATGAACTGAACTAGGACTGAAAGAAAGAGACACAGGAGAATTCAGAACTCAAGCTCTGATACCATGATAACTTGATCAAAAAAACTGGTGTCCTCCTTGGAGAAGAATGCCCCTTATATAATGAATACAAGTTGAAGAAAATAAGGCATATCCTAAACAAGGAAAATATTTACAATTATTACAGGTATAAAATCAGCCATAGAATCTGCTAACTTTGGTATAAAATCAGCCACAGAATCTACTAACTTTGGTATAAAATCAACCATAGAATCTGCTAATTTTGGTTTAAAATCAGCCATAAAATCTGCTATCTTTGAATGACTAGTTAATTCCTTTGACAATACATGAAATATTTTGTCTTCAGGTGATAAGACCTGAAGTGGACTTTTGTTTTGAAGAAAAGTTGATGGTACTCTATTTATGAAGAAACACGTTATTTGAATAATATTTCCCCAAAACCTATATGATATATTCTATTGGAACATGAATGGTATAGTTACTTTCAATATATGTATATTCTTTCTCTTAGTTACACAATTTTGCTATAGTGTATGTGAATATGAAATTTGAAAAAAAATTTCATTATCCTCAAGACAACCTTAGAATTCTTTAGACATGTCAAAAGAATTAGCCAGTCATTCAAAGTTAGCAGATTCTATGGCTGATTTTATACCAAAATTAGCAGATTCTATGGTTGATTTTATACCAAAATTAGCAGATTCTATGATTGATTTTATACCAAAGTTAGTAGATTCTATGGCTGATTTTATACCCGTAATTATGATTGTAAATTCTCTATATTTTCCTTATTTAGGATATACCTTATTTTCTTCAGCTTGTATTCATTATATAAGGGGCATTCTTCTCCAAGGAGGATACCAGTTTTTTTTGCTCAAAACTTTTTAAGATTATCATGGTATCAGAGCTTGAGTTCTGAATTCTCCTGTGTCTCTTTCTCTCAGTCCTAGTTCAGTTCCTTATTCTTAGTTATTTTGATCAAGTTATCTCAGCCTCATGTCTTCAGACAAGCATGAATTCTTGATTCGTTTCAATGGCAAAAACTACTCAACCTGGGCATTTCACTTCAAGATATTTGTCAAAGGCAAAGATCTATGGGGTCATATTGATGGCAACAAACCTGCACCTAATAAAGACAAAGACAAGAATGAGCACTCCAAGTGGGAAGTCAAGGATGCTCAAATCATGACATGGATTCTAGGATCTGTAGAATCCAACATCATCTTGAATTCTCGACCCTTCAAAACTGCAGCTGAAATGTGGAATTATCTGAAAAAACTCTATAGTCAACACAACAATGCTCGTCGGTTTCAACTTGAATATGAGCTAGCAAGTTTTCAACAGGGCAGTCTCTCAATCTCAGATTTTTATTCTAATTTCATGAATCTTTGGGCTGAATATACTGATATTGTCTATACTACCTTACCTCCCGAAGGTCTTATTTCTGTTCAATCTGTACATGAAACTATTAAGAGGGATTAATTTCTTATGAAATTGAGATCTGAATTTGAAAGCACCAGATCTAATCTTATGAATCGAGAAACTGTTCCTTCCTTGGATGTATGTCTCATTGATTTATTTCGTGAGGAACAACGGTTTCTCACTCAAGCCACCATGGAACAAATTAAATCCACTCCTATTCCTATGGCTTATGTAGCCCAAGGCAAGTCAAAAGGTAAGGACATGAGTACTATTCAGTGTTATTGCTATAAAGAATTTGGCCATTATGCTTCAAGTTGTTCAAAAGAATTCTGCAACTATTGCAAAAAGGATGGACATATCATCAAGAAATGTCCTATTCGACCTCCCAAGAGATCTGGAACGACATATAATGTCTCAGTTAGTTCTTCTAATGCTGGTAGTTCTGAGAATATAACTCATTTCACAAAGTGCTGCTCCTGTTCAATCTATGACACCTGAAATGATTCAACAAATGATCATTTCTACATTTTCCGTATTAGAACTCTCAGGTAAACCTTTTTCTAAACCTTCACCGTGGTACTTTGATTCTGGGGCTTCCCATCACATGACAAATAATGTTAAATTCCTCACCAATGTAAATAAATATCCTGGAAATCTCAAGATTTATACAGCTGATGGAAACTCCTTACCTATCACTGCCACTGGTGATGTTTCTTCATCCATAACCAATGTCTTTGTTTCTCCTAACCTTACCACTAATCTTGTTTCTGTTGGACAATTAGTTGAAAATGATTGTAAAGTGGAATTTTCTAAATCTGGTTGTGTGGTGCAGGATCAGCAATCGAGGAAGATGATCGCAAGGGGGCCTAAAATTGGACGTCTTTTTCCTCTTCAGTTTCCTATGTCTTCATGTTTCTCTTCACCTGTTATCACTTGTAATTCTGCTTATGTTGATTACCGAGCATGGCATAAACGCCTTGGACATCCAAACTCTAATGTGCTTTATGCTTTGCTAAATTCTGGTTTACTTGGTAATAAAGGGTCACCATCTCTTAGTACTGTTCAATTTGATTGCGATTCTTGTAGACTTGGAAAAAGTAAAGTTCTGTCATTTCCCACTCACACACCTAAAGTAGTCCAGCCTTTTGATTTGATACATAGTGATGTGTGGGGAATGGCGCCAGTTACTTCCCATACTAATTACAAGTATTTTGTCACTTTTATTGATGACTATAGTCGCTTCACATGGATTTATTTTCTGCATTCTAAAGATGAATTGTTTTCTGTCTTTAAGCTTTTTCATGCACATATTCAGACCCAATTTTCTGCTAGTATCAAAATTCTTCGTTCTGATAATGGGGGAGAATACATGTCTCATTTATTTCAAGAATTTTTACAAACAAATGGTATAATTTCTCAAAGGTCTTGTCCTTCAACCCCTCAACAGAATGGGGTGGCTGAAAGAAAGAACCGACACCTTCTAGATGTTATTCGCACCCTCCTATTAGAGTCATTTGTACCCTCTCGTTTTTGGTGTGAAACTCTCTCAACTGCTGTCTATCTCATCAATAGGTTACCTTCTCCTTCCTTGAACCATATTTCCTCTTTCTTTCGGTTATTTGGTCATACCCCAAATTACTCTAATCTTCGTACCTTTGGTTGTGTGTGTTATGTTCATCTTCCTACACACAAACGGACAAAACTAACAGCTCAAGCTGTTCAATGTGCTTTTCTAGGCTATTCGGTGCACCAACAAGGTTTTCTTTGTTATGATCCCAACCTACGACATATTCGGGTTTCTCGAAATGTGATTTTTTTTGAAAATCAGTATTTTTTTTCCACACACAAGGATGACCTTTCTCCTTCATTCTCTGTTTTGCCAATGTTTACTAACTATTCTGAAGATTTCATGCCTTCAAAGCCTCTCATAGTCTACCAACGACGCAAGATTCCAGCACCTCTCGGGCCCCCTCCAGCTCATTCCCTTAATGCTGATCCTGTTCTAACAACTGCACCAGCACCTCTCAGACAAAGTACTCGAGTTCGTAAACCACCAGATAGGTATGGTTTCACCTCTCCTTTATCCTTGACAGCCACCTTGTCCTCTATTCCTATTCCATCATCCTATAAGCAGGCTATGGAGTATGAATGTTGGCGGAGAGCTATTGAAACAGAACTTCTTGCACTTGAAGAAAACCAAACATGGGATATTGTCCGTGTCCACCATCTATAAAACCTCTTGGTAGTAAGCTAGTGTTTTCTATCAAGCTCCGTTCTGATGGATGCATAGAATGTTAAAAGGCTAGATTGGTGGTTCTTGGAAACAAGCAAGAGTACGGCCTAGACTATGAAGAGACCTTCGCACCAGTAGCCAAAATGACCACTGTACGAATAATACTCGCCCTAGCAGCATCACAATCATGGTCTTTACATCAAATGGATGTAAAAAATGCTTTCTTGCATGGTGATCTCAAGGAGGAAGTTTACATGAAACTTCCCTACGGTATGCCTACTTCTTCCCCTAATGATATTTGCAAACTAAAACGCTCTTTGTATAGATTGAAGCAGGCATCACGAGTATGGTTTGAAAAGTTTCGATCGACCCTCCTTAGTTTTTCATTTACACAAAGCCAGTATGACTCCTCACTTTTTCTCCAACGGACATCCAAGGGTATAATTGTTCTTCTTGTTTATGTGGATGATATTGTCATCACCGATTCTGATATGGAGGCTATATCTAAACTTCAGAATTTGTTACACTCTACTTTCCACATGAAAGATCTCGGCCTACTCACCTATTTTTTGGGGTTAGAGGTGCATCATCAGCCTCAAAGTATCTTCTTGAATCAACACAAGTATATTATGGATTTGGTTCAGCTAGCAGGACTCACAAACACTAATTCTATTGACACCCCAATAGAAATTAATGTAAAATATCGACGGGGTGAAGGGGAACTTCTTGAGGATCCCACTTTATATCGCAAACTGGTTGGAAGTCATATCTATCTAACTATCACCCGCCCGGACATCTCTTATGCTGTCCATATTGTCAGCAAGTTCATGCAAGCCCCTCGGCATCTCCACCTATCTGCAGTCCGCCGCATCATCAGATATATCCTGGGCACACAAAGTCATGGCTTATTCTTCCCTACTGGTTCTTCCCTCAAACTACAAGCCTATAGTGATGCAGATTGGGCTGGTTGTCCGGACACAAGAAAATCAACTACAAGATGGTGTATGTTTCTTGGTGATGCTCTTATCTCTTGGAAATGCAAGAAGCAAGACTCGGTCTCCAAATCATCTACTGAGGCGGAGTACCGTGCCATGTCTACTGCATGCTCAGAAATCATTTGGTTACGTGGTCTTTTAACAGAGCTTGGTTTCACCCAAGATCAACCTACTCCCTTACATGCTGACAACACTAGTGCCATCCAAATTGCAGCCAATCCTGTCTACCATGAACGCACAAAGCACATAGAGGTTGACTGTCACTCTATCCGGGAGGCCTATGATCGCCAAGTTATCACTCTCCCACATATCTCCACTACTCTACAGATTGCGGATATTTTCACCAAACCAATGACACGACCGCGACATAACTTTCTTATTAGCAAATTGATACTTGTTGACTTACCAACATCAATTTGAGGGGGGATGTCAAAGGAATTAGCCAGTCATTCAAAGTTAGCAGATTCTATGGCTGATTTTATATCAAAATTAGCAAATTCTATGGCTAATTTTATACCAAAGTTAGCAGATTCTATGGCTGATTCTATACCCGTAATTATAATTGTAAATTCTCTATATTTCCCTCATTTACGATATGCCTTATTTTCTTCAGCTTGTATTCATTATATAAGGGACATTCTTCTCCAAGGAGGACACCAGTTTTTTTGCTCAAAACTTTTTAAGATTATCAAGACATACATTTCTCTCCATTGTCAGCTCTAAAAATCTTGATTTTGGTATTAAATTAGTTTTGAATTTCTTCTAAAATAGTCTAAAGGTTTGGTTCACATTAGATTTATTCTTGATTATATATATCTAAGTCATTCTTGAATAATCGTCAATATAACTTACAAAGTATTTGTATCCATCTAGAGATGAAAACCTAATTATTTAAACGTAATTATGGATTAAATAGAAAAATTATAAACTTCTCTTATTAATTTTTGAAGAAAATGAAGTACTGTGATGTTTGACAAGTTTACAACTTTCACAAGAAAATTTATGAGAATTCTTACAGTTTAAAAACATGATATTTAACTTTGAAAAAATTAAATATCTTAAGCTATAATGCCATAAGAGAATGTTTTCTTTTTTGTTAAGTGGGCCTTGCTTACTGCTCACGAGGATTAAGCAGGTACAGGCCATCTATCTCACTCCCTCTAATTATTTTCCTCGTGTGAAGATCCTAAAACATACAGTGAGTCGGATAAAAAATTACACAATAGTTCATAGGCTTTGTCAATTAGCTAACTGATAATAAATTATGAAGAGAATGACTAACGAGTAGGGCTGAGGTAAGATCTAAGGGCTTGGCTTGAATTCTGCCCCTACAGGTTTCTCACCATCGGCTAACAAAACATGTTTAGCCTCTAGCATAGTAAATAAGGAGGTAAAAATATTATGATTGCCAGTAATATGGTGTCTGCCTCTTGAGTCAATGATCTATGGGAATGTTGACTTGGGTCTTAAGCTAGTTGTAGTTGATAATATTTTCTTAATCTACATTACTTTATCATATTCATCTTTACTGAGATCCAAATTGATTGTCTTGAAAGGATTCAGTTGTGCTAAATTGTTTGTCTTTTCTTAAAATTCCTAATGTGATTTTGAAACTTGTGAGATGTATACTATGGTTAGTATTCTATGGAGCACCCAACACTTATCCAATATGTGGTTATTTCTCCCACAGTGTGTGTAGTGGAGGTTGGATCTTCCTCTACCTCTTTCTCTACTTGTATGACCTCTTCTTGTATGATATTCACTTCTTCCAAAACTTTTGTTAGTGTTATTGTTGCAATCACCTTCACATTGGTATTCTAGCCTCCAATTTGTATACTAATTCTTTATAGTCTTGCTTACATACTATTCGCTGAGGGTATTTTTTCTTTTAACATAAACTGATTTTTAACCTATTTATATTTTTTGTTCAAAATTAATAAAAATAATCACTCTAAACTTTTCCTTCTATTGATTTTGTCTTTCAATACTGAAAGTGGAGGGTTGATAGATATCCAATTTATTCCAGAGGTTTTTTAATCTAGTAAAGTATTCTTCAAGTGTTCTCCCAAATTGTCTAGTTTTGACCATCCTCTCAATGATTTCAAAAATTCTAAAGGCATTGTTTTTACCTGAATGCAAATTTATGGCTTCTTTTGAAATTTATTTGGTTGTATCAAAGTCCATTATATTTATACTTATGATTGGTTTCATACTATTCTAGAGAAGAGTTATTACCTAACTATCTTCTTTAAACTAGTTTTCTGTTGACTTCTTAGGTGTTTCTCCTTTAATATATAATCTTTTTTCTTTTTCTCTCAAAAATGCTTGTATAGCTTTGACCTACTTGAAGTAGTTTCTAGATCCAACCAAATATATTGAGGTCATTTGTAGTTTATGCCCTTCTCCAGAAGTGACAAAAACTTTGTTTTCTTATCCGGTCGTAGTTCTAGATACTTAGGGCCTTTCTACTAAGACTAATAATGACTTAGAGGCTTCTTTTTTCTGTGACGATGGAGAAGTGAAAGAATAAATGAAAAAGATCTCTTATTTTTGAGAGAAAATAGATACAAATCATAACCCTAATATTCAGTCTTTATTTATACATGAAAGAGTTTTACTCCTACTCGGGCTCTAAGCCTTAATCCATTTATATTGAAATTTACTCTCTTATTTTAATTGAGCTTTTACTGAATTTTGAGATGTAATAAATCCCGTATTTACTTAAGCATTTAAAGGGTGTTTGAGTACAATTATATTTGAGATTATCTCAAATCCCACATGGATATTCTCAACTTTAACTTTCTATTTTCCTGAGCTTTAATTCTTCTGTTATTTTTTTTGAACAAGGATAATACTTCAAGAATCTTTAAATTACAAAAGAAATGATCAAAAGTAGATAAGCTGACAAATCCCTAAAATGCACTTTGCTAAGATGAAAAATCTCTGAAATACACTAAATATATATCAACCATCAACATCCAACATTGACATACAAAATAACTACAAAGAAGAATTTAGAGTAGTCTTGTTTCTGTTTACTCTAAGCAACAAGTATGATCTAATCAAAAACCAATTTATATAAAAAAAAAAGGTATTTTCAATAACCAACATATATGCAAGCCTACAAATAATGTAATTGTAGTCACTAACAACAGAAGTTTTGAAAAAAAAAACCAAAAGAAAAAGGGAAAATGGAAAAGATAGAAACAATCTCAAGTGCACTCACTGTGAGAGAACTAACTACACAATGGATAAATATTGGATTCTCATGCGTCTTTTTGGCTGTAAATGCTTTGTTCATGTTCCCGCCCTCTCTCGTGAGTTGATATCACCCCGTGCTTCTACCTGCATCTTTCTCTGATATCCTCCTCAAAAAGGACATCGCGAGAGACAAAGGATCGCCGAGTGATGGGATCATAACAACGCTCTATACTTGGTCACCTGTTTGGCAAAAGACGCTTTCTTTCTTTATAGGCTGCCAGACGCGCGACTAAGGCTAAGTTTGATCATTTGGTTATTTCGGTCTAGTTAACCGACGGATCCTATTGTTTACCTCGACCTTATTGAGGTGCCCATGTCTCATAAGTATTCAACTTATATCAAAAGTATCGTGAGAACTAAAATACCCCAAAACAAGTGCCTACTCTAATGACAATTGAGATTAGAGCTCCGTATAAAAGAGTATGACCAGGTGATATATGCTAAAAAGACATTATCTACCTCAAGCAACATAAAATCAAAACCAAGTACAAAGCTCACCATGGATCATTGATTCAGGTGCAACCAACCATATAACTAGCAATCTCAGACTATTCTCATCGTTGTCAAATACATTACAAGCAAAATACACTCTTAACTAATAGAAAACATGCTTTGTTAAGGGCTGAGGAAATATACAAACTAGATCACTGCACCTCTCTTCAATCATATTAGTTAATCAATTATCTTGTAACCTACTTCATAAGCCAATAAAAGCCCTAACTTATAGTGTAACTTTCCCTTTATACTGTGTTTTTCATAACCTTCAAACAAAAAATATTACATCAACAAAGGCAGATGGAGGCCTATACCTTTTAAATCCTGATGGAAAACAAGCTAGAGCTTAAAACCATGTTTTCTAATTATAAAAATCATTTTAAACTCACCTGTTAAACCTGTGAACTTGCCAAACATTATATGAGCACATTTTCTTCTTGAATTTATAAAACACTTTGTCTTTGCTATTTCTACTACTTTTATAGTTAAAACTGTGACAAAGATACTGAGTGATCTTAACTAAAGGCAAATAATGAAAACAGAAGTGGAGACACTACATCAAAACAATACATGGGAACTTATACCCTTGCCAAATGAAAAAAAACAATGTGATGCAAATGGGTGTACACATTTAAAAAATTTGACAAATAAAAGGAACTTCACAAAGATATGGTATGGACTATTTTGATACCTTACCAATAGTAAAACTCAACTAAATGAGAGTCATTTCGTAATTAGCTGTAAACATAAACTATAGCCTATTATAGATTAATGTAAACAATGTCTTTCTTCATGAGCACCTCAAGGGGAAAATACACGACTCAACCTAATGATTTATCAACACTAAAGGGCAACTAGTATGTAAACTGAGAAAATCTTTTTATGACCTCAAACAGTCACTTAAGGCTTGGCTTAAAATGTTTAGTACTGCATTCACAAACTATGAATTTAAAAAAAGTAAATCAAGCTACTCAAGTCTTTATTAAAAGAGAGTTCAGAAGAAAAATTATATTTGTAATTTATATGGATGATATTATAGTGACAAGTGATGATAATAAAGGAATTGAAGAGTTCAAAGAATTTTTCAAAACTCAACTTGAACTAAAAGATTTTGACAAGCTATTCTATTTTCTAGGAATAAAAGTTACACACTCAGCAAAGGAATTGGTCTTATCTCAAAAAAAAAAACACATCGAATCTCCTAAATAAAATAGGTATATTGGAGAACAAAATCTCAATCACACATGAATCTAAATACAAAACTGTATTCTAATATAAAAACTAAAGTCAAAATCCTAAACCATATAGGAGAATTGTGGGAAAACTCATTTATCTAACTATTATACGACCTAACATTGCATTTTCAGTACGTAATGTAAAACCAATTTATGCAATCCCCAAAAAAATCACATATGAAAAATATGCACAAAATCTTAAGATATATAAAGAAAATACCTAAACTAGGCTGAAATTATAAAAAATATGGAAATCTAGATATACGATGCTATATTAATGTCAACTAGGCAAATCCAGCTTTTGACAAAAATTTAACTGGAAGGTATTGTAGATTTATTGGAGGAAACTTGGTTACTTAGAAGACTAAGAAACAAAGTGTATTAAAAAGATCCAGTGCACAAGCATAATACAGATCGGTAGCTTCGGGAATATGCGACATTTTGTGACTACAATCATTCTTTTAAAAACTAGGATATCCAATGAGGCAAGCTACAAGAATCTACTGTGACAATCAATCAGCTTTACATATCTCAAATAATCTAATGTTTCATGAGAGGATCAAACACATTAAACTTGATCTACAATATACTCCATTGGAGGAACAATTAACTAATATATTCACTAAAGCCTTTAAGAATGAATGCTTGGCCGAAAACACTTTTAAGCTAGACATGTTTGATATCTATATACCAACTTGAGGGAAAATATTGAAATAATGAGAGAATTAGGACTCAGAATGCTTGAGTTCATCACAATCCATTAACAAAGGTCCAAACCAACTCAAAAAACAATAACTGACATAGTGTAAACGAATTGTGTACGAAGCCCAAGTAGGAGTCATGATGTACATAGAACTCCAATCTATATAACCGATGGGATTCTCTCTATTTTTTCTCTCAGAAAAAAACTTTATTTCTTTATTTTCTTCATTTAGAAAACTCTGAATCTACATCCACAAAGCCCTAGAATTGAAATACTAAGAGCATCCAATAATAGAGGGATGGCTCTACGACATGAAAGAACGATATCTCAACTTGTATGGTTGCATTAACCAACCAAGAGGTTATACAAATTGTCCAATTCTAGATAAAGATATGTCCACCCTTTCAGGGAAGCTAAAAGTTTTATAAAGACTATCAAAAATCTAAATATGGTTGCAGAAATTTCATATTCAGTCATGTTATCTGTAGTCTATCCTATTTTGAACCACTTATGTGCCACAACAAAAAAAATGTCAAAACACAACCACAGACTCATGTAAGCTTACCATTGTATCACCATTGCCACCTCCACTGGCATCAAGTGAGCCATGCCAATGGCCTTTAAGTTCTACTAAACCAGGAAGAGTAATATCTTCAAGGATAGTGTCCTCTGACCAGTAATAATAGCTTTTTATTTCCTGCAAAAGCAGACAAAGTTAATGCAATATATTGTCTTACAATGCACCTTGAACTAATGTTTGAAGAACTGGATGGAACATATGCATACCTTAAGCAACTTCTGCAGGCTGTCCGCATGAATTCCAACAGACCGCAAGCTTTGTATAAAAAGTCCTGTAAAGAACTCATAACATATGTCAGGTTTCAACTGATAGTGTACCAGTAAAACAGATGCATTATGTTTCTATAGAGGAATTATGCTAAATTCATCATATTCATGACAGCTGGCTCAAAGCAGGACTCAACTGACTGGAATCTTCAAGATTACACAAAGTTTGACTTTGGTCTCAGCTGGCTCAGGTTTCGCGCCTTTTCTATGTTTGACTTTGGGCCAAGCTTCAACTCAATCTCAGCTTGAATATTTATTTTGAGCCACAAAAGCCAAGCTCAAGATCTCAAAACTGAATGCTAAACAAGAGTTTGAGATATTAAACTGAATCAAGCAGCAGTTGACTTATTTACAGCCTACATCATGGTTTCCAAAGGACCAAAGGAAACACCAAGTTTATAATGCTCGATAGTAAACCACAAATACATTAATGACTACAGCTCTTGGTTTGAATTAATTCTGGATTGGAATTTTAGAGTAATGGCACTGGAAAACAAGCAATTGTCGCCGTTGGCACACACACTGATGGTGATTATCACGTTTTGGACTCATAAATTTCTGGGAGAAAGACTCCAAGTATTTTCTATAGAAGAAAGGACCGTGCATCAAAAAGGATCAGCTTGATAGCGCAGGCCTACATTCACTTGTCCACACAACAAAAATTACCTAAGTTTTTAAGACGTAAATTTAGAATTTCAACTAAGATTTTTTAATATAATAAGATTCAGAATAAAGTATGGAGCAATAACTCAAGAATTTGGCACCAAAGATTCCTAAAAGTGATATACTCAATTTTCAGCATTATGTGGCATGCAATAGTGCAACACAATTTGTTTAGCTCAACCTCAAACAATTGTTCAAGAACAGTTTCCAGTCCTCTGTCAATTCTTTGCTATGATGTCATCTGACCTACAAGCTCGGAGTAGAACTCATTTGCAATGGTGCAGCTATAAGATGATCGATACCTTAAGATTGTAAATAATCAGTATCTTAAAATTGTCTACCACCCAAAATGCATAGGATAATATTTTTGCACCATCTTCTTATTTTCAACATAAACTGCAATACTATATTGAGTTTGTCATATACTGGAAACTATTTATTCATTCTAAGTTATGTATCAATAATTCGCAGATAATAACCCATACATGCTAATCAGTGAAGCACAATTTTTACTTAGATCCAGAATGAATTGCAGGATCAGTACTTCGAGAAAGAAGCCTTGCAAGGGGAAGCATCTCAGTTACTTCTGCACCAGGGACTTCCAATCTCACCGTCCATCTGCCCATTGAAGATATTACCCTACCAAGATGCCCAGCCATTGCCTTTCTAAAAAAGCCATCCCTCCAGTTGTCAGTAAGATATCTATCTTGCATCCCAGGCAACACATACTCCCCTTGAAGCTCATATTGGATGCTAGCTTGCTCCAGAACAGTTTTCTCAATGGTGATCTATATGAATACCATATCATCATTGTAATAAGCAAGTCAAAACAGTGTCTAAGCTCTGATTTGAATTTCACTTTATAAAAATTATGACCAGTTGCAATAAATATAAGGCAGAAAGCATGGGACAGTGAAGTAACCACCTCAAAGTTGAATATAATTTTTCTACTACAATAAGAGAAACAATAGATACACAAGTTGCCAGTATCAGATATGTCAAAAATTACCATAAGGGGATTTTAGGCAATATGAAAACCCATTCATTAACATTTTTAGCTTGTTTAGGCACTCCAATGCACATAATAAATAGAAAACATCTTCTAAATAAGTCCCATAACATATCAAAAGGAGAGAATTGGCCAACTGCAAAACCCATGTAATTTCAAAGGGTTATCAGAAATTTTCTAAACTTGTACTATTTTCTTTATCCCAACAGTTGATTAGATGCAGAAAAATACATCAGATTCTAGATGCATGTTTTCACAGGGTCTGACAGCAAAAATAGAAATATGGGCCTCTACAAGGCAAGATGCTTTTATAAACTTGGTTGTGAGGTTTCTCCTTTGGCATGTTTTATGTGCCATACACTAAGACCACTAACCTATAAAAGTTAGTCTACATACACACCCGTTATGGTCACACTATCTGCAAGTCCAAGCATAAAAAAAAAAAAAAACGAAAAAACATTTGACGTTTCTTGGACCAAATGTAGGCCCTCTGCTATATGTCTTTTAGAAAGGAACAATAAGAAAAGGAGATTTTTCTACATCAGCAGAAATTTATCACAATCTGTCTACTTAAGTTTTAACTGCTTCCTAATGCTTGTAGGGACCACTCCATTCAGAGCATGCTGAAAAATGGAAAACTTCAGATGGATTGAAGAAGAGTTCTAGAGAGTTACTGACAACATGTCCACTCCATCTAGCAGCCACATCAAGGGCTTCACCTAGCACACCACTGAATTTTGGATGAACTGATAATAATCCACGGCCCTTCCTTTTTTGATAGTCAAGGTGAAGCTCTGCCTGCAAGTGAACAAGATATCATAAGAATGATTTGAAGTAGAGAATATGACAAATGATTATTTAAGATAGTTTTATGTACGGATAACTTAAGGTCTCAAGACTAACAAACTGATGCTATCTGAGATCTTTACACCTGGATAAGTTCAAGTTATGAGGAAGATGTCACTTTGTTGCTAAACTGCCTCATGATACAGGCTTCTCATAACTCGTGCAATGAAACATAACGTCCTCATGTAAGAAATGCATTAGTCGTAATTGTGGGCAGGCACTTGCCTGTGGGCATGTTTTTAGCCTGTATAGGACACTAGAGAGTAACTGACCAGTCTCATTGTCTGGTTAGATGTAGAAGCCCACATTCCCCAATATCAGAAAAAAAAAAACTGTGCTATTCTTCCACAATGAAGATCTAAACTGGCAAGGCAGCAACCGTGAAACAAAAAAATTAAAAACTTGTTTGTCACTGTCAGCAGCCGATAGAGTTGTAGGCTGTACATAAATGTAATGCATAAAGACGGACAGAAAATATTTGGAAACAAAAATATTTCACAGTTTACCCAGAAAAATATTGAAGCCACCTCACATGCTACCAGTAGTTGATTAAATTCGTTACCTTTCTTCTCTTCACAAGTTTTTGGATCTTCATCCTCTACCGATTTTATCATTGTATCAATTCAATACAAAATCAATAAGTCTAGCTGACAAAAGCTAAAAGTTGCACACTAAATTATGGGCTGAACTACTCACCCTTTGTATAGTTCCTCAAAGAGATGCAAGTTCCAGTTCATCCAGTGGCAATTGCCGCACTTTCCAATAAACAAAGTAAACAATCAGACTACAATTTACAGAACACCAACTTACACAAAATCTAAATCTAGGTAAGGAAAGTTCATATCACCTCCAGATTAACTAAATGTTGTGGTTGGTAAGAAACATTAGCTCTTAGCTGCCCTTTTCGAAGAGAAACAACCATGAATCTTCTATTTTGCATGGTTTGGTCAGTGCTAAACCAAAATGGCCCACTAACGTCCACTGATAAGTTCTCATCAGGCCTACCTGTTGCATCCAACTGCAAGTCACAAACTCCAAATGATTGGTTAGATATCCGATTTTGAAGCAAAAAATTGAAACAGAAATGAAAGCAAACGTAATTTTAAGTAACCCAAAGTTCAACTTTTCAAATAACTAAAGTAAATATGAAGCAATCATTATTTATAGAGCTCCAAGACAACAAAATAACAAACATCAACTATCACAAAAGTGTTGATGTGTGAAAAACATGATAATAAGTAGAAGGTTATTTTCTTCCCTTTGTGTTTAAATGATAAAAAGAATACGTACAGAATAAGAATACAAAATAAGATTTCAAGAGATGAAGTGGAACAAATTGGATCCTTTCAATAGAAATTGGTGCAAAAAGAATCCTGAGACAACTCGGTACATCAGCTTAGATGTCCCCATAACCACAAACAAGTCTGCTTTTTCTTCATTCTCACTACTTCAATTTATAAATCAGATTCTTTATCCATAAATAGTTTTAAGAGTTGAATTTCCATTTAACTCAAGTAATTCAAATATTAACTATTATATCCATGTCAAAATTCTACTCTCTTAGTCACATAATATTCAAACCCAGCTCCTTCTAGATCATTGCAAAGCCTTGTAAATGACCACCAACATTGCATTACTAATGAATACAGTTGCCACACATTGATAATGGCTTATTCTAAGCACATGCCACTAGTGACTTAGGCAACGTCATCTAAAGAACCCCATTAACAAAAATTCAATGGCACAATTGAATTGATAGTAGTATAGCAAAGAATGTTAAATCTAAAGCTTTATTTGGATTTCAAGCATTAGCAATAACCCGTAGCGAAGGGAACAACACAAAGGCTCAAAACATTTGTTAGGTCATAGGATTTGTAAAGGACTTTTATTTTAAAGTAGATATGAGAGAACTTTGTTGATTAAATAGCAAGTTGTTTAAACTACATCTCACCAAAAGCTATATGGCATATTCTGTTGAATCATTATAAATCTAGCAACATCTAAAAAGTGTTCATTTTTTCTCTCAACCTCTTTTGAGGTGTATTCCCCTCCACTGTCAGCTCTAAAAATTTTGATCGTTACATTATACTAATTTTATATCTTTTTGTGAAACAATTTAAACATATGAGTGACATCTAATTTGTTTTTTATTAGATATATTCATGTTATTCTAGAACAATCATCAATAAATCTTATAAATTACTTATATTCATACAGTGAATTGTTTTTAGATATCCAGACATCATTATGAACTAAAAAGGAATAGCTATAAATTTTTCTTATTAATTCTAGAAGCGCAAGTATTCCTGTGATGTTAAACCAGCTTACAAGTCTCACAAAGAAGGCTTTGAATAAGAGCTAAACCCAGGAAACATAATTTTAAGCTTAGGAAAGAATAAACAACCTACTCTATAATTTTATAAGAGTATGGCTTCTTGCTAGTTTGTATAGACTTAAGGTTGCTTTCCTTCATATTACAGAAAGTATAGGCCTCTAGTTTTAGTTCTTCCACCAATTTTTTTTTTAATTTGAAAATCCTGAAAAATACAATGAGATGGGAAAAATGTCATACTACGTTGAGAGTCTTTGTTAGCTAGCTCATTGAAAATAAATTATAAGAAAACTTGTTAACCAAGAGAGCAATGTTATCTATTTCTTACTAAAGCATATTCTCCATTAGTTAGGATTTTATGTTTTAATTGTACTAGATTTGACGATGATAAAAACAATTTAGGGTTACCAGTCATATGATTTGTTATTCCTGAGTTAATAATTCATGGCTTACTATGAGTTTGACTTACTGCTCCTGCCGTGGTTGAGACAGATAATGCTTTCCTGACTTGGATGACATTATCATATTCCTTTTTATTGAGTTTTAATCTCATTGTCCTTGGGATTGAGGCCTATTCCGATGTATTCTAGACTTTATTATGCTCTCGATAGAGATTGAAAATTTGTAAGATGGGAGTAATATCATATTTTTCATGCAAAACCCAGCACTTACCCATTATGTATTTAGTTCTCTCATAATAAATACACTTGAGATTTGTAACCACCCGTTACTTCATAATGGCTCATTACTTGGGCCCACAACCCACAACCCAATAACCGCCTCTATTTATAGTCAGCTACCACCCACTAAATCCTAACGAATAGAGAACCGGCTTGAAGGTAAAGAGAGTCAAGGAACGATCGTTGGGAAGGCTTACGGAGTGGCAAGAGGATTCGGGACGATCGTTATCGAGATTCGAGGTAGGTGGTGTTACTTTCATTCGTTTCTCTTTACCTCTATTCGAAGTAGATTGAGTTATTTTCATTCGTCTTTCTTTGCCTCTATTCCTGAGACAAGTTCATGTTGAATAATCAGAAAATTTAGTGACCCCCATGATATTTAGGAGGATGATGATAACTTAAATTTAAGTAAAACTAAGTAGAGATTAGATATGTCTAATTTTTGAGGTGTTATACCGATCTATGTCATGTTTTGAGAATAGAAAAATTAGAGGATTAAATTTGCAAAATCCCCATCTTCCTCTCCAATCAGCGTCCGCTGTAAGGATTAAATTTGGAATTATTAAGGCCTTGGATGATAAATTGCTGGATCAATGATCAATGACTGTTGATAAAAATATGATAATTTTGAGGTTCACAAAGTAGAATTGATGGAAATTATTTACCTTGATGACGGAGTTGTAATTTGGAATGATATAGGGGCTAAATTGCATATATACATTTGAACAGTTGTAACCTTCTCATTTAAGATCCGATTATGATGGTTTAAGAGTCGTTAGACTTGGTTTTTCATGCTGATTTTATTGATGGTCTCGAATTTTTCCTTTGACGATGTCTTCTAGCTGGATAGTCTGATTTATGATCGAGTCGACTCCTTTCTATCGCTTGGTAATCTTGACTCGATATTTATTGTGACTGAGCCTTTGGTATCTTGAGGGATGTATGCAGTGGGACTCTATTTGACTGGTACCAGTTGGCGATTCCCTACTTCGGTACGGGATTAATGAGACTGTCAGACGTGACAGTAGCCGGTCTCCTGAGTGATAGGGGACGTGATTCGTTGTGTGATTAGACGGGATCACCACTCCATCAGCGGTTGGGAGTGCAGCGTGGTATGACTCTGCTTGGTAGGGGGTCCAGCCACACCCATATACTGATTTACGTGTAGATTGGTTCGACTCTGCTTGGCGACCGTCTCCGTAACATCTGTGGGGGAGTCCATAGTCACTGTCCCTGACCACTGGCTATCGTGATTGTGATGTCTTGTGTGGTCGGTCTCCTGAGGTGTAGGGGATGTGATCAGTTGTGTGACTAGACGGATCACCACTCCACCAGCGGTTGGGAGTGCAGCGTGGTATGACTCTACTTGGTAAGGGGTCCAGCCACACTCATAAGATATTCTTGTTGATTCATTCCTTACTGTGGATGTTGGTTTACCTAATCACCATTGTCGTTGTATTATTTTTGTTGCTATTGTGTTAATTTTATTGTTACTACCAAAAAATTGATCTCTCCTACTGTTTGAAGGAGGTAATCCCCTACTGAGCACTCGTGGCTCATTCTTTGATTGTTCCTATCCACAGGAGAGTAGCAGCTAAGCACTGGTGACTGCAGTAACAGAGAGCACATGCGCGACTACCCTTAGAGCTAATTTATTTTCATATTATTCTATTTTTATGTATGGGAAAATTTTGAGAACTTGAGTATATTTAGTGAGACCACGTTTTGTTATATTATCTGAACTATTTTCGTATCGGTGAAATAAATTTTAATTCTATGTATTCTGTAAACCTTTTATATGTATGTTGTCCACTTGTGTTGTGATTCAATCGGATACGACAAAGGTGTTACAAGATTGGTTCTGCCTCTTCCTTATTCTTGTTTTCTTCTAGAATGTTCTCCTTGTGGGTTGAATTCTCATTTTCTAAAACTTTTGCTAGTATAAGTAACTGAGACTCCTATCTCATAATTAGCAGTTTCTACTATAGTTTGTATGTTTGCCATTTGCAGCCTTACATATATGCTGCTAAGTGAGGATACTTTCTCTTTTGACATAAACTAATTCTTGATTTATTCACTCTTTATCCAAAGTGGCCAAAAATAGTCACCCTGAAGTCTTCTTTGTACTGATTTTGCTTCTCAATGCTTATTATTAAAAGTTGATAACATGTCTAGTTCATTCTACAAACACTTCATCTTTGCAAAATGTTCTTATAGGGTCTTACTAGCTTATCTGGGTCTAGCTGTACTTTCTGTGATTTTAAAAATTCTTGAAACATCATCTCTACCTAAATAGTCTTCCACCTTTTTCCTATATCTGTTTTGCTATATTACTGTCCATTATATTAGCGTTAACTATTAGAACCATCCTGCTCTACAGCATGATCATTACTCGATCTTCTCTGAACTACTCTTCTGTTAGCTTCTCAAAAGAGTTTTCTTCAGTGTCCAGCTTTTTTTCCTTTTATTTTAAAAAAACTTGTGCAAATTTAGCCCATTAGAAGTAGTTTCTGGATTCTACCAGACATATTGATATCATCTGAAGTCCCAAGTTGTCTCTAAGGTTTACTGATGTTTTGTTGTCTTCTCTAAGACTTGTCCTAATGTCTGTGGAATCCAGGATCTATTGGCTTTGAGAAATTTCAGGTTCTTAAAGCTCTTATACCATGTTACAGATTCTAAGACTTACTGATATTAAACTAGGGTTTATTATCAATGAAGAAAAAGAAAAGCGAGTGATTTTCACTATTCTGAGATAAACAAGTTTACAGCATATTATAAACCCCAATATCCTCATCTTTAAATAAATGAGAAGTTCTAATACAATTCATACTTCGACTTCTTTTTATCGTCCGTTTATTTTTTTGTTGGTTATTTTTTTCCAAGTTCATTTTGTTTTTTTTTTGAGTTGAGATGATCCACGGATTGGCTTAAGTATTTGAAGAGTATTTTAGTGCAACCATACTTGATATTACCCTAAATTCCACGTGGGTATTCGAAATCCTAATTTTCTGCTCTTCTAAATTTTAATTCTTGTACTATTTTCTTGAGCTTTGCTTCTTCTGTTGTTTTTCTAAGCTTTGATTCTTCTATTGTTTTCTCAACAAGATCTAACCCATCGAATCTAGATCCAGTGATCCAAGTCCAACAGATCGCGTTAGATCTAGAGCATGAAATCTAGATCTGACAATCATCGGTACCGTCGCTATGATAGCCACTGAATCCAATTGCTATGAATTTACCTTTCATTATCATGAATATATACAAACAAATACATCTAAAAGAATAGAACATATAAATACAGTTTGCACAAGTTATTAATAATTGTTGAAGTTATTGCCTACAAAATTTTAATCATAAATCAACTAATCTTACAAAACTAATACAACAACATTAACTTGCAAATGTTGCTGTCTGTATATTGTCCAGATCCTTGTGGGAACCAAGTCCAAGATTGTGGATATCTTAGCAAATGCCTCCCATGAATTGGTACAGAGAAAACATTTTGAATTTTCCTACTTATATTTTACATTTTTAATTGATGAATTATTTGTTTCATTAGGAAGCATAATGATCTATAATGCTGCCAAAGGAACCAATCTTGACAGGTAACACATACATAAAAAGCCATTAGAAAGGCTAAAGCAGAATAAAAAGAAACTACAAATTTTTCCAGTTCACGAGTTCTGAACACACAATGAAGATGTAAGGTGCAAAGAGTACCTTAATAGCCTCATTAGAGATGGATAAAGAACCAACCTTCTCATCATCAATCATTTTGATACCTTGTACATCGTTCTCATCATCATTTGCATTTCCATCATAAACAACTTCAGAAACTTTTCCTTGAAATTTGATTTTTCCAGTTACTTTCAAATGCAAAGGTCTTGTTGAATCAAAGGAATAAGGGGAGACTAGCAAACTCAAACCCTCGCATGCATATATCCAATTCAACGCCCTCAACCATGAGGGGCATGGTTTTCCAAATATTGCCTTTTTTTCCAGGTACCCAGTAGTCATCGGGATCAGGTGTTAGAAATTTGGTAAATAATTCAGAGGTAACGGATGAGGAAGCTATAGTAATGCAGTCATGTGAGATGATAATATGCCCATGTGCATCACTAAACGAATCTTCAGCTTTGGTTGCAGCCCACTTTATGACAAATCTCCTATTTCAAATGTAAGAATGGAAATTTAAAGACATCATAATATGCACAACAGCAATGACAGGACAGGTAAAATAGCAAATACAAATATTTTAAGTAAGATTTGAAGGCCAAATCAAAAATAAGTAGCCACAGATTAAAAATGGGAGCTCAAAGTGATTGCAAACAGTTTAACAAGCACATCTCACTTACACAATTATCAGGGTTGAAAGTAAAATTTGCTGACACATGAGAAAATGGAATACAGTCAAATGCAGCGACTGCACCAGCGTCTTTATTCTTTATAACTGCTTCAGAAGCAGCATTCAGAGGGATACTTGATACAGAATTAGAAGTTTTCCTTGATATCATCCCACTTCCCACAAATACAGGAGAATCCAATGGGCCTTGACAGTTAAATACAGCTGTTACTGTCCCTGCCAACTGTGGAAACAATATACGCAAATTGAAAAATATTCAAGAAAACAATTAACTCAGTCAAATTCAAGACTTGTCTACAAATTTACAGAAAAATATTTCCTATGGATTTTTGTTGACCAAAGGAAGAAGATTTCTAAAATGCATACTTTGCATCAATGACAAACTGAGATGACAAGGATTTGTTAATCATAACAAGTCATAAGCATCTGTTTGCTTGGAGAATTTCAATTACCAGTTCTGAAGAAAACTTCCAGCATATAGTCAGTCAGTCCCTCAAAAACAAAGGGAAATTGTTTCTAACTGGGAAAAAAGGACAAAAAAATTTTTAGGGAAGTTTAGTAGTTACTTTAACCAATTATTCAAGTAGCCAAATCCAAATAGAAGGCAGCAGAAAAGTAAGACATGTTGGTTAAAACATTTACATGCTGATTAGAAACAAATTCCAATTTGGACTTCCATTATTGGAATCAGATTGGTGCTCACTACTCGTCCACATAGCTGACTAGAATTTTACTAATTGGAATAAAATTCTATAACACTCAAATCCAAGACGTAAGAAATATGAGCCCAACCAACCAGACCAAAGAGAATAATTCTACTACCTGCAAATTAGAAGCAAAAGATAAAAGTTCCCAGATTGAAAAGTCGATGAAACCAAAAGATAGGCATGAATCTATTACAGGCCACATAAGCAAAACGTTGTCCGCTGTATATTACAAAAGGCTTCACATCCAGACCCACAATCCACAATTCATACTCAACACCAAATAACTATGTGCAAATGATAGCAGCTAAAACACACTGCAAACAGTAAGATAAAACACTGTAGCTATCCCAATAAATTTCGCTTATCTCCTTATCTCTATGAATACCTATCGCTTTCCAAGCAAAAGCAATTTAAATAGGAAGCAAATCCCAAACTAGATGCAGTCATATGTGCATCTTACTCCAACAAATTATAAATTGGTAATTTTCTTCCACCTTTTTAGTGAATTATTATCCGAAGCTCTTATAGTGGCAACCTCAATACCAAAGAGGAAATATCCGTACTACATACAACTATCTTCTACCATTTCTCTTTCCATCTCAAATAGACAATTACTACAAATTATTTAATTCATAAAATAGTTGAATTCAAAATGCTGTGCATCTTGGAAAATTGGTATTGGAAAGCTCTCCAGCTGAACCCCAAATCTCACAATTGGCTTTGGGACATGATGCCATGTGGAAAGAATTAGAAAAATCCTGATGCTGAAGTTCCGCCAGATGACTAATAATAAAGAAGACAAAATCATTTACAAATTGGATGAAAACAATGTCTAGAAAACAATGTGGAAAACAATGCTTGTGAAGTACACACCATGATAATAGGAGGGCTGCATAGATGTGTTTTGCGTTTATTTTGACAGAAAAATAATTTCAGGAGGGAAATATTAAGTTCCATGAAATAATATCAAAGTTTAGGAACTAAATCAAGGCTAGACACATCAACAATGTCATTTTTAGAGTCCTCGTGAGTTCATTCACTTCAACACAAGGAATCTGAAATCAGAAGATGAGAAATATTATGTTACATGCACAATGAATATTAGAAGGAATGTTAAAGAGAGAAGCTATCATGTGGTGAATGAAGCTGCAAAGTGCAAGACTTCAGCATAGAAAGTGAGATCTGAGTGTTTCGTTCGATCTTAATTTCTAGGGGGTATCCAGTGCATGGTTTGCCAATTTGATCTACCAATTCTGGCTACTTACAGCATTAAAAAAAAAGTACCACAAAGCACCATAACATTTATTAGAAAGAGAAATTGCAATGCATTAAATAACAAAAATGGGCTGTTCAAACATTCTCAAAAGGCTCACAACTAAAAACTCAGTAGACAGGATAAATTAAATCAAATGGAGGGTACTGAAAGGCGTCTAACTGCACCAAGCAGTAGAAAATAATATATGTTATTTCAATTCCTCGTAAGAAACTACTTTCATCATTCTGTTATTGGCACATAACAGAATACATCAGTCTTAGGTGTGAAATTTGATGGTTGTGAATGAATCAAGATGAGTGGACCTGTGTTGGTGTTTACTGGTCAATATTGAAGTACAGAGAGTTATATGAGAGGACAAAAGTGTATAAAGCTCATCACTAGTAAAGACTTTTTACAGATACAATGCAAGTAGAAAGCAAAATGTTCTACAACTTGGGTTCATATTGATAAAAGTGAAAAATGAGAAACCTGATACATCAGATGGAACTCTCCATCTTCACGATTTATCCCAAAATCACCAGAAGCTTCTAAAGGTGCATCACCAAACCATCCGCTTGCATTGTGCAGGAATATTGGTTGGCCTCGAAAACACAAACTAACTTTCAACTCCTGCAGGGATGTGTGCAATGGCATGTCAAAACACACTCAAACTGCCAACTGCGAACACAAAGAAATTTGCTCATCTTCTATAATGAAAATGGGCACCATCTCAAGTAGGTCAGGTTTGACACAAACAAGATGACCTCTAAACTGAGAACTGCATAAAATGAATCCTCTTTCTTTTCCGAAAACTTCAATGAAACTTCATATCTCCCAGCAGAAGGGAAAGTTTGTTATTTTGAAAGCACATTTCTAACTTCAGCACAACATTATGGTAAAATGCTGCAGCAGAACTGCAGTAGAAAATGTTATGTTTCACTTTCACCGCAAACAACAAGAAAATATGGAAATGTTTTGGCAACTAAAAGACAGTGGTGCAGAGAAAGATCTGCAAAAGCCATAGCATGGAAAACTTTTGATATACCGAAACCTTGAATTTAATTTATTTTTTTTTTAAGGTCCCTACCAAGACAAATTTTTCAGAGGACCTGCATTTTGATCAGGAACAAGAACAAAATGGTTCCAAAGAAGAAATTTATATTTCCCTTGTTAAAGGTCAAATGACAAAATATGCAATTTCCAAGGAATTATTTAACCAAATCCACTATATTGTGCACTGGATAAATAATCAAAACAAGAGCATTGGTGAAATAAGAGACAACTATCATGGATTGTAATCATTGATGAAAGCTAACAGGACTTGGCCATACCGTAAAACATGAAGGAGAATCTAGTATCTGAAGAGCTAGCCCATGAACATCAAGCTGTCCATGAAGGTTCGGAAAAGTGTCCTCTCATGACATGCAGATGGGAACCTGAGAAAAGAGAAATAGATTAAAAAAAAAACTTACTGATCAGGATTGTCAACTGTGGAGATCATAGATTATAGGTAGTTCAGACTAAAAAACAAGTGCAAACAGGAATCATGTCAGAATTCAACATACGTAAACATAAATGATCTTCCGTCATGGTCATTAACAACTAAATCACAAGATAGTACCTCCTATCGATGTTGTCAAAATCATTACTGTATCATATACTATTAGAGGATCGAACCGAATCGCATCGTGAATCATAACATTTTTTATGAAATCCAGAAAAACAAGAATAATTCAAAACACTTAGATTTTATGCCCAAGTTAATAGCTATAAAGCATCTTAACTCAATACCATAGTGTGCAGGATTCAGTATTCTGAAAATAGAAAAGGAAATGTAACAAAACAGGAGACAAAGCAAAGCACATAAGGATAAATCATGACAGCCATACAGCCAAAATCGAAATGCAAGATAATCACATAGAAAACACAACGAACAGACAGAAGAAAAAACCAGAAGGTACGAAGTATGTTCTTTCAAGACGCTGCTACATTAGTCTCTTGAAGAAGTTAATATCAGTTGAAAGCCCCATTACAGCTAGTCAACATCATTCCAAAAACCGCACGAGAAAAATCACCTTATAGATGTGTAAGTTTCAAAGTTACATTCCTCAACTGCTAAAGGAATCATGCTCGAAGATTTTAAGGAGAGGACTCAAGGAGGTTGAAGACAAAGCCAAAACCCAAAAAAACTATGATGAACAAACATAGGATGGATGAAGAGAAGCCCACTTGGTGTTTGCACAGGCTTTATTGGGTAATAATCCATACCTGGTTGGGATTTAATCAATAAAACATCTGGTTTATAATGGATTAACAGAAATTAGATGAATTGGGTGAATCATGTGCCGACTTGGCTGATTCAACCCTGATTCAGCTGATCCCTCTCTAAACCGATACAAGCTCCAGTTTAAATCACGTGAGGCCTGGAATCAGATGAATCAGACGACTCAAATCATCCAATTCTAACATCACTGCCTCCTATGTTATCCAGAAACACTATAGCAAGCTATGACAATGGCAATAGAAAATTATTGCAAGGCATATGTCATCTTGACATACAAACAGATTAACTTAATCTAGATTAGTTGCCAATGGGTAGTACAACAGATTAGTGGAAAACTAGAATTTCATTCAGAATATTCACTACACAGGAAAATGTACAGGGAAGAGAAGTTGATTAACAAGAAGAAAGTTTAGGCACAATAACAATCAAAAAAATTCCATCCACTCAAGAGAAAAATATATACAGTCAAAGTATAAATAAAAAAAAAAATGCATGCCAAAATCTTATAGCCATTTCTCCTTATAGCGCAATTTGTACCCTTAAAAGTCATCCAA
Organism: Trichopus zeylanicus subsp. travancoricus; assembly: GCA_005019695.1. NCBI lineage: Eukaryota > Viridiplantae > Streptophyta > Magnoliopsida > Dioscoreales > Dioscoreaceae > Trichopus > Trichopus zeylanicus. The sequence goes on from RXID01014269.1 coordinate 226,815, forward strand.
AATATCAACGATCACCATGTCAAATACCAAACCAACAAGCAATTAAGAAGATAGCAATGATCTCAGATTTGTATATTTCTGTGAAGCAATTGATTATTAAGCATAAAAATATTGAGCAAAAGGTCATGCTTAGACCCAATTACTCAAAACTAGGATTCCTTGCTTTCATGAACTGGTGAATTTGGGTACTACATTTTACGATGGCACATGAAGGAAAGTTGGAGTTGTCTGGTAAGAGATTGGTAGGAAACCTATTTCACGGAATCCCAATAATTGGATTGACTAGTTTAATCTTTCCTTCAACAAGGGAATGTAGGAAGGGACTTTTACAGGTGGTAGCAAGTTAGTGAAATGTCCTACTACTGATCACAACAAGCTCAAGCAACACAAAACCCAAACAAATGTGAAGCACATCGAACCAGAAGCAAATATAAAGCAACAACAGATTAACCTAGTTTGAACTAAAGCTTTTGCATAGATAAAGAATCTTCAACACATAATGTATCATAGCTTCCACAGGAAACCAGAGGGCGTACAGCATCACCAAAGACAATATAAGTCTAGACAAGCACCTCACCACTAGCTCTCCCCTTGGACAACGTGATTGGAATCTTCAAATTGGCATGCAATTTCTGTTCAATAGTATCAACAAAGACATCTGCAGACAGCTGGCCTCCTTTGCGAGAGATAAGATCAGATCTCCATTGCATACAATCTCCAGTTAGCTGTACACGTATGTGGCCATAATGGTTTTGAAATTTTACATGCCCATTGGCATTCACCATTTCTCTGTTAAAAGAAGAAAATTTTGTCACTATAAAATGATCGCCATCACACCATCAATACTAAAGGCCAGCCTACTATCAGTGCAAAATGTGTTTTAGTAAAATCATTAAGATGCATCTGACATGGTAGTGGATGATAAACATAAGAAACAGAAGACAAGCATAAAAAAGGGAAAAAAAAAAGAAGAAAAAGGCCCACACTTTATCACTAAAGAAGAAATACTTTTCGTTTGTGAAAGCAGACATTCCAGCATAAGGAAGAACAACAGCATCCTTTTTTGTTGAGAGAATGCAAAGAACTGCCGATGTTTGTCAAAAAAATAAAAAGTAAGGCAATGTTCAAAGACAGCATAGTGAAGAACAGAATGACAAAGTTGAAAGTATAGTTTAACTCCAGAATTGAACAAAACAACTTAATCCTAAGATCAAGCCTACAAATGCACCAATTTAAGTTTAGTGACATGAAAAATCAGATGTCCAATGATATCAGCAAAAACTATTACTAAAATTTCAATTGCATATGCGCAAACGTATACCAACTCAGTAGCACTACATGTAAATTCAAAACATGAACTGTTGTGTACTCTAAATAATTCATTAGAAGCTCATTAATCCCCAAAGACCAAAATTGGCAAAGAAAAAGAGAATTTTTTTAAAATTTTCACTGGGCAAGAAGAACCTTTTTTTTTTTGTATAAAGAAGAACCTTAATACAACTTCGAGTATCAACAGCCACACTAACTCTGGATCCAGCATCCAATACAAAACTACATAATGCCAACCCATTATAAGAACATGCAGTTATGACAACACATCTCTTTTGTAGTTCACTAAAAAAATTGGGAGCCTTATGTTGAACCAGTAATGCAATGGATGGTCAATATATTCAATAACGCAAACTGTGGAGTAAAGAAAGAGAGTGGATGGGGAGGAGGGCAGGGAGGATATAGAATATATGCGGACGAAAAAGGAAGGAAACCATATACATGGCATCTTAGACATCTTACCTGGGCTTATGATCACCATATCCCAGTTGCATTGAAGTGACCTCTGTGAAATGAACAGAGTCTAGAGAAATTGGAATAACCTTCTGAATACCTTCAGAATCACTTTCATTGGCCCCATCAGTAAGTTCAGCAGCAAGTTCTTCAGGGTTTATACTAAAACATGACTTTAGTTTCTGAAGCTGACTATTGCATTGATTTGACAATTGTTCTTTAATCGTTTTTGACAATGCAAGTAACCTGGGGTTTAATGTGGAAGGCCAAATAGATACTGAATTGTGCATTTGGATGAAAGAACTGAACTTTCCAATGGGGGAGCTTTCATATGCAAGACACCTGCCATCTCCAGAGCCCTCATCCAAAAGTTCCAGTAAAGGAACCCGCAGATCATCATAACAAACTCCCTGCTCATAAGCATTGCTTCGGGTATCAAGATGATCGTTGCAATGAAGCTTTTCCAAATAACCATCACTTACACTGTAGGGATTGGGTTTTACATCCTCTGGAACAGTCACTTTCATGTATCAGCAGCTTTGGAATGTGTTGGCGCAAACCCTTTTTCAGAATGTAGGGGAACCATCTCAAGCATTCCCTGGATCTATGATCAACTGTATCTAGTATTGTCAGATCAGCATTGCTAGAAGCAACCTTGTTCACTTTAACAACTTCAATTCCAGTTACTCCATCATCTCCATCTGAAGAACCAGGCCAATGCTCTGTACGAGGGTTGCCAAATTTTCTCCTACATCTGACCTGAAAATAGGCAAGGGCCGTAGCTGCACTGTACCTAAGATTTCTTTGTTTAGAATTGATGCCAGCTTCAGAAGGAATTTTTTTATAAGCATCTCTTTTGAATTTGGGCCTTATAAAATCTGGTATAGTTCTAGACCGGGATTTGATACCTGAGCGAGAAACTTTCACACCAAACAATATCTCCAGATCTGCATGCTTTAAGTCATATTCAATCCCACCATCCATGCAATGGTGATCTCGCTGTTGCATCTTTTCACCCATGCAGAAAAATAGATTGGATCTGAGAGATTCTGAAGCATGACTAGAAGCATCAATTGAATCCTCATATGAATGTGGTGTAGAAAGTTCTTGAGGAACAATATATCCCATTTCTGCAGCTTTTATTGCTTTTCAACCCTTTCCCTAGCCCAGCAGGAAGCAGATTCTTCTCTAGCAAGCCTTCTGGTTTTTGTCCAATAATCGATCCCTTTTTCACTTGAGCGATGTTTCTGCATTTTACTTTCTGAAGGTGATGGAATTCCCAACCAAGAAAAGTCCTCCTTCTGTGCTACTAGAAGACAAGGCTGGTATAGAATGGCATTTACTACAATCTTCCCTCTTCTCAAACTTGCAAAAGGACGAAGACCAAGTTTTATGGATGGAAACTCTGCACAAGAAAACTCCTCTTGGTGTGGCCCAACTGAACATGAGGTCAGTGTTATACCCAAAAGGTGACACTCTTCGAACTCTACCAAATTCAACTTCTCTTTGAACATATTGACTTACGATAGAACAAACAGAAGGTAAAAGCTTGGACTCAATAAAATGTGTGGCCATCAACTGAGCATACCACACCAACATTCCTACAGCCGAAATAACAGCAAAGAAGACAGAGCATCTAACCAAGAACAACCCTTCCTTCCACGGAGGAGCAAAGGATCTAATGAGAGCTTTGCTCATAGAAAATGGCTCTTTTGTACATTTACTTCGGAGACAATCTTTAGAACTAGGGTTTCCTGGTGAAAATTCAGCTTTTCTGAAACTGAAATAAGCAGGCCTACCCCCTCCCTGCCATTTCTGGATTTGATTTGGCAAGAAACAAAAGGAAACCCCAACATTTGACTTTTTGTTCTGTACGAGTGTAAGTCCCCCCATTTGCCGGACTCAAACATTGCGGAAGTGTTGACCCCAAGAATGAGCTACGCATATGACAGAGTCATCTGCAAGGGACCAAGAACCAGGTTCTCAGCCCCCACATAGTTTCAGAAAATAAGCCGGGACCTTAACATTCTGTGTCCTTCACCAGAAAAACCACAAAGCGATTGTAGTGAATATAAGTCACAAATAGAGTGAAACCAAGCAATTTGTTGATGTTATTCTTGATATTCAAGGCAATTAGTAGAAAGGAAATGAAACAAGATTCCATACTACACATGAGCGGAAATTACCTCATAAATCAAAATGGATCCAAAACTAAACAAACCATAACAGTAGATTCTCATTTGTGTGTACTTAGTTCTCATTGCTGCTCTAAACACACAACAGTTTTGTCTTCATGTTCAAAGGGAGTGTTTGTTTCTTGTTGAGAGTCACCAGCTTTGTACTAAATTCCAAACAATCACAACTCCTTATTTCTGATTCTTCAGTATAGTAGTAGATTCTCATCTGTGCAAAGTTTGGTCTCGTTGTTGATCTAAACACACCACTTATGTGTACATGTTTGAAGAGTGCGTTTGTCACTTGTTGAGAGCCACTTGGTTTGTGCTAAATTTAGTAGAATCACTACTCGTTGTTTGTGATTCTTCAATAAAACTGTAGATTCTCATCTCGACAGACTTAGTTCTAATTGTTGCTCTAAACACACAACACGTATGTGTATATGTTCGAAGTGACTATTTGTCTCTTGTTGAGAGTCACTTATTTCGTGCTAAATTCTTTAGAATAACAACTCAATGTTTGCAATTCTTTAGTATAATAGTATATTCTCATTTATGCAGATAGAATCACAACTCATTTATGTTTCTTCAGTATAATAGAGAGTTCTAATCTGTGCATACTTAGTTCTCATTGTTTCTCTAAACATACAACACTTATGAGTACATGCTCGAAGAGAGTGTTTGTCTCTTATTGAGAGTCACCTGATTTGTGCTAAATTCAGTAGAATGACAACTCCTCCTTTGCGATTCTTTAGTATAATAGTAGATTCTCATCTATGCAGAGTTAGTTATTGTTGTTTCTCTAAATACACAACTTATGTGTATATGTTTGAAGAGAGTGTCTATCATTTGCTGAGAATCACCTAATTCGTGCTAAATTCAATAGAATCACAACTCCTTATTTGGGATTGTTCAGTATAATAGTATATTCTCATTTGTGCAGTCTTATTCTCATTGTTGCTCTAAACACACAATACTTTTGTGAACATGTTGGAAGAGAGTATTTGTCTCTAGTCGAGAGTCACCTACTTTGGCCTAAATTCAATAGAATCACAACTCCATGTTTGTGATTCTTCAGTATAATAGTATATTCTGATTTGTGCAGAATAAGTTCTCATTATTGCTCTAAGCACGCAACACTTATGTGTACATGTTTGAAGAGAGTGTTTCTGTCCTATTGAGAGTCTCCTGCTTTGTGCCAAATTCAGCAAAATCACAACTCCTTATTTGTGATTTTTTAGGGCAGTAGTAAATTTTCATCTATGTAGACTTAGTTCTCATTGTTGCTCTAAACACACAACACTTATGTGTACAAGTTTGAAGAGAGTGTTTGTGTCTTATTGAGAGTCACCTGCTACTTACTAAATTTTGTATAATCACAACTCCTTGTTTGTGATTCTTCAGTATAATGGTAGATTCTCATATGTGCTAACTTAGCTCTCATTGTTGCTCTAAACACAGAACACTAACGTGTATATGTTCAAAGAGAGTGTCTGTCTCTTATTGTGAGTCACCTGTCTTGTGCTAAATTCAGTAGAATCACAACTCCTTATTTGCGATTCTTTAGTATAATAGTAGATTCTCATTTGTGTAGACTTAACTTATTTTGTTGCCCTATACACACAACACTTATGTGCACATTTTTGAAGAGAGAGTTTGTATACTAATAGATTCTCGTCTATGTAGGCTTAGTTCTCGTTGTTAGCCTAAATACACAACACTTATGTGTACATATTCGGAGAGAGTGTTTGTCTCTGGTTGGGAGTCACCTGTTTTGTGGTAAATTCAGTAGAATCACAACTCCTTGTTTGTGATTCTTAAGTATAATAGTAGATTCACATTTGTGCAGACTTAGTTCTCGTTGTTGCTCTAAACACACAACACTTATGTGTACATATTCGAAGAGAGTGTTTGTCTCTTGTTGAGAATCTTCTGCTTTGTGCTAAATTTAGAAGAATCACAAGTCCTTGTTCGCGACAAATCATTATAATAGTGGATTCTCATTTATGCAAACTTAGTTATTGTTGTTGCTCCAAATATACAAAACTTATGTGTATATATTCAAAGATAGTGTTTTTCTCTTACTGAGAGTCACCTGCTTTGTGCTAAATTCAAAAGAATCAGAACTCCTTGTTTGTGATTCCTTAATATAATAGTAGATTCTCATCTGTGCCGACTTAGTACTCGTTATTGCTCTAAACACACAACACTTATGTGTACATGATCGAGGAGAGATTTTGTCTCGTGCTTAGAGTCACTTGCTTTATGCTAAATTAAGTAGAAACATAACTCCTTGTTTGCAATTCTTTAGTAAAATATTATATTCTCATCTCTGTAGACTAAGTTCTCATTGTTGCTCTAAATGAACAACACTTTTGTGTACATGTTTGAAGAGAGTTTTTGTCTCTTGCTAAGAGTCACCTGCTTTGCGCTAAATTTAGTAGAATCACAACTCCTTGTTTGTGATTCCTCAGTATAATAGTAGATTCTCATTTGCACAGACTTTGTTCTCGTTGTTGCTTTAAACATATGACACTTATGTGTACATGTTAGAAAAGACTATTCGTCTCCTCGAATAGAGTATTTGTCTCTTGTTAAGAGTCACCTACTTTGTGCTAAATTCAGTAGAATCACAACTCTTTGTTTGTTATTCTTTAGTACAATAGTAGATTCTCATCTGTGCAGACTTAGTTTTCATTGTTGCTCTAAACACACGACACCTATGTGTACATGTTCAAAGAGAGTGTTTGTCTCTTGTTGAGGGTCACCTACTTGGTGCTAAATTTAGTAGAATCACAACTCCTTGTTTGTGATTCTTTTGTATAATAGTAGATTCTAATATGTGGAGATAGAATCAAAACTCCTTGTTTGTGATTCTTTAGTATAATAGTAGATTCTCATCTGTATAGACTTAGTTCTAGTTGTTGCTCTGAATACACAATGCTTATGTGTTGATGTTCGAAGGGAGTGTTTGTCTCCTATTGAGAGTCACCTACTTCGTACTAAATTCAAGAGAATCACAACTCCTTGTTTGTGATTCTTAAGGGTAACTATAGATTCTCATATGTGTAGACTAAGTTCTCATTGTTGCTCTAAACACTCAATACTTATGTGTACACATTCAAAGAGGGTGTTTGTTTTTTTGTTAAGAGTCACTTACTTTGTGCTAAATTTAGTTGAATCACAGTTCCTTGTTTGCGATTCTTCAGTATAATAGTAGATTCTCATCAATGCAGACTTAGTTCTCATTGTTTCTCCAAATCCACAACACATACATGTTCATGTTCGAAGAGAGTGTTTGTCTCTTATTGAGAGTCATCTCCTTTGTGCTAAATTCAGTAGAATCACAACTCTTGTTTGTGATTCTTCAGTATAATAGTAGATTCCCATCGTTGCTTTAAACACAACACTAATGTGGACATATTTGAAGAGAGATTTTGTCTCTTGCTAAGAGTCATCTGCTTTGTGCTAATTTCAATAGAATCACAACTCCTTGTTTGTTATTCTTTAGTGTAATAGTTGAGTCTCATCTGCATAGACTTAGTTCTTGTTGTTGCTCTAAACACATGATAGTTATGTGTACATGTTCGAAGAGAGTGTGTGTTTCTTGTTGAGTGTCACCTGTTTTGTGCTAAATTCAGTAGAATCACAACTCCTTGTTTGTGATTCTTCAATATAATAGAAGATTCTCATCTATGCAAACTTAGCTCTCATTGTTGCTCTAAACTCATAACACTTATGTGTAAATGATTGAAGAGAGTATTTGTCTATTTTTGGGGTCACTTGCTTTGTGCTAAATTCAGCAGAATCACAACTCCTTGATTGTGATTCTTTAGCATAATAGTATATTCTCATATTTCCAAACTTAGTTCTGGTTGTTGCTCTAAACATAGAGCACTTATGTGTAAATATTCGAAGAGAGCATTTGTCACTTGTTGAGAGTCACATGCTTTGCCCTAAATTTAGTAGAATCACAACTCTTTGTTTGTGATTTTTTGGTATAATAGTATATTCTCAATTGTGTAGACTTAGTTCTCGTTATTTCTCTGAACACACAACACTTATGTGTACATGTTCAAGGAGAGTGTTTGTGGCTTGTTGAGGGTCACCAACTTTGTGCTAAATTAAGTAGAATCAAAACTCCTTGTTTGTGATTCTTCAGTATAATAGTGGATACTCATTTGTGCAAACTTAGTTCTCGTTGTTTCTCTAAACACACAACACTTATGTATACATGTTCAAAGAGAGTATTTGTCTCTTGTTGAGAGTCACCTGCATTGTGCTAAATTCATTAGAACCACAACTCCTTCTTTGAGATTCTTGAGTATAATAGTAGATTCTCATCTGTGAAGACTTATTTTGCATTGTTGTTATAAACACACAACACTTATGTGTACGTGTTCGAAGAGAGTGTTTGTCTCTCGTCGAGAGTCAACTGCTTTGTGTTAAAATAGTACATTCTCATCTGTGAAGACATAGTTCTCGTTATTGCCCTAAAAAATCACAAACAAGGTGTTGTGATTCTACTAAACAATATGTTGTGATTCTACCAAAGAATCACAAACAAGATGTTGTGATTCTACTAAATTTAGCATAAAGCTAGTGACTCTCAACAAGAGACAAATGCTCTATTTGAATGTGTACACATAAGTGTTGTGTATTTAGAGCAACAATGAGAACTAAGTCTGCATAGATGGGAATCTACTATTATACTGAAGTGTCACAAACAAGGAGTTGTGATTCTACAAAATTGAGCACAAAGTAGGTAACTCTCAACAAGGGACAAACAATCTCTTCGAATATGTACACATAAGTGTTGTGTGTTTAGAGAAACAATGAGAACTAAGTATGCACAGATGAGAATCTACTATTATACTGAAGAATCACAAACAAAGAGTTTTGATTCTATGGAATTTAGAATGAAGCTGTTAACTCTCAACAAGAGACAAACACTCTCTTCGAACATGTACACATAAGTATTGTGTGTTTAGAGCAACAACGAGAACTAAGTCTGCAAATATGAGAATGTACTATTATACTGAAGAATCACAAACAAAGAGTTTTGATTCTATGGAATTTAGAACATAGCAGGTGACTCTCAATAAGAGACAAACACTCTCTTTGAATATGTACACATAACTGTTGCGTGTTTAGAGCAACAATAAGAACTAAGTTTGCACAGACGAGAATCTACTATTATACTGAAGAATCACAAACAAAGAGTTGTGATTCTATGGAATTTAGCACAAAGTTGGTGACTCAACAAGAGACAAACACTCTCTTTGAAGATGTACACATAAGTATTGTGTGTTTGGAGCAACAACAAGAACAAAGTCAGCACATATGAGAATATACAATTATACTAAAGAATCACAAACAAGAAGTTGTGATTCTACTAAATTTAGCATAAAGCAGGTCACTCACAACAAGAGGCAAACACTTTGTTTGAACATGTACACATAAGTGTTTGGTGTTTAGTGCAACAATGAGATCTAAGTCACCACAGAAGAGAATCTACTATTATACTGAAGTGTCACAAACAAGGAGGTGTGATTCTTCGGAATTTAGGACAACGATTCTCAACAAGACACAAACACTCTCTTCGAATATGTGTACATAAGTATTGTGTGTTTACATCAACAATGAGAACTAAGTCAGCATAGATTAGAATATACTATTTACTGAATAATCACAAACAAGGAGTTGTGATTCTACTGAATTTAGCACAAAGCAGGTGACTCTCAATAAAATATGAACACTCTCTTCGAACATGTACACATAAGTATTATGTATTTAGAGCAATAACATGAACTAAGTTTGCACATATGAGAATATACTATTATACAGAAGAATCACAAATAAGGAGTTATGGTTCTACTGAATTTAGCCCAAAGCAGGTGACTCTCAATAGAAGACAAACACTAACTTTGACGTGTACACATAAGTGTTGTGTGTTTAAGGAAACAAGGTGAACTAAGTCTGCATAGAGGAGAATCTACTATTATGCTGAAGAATCACAAACAATGAGTTGTGATTCTATTGAATTTAGCATAAAGCAGGTGACTCTCAACAAGAGACATACACTCTCTTCGAACATATACACATAAGTGTTGTGTGTTTAGAGCAACATTGAGAGCAAAGTCTGCACAGATGATAATCTATAATTATAATGGAGAATGAAAAACAAGGATTTTTTATTCTATTGAATTTAGCATAAAGCTAGTGACTCCCAATAAGAGACAAACCCTTTCTTGAAACATGTACCCATAAGTGTTGTGTGTCTAGAGCAACAACGAGAACTAAGTCTGCACAGATGCGAATAAACTATTATATAGAAGAATCACAAACAAGAAGTTTTGATTCTACTGAATTTAGCACAAAGCAGGTGACTCTCAACAAGGGACAAATACTTTCTTTGAACATGTACACAAAAGTATTGTATGTTTAGAGCAACAACGAGAACTAAGTCTAGACATATGAGAATCTACTATTATACTAAAAAATCACAAACAAGGAGTTGTGATTCTACTAAATTTAGCACAAAATAGGTGACTCTCAACAAGCGACAAACTCTCTCTTCGAATATGTACACATAAGTGTAGTGTGTTTAGATCAATAACGAGAACTAAGTCTACACGGATGAAAATCCACTATTATTCAGAAGAATACAAACAAGGAGTTGTGATTCTACGAAACTCAGCACAAAGTAGTTGACTCTCAACAAGTGACAATCACTCGCTTTGGAAATGTACATGTAAGTGTTGTGTGTTTTTAGCAACAATAAGAACTAAGTCCGCACAGATGAGAATCTACTATTTTACTAAAGAATCAGAAACCAAGAGTTGTAATTTTACTAAATTTAGCACAAAACAGGTGACTCTCAACAAGAGACAAACACTCTCTTTGGACATGTACACATAAGTGTTGTGCATTTAGAGCAACAACGAGAGCTACTGAATTTAGCACAAAGCAGGTGACTCTCAACAAGAGACAAACACTCTCTTTGAACAAGTACAAGTGTTGTGCATTTAGAGCAACAATGAGAGCTAAGTCTTGACAGATGAGAATCTACTATTATATTAAAGAATCACAAACATGGAGTTGTGATTATATGGAATTTAGCACAAAGCAGATGACTCTCAACAAGAGGCAAACAATCTCTTCAAACATGTACACATAAGTGTTGTGTGTTTAGAGCAACAATGAGAACTAAGTCTGCATAGATGAGAATCTACTATTATACTATAGAATCACAAAAAGGAGTTGTGATTCTATGGAATTTTGCACAAAGCTCATGACTCTCAATAAGAGACAAACACTCTTTTCAGATATGTATACATAAGTGTTGTGTATTTAGAGCAACAACAAGAACTAAGTCTGCACAGATTAGAATCTAATATTATACTGAAGAGTCAAAAAGAAGGAGTTGAGATACTACTTAATTTAGCACAAAGTAGGTGACTCTGAATAAGAGACAAACACTCTCTTTGAACAATAAGAAATAAGTCTGTGTAGATGAGAATCTACTATTACACTAAGAAATCACAAACATGGTGTTGTGATTCTACTTAATTTAGCACAAAGCAGGTGACTGTCTACAAGAGACAAGCACTCTCCTCAAACATGTACACATAAGGGTTGTGTGTTTAGAGCAATAAGAAGAACTAAGTTTGCATAGATGTGAACCTACCATTATGCTAAACAACCGCATAGAAGGAGTTGTGGTTCTACTGAATTTGGCACAATGCTGGTGATTCCCAATAAGAGACAAACACTCTCTTCGAAGATGTAGACATAAGTGTTGTGTGTTTAGAACAACAACAAGAACTAAGTCTGCACAGATGAGAACCTACAATTATGCTGAACAATCACAAAGAAGGAGTTGTGATTCTACTAAATCTGGCACAAAGCTGGTGATTCCCAACAAGACACAAACACTCTCTTTAAACATGTACACATAAGTGTTTGGTGTTTAGTGCAACAATGAGAACTAAGTCACCATAGATGAGAATCTACTATTATATTGATGTGTCACAAACAAGGAGTTGTGATTCTTCAAAATTTAGCACAATAATTCTCAGCAAGACACAAACACTCTCTTCGAATATGCACACATAAGTATTGTGTGTTTATAGCAACAACGAAGTTGTAATTCTATTGAATTTAGCACAAAGCAGGTGACTCTCAACAAGAGACAATCACTCTCTTCGAATATGTACACATAAGTACTGTGTGCTTAGAGCAATAAGAAGAAATAGGTCTACACAGATGATAACCTACCATTATGCTGAATAATCACAAAGAATGAGTTGTGATTCTACTGAATTTGTCATAAAGCTGATGATTCCCAACAAGAGACAAACACTCTTTTCAAGCATGTACACACAAGTGTTGTGTGTTTAGAGCAACAACGAGAACTAAGTCCACATAGATGAGAATCTACTATCATACTGAAGAATCACAAACAAGGACTTGTGATTCTACTGAATTTAGCACAAAGTAGGTGACTCTCGATAAGAGACAAACACTCTCTTCAAACATGTACACATAAATGTTGTGTGCTTAGAGAAACAACGAGAACTACATCCGTATAGATGAGAATCTACTATTATACTAAAGAATCACAAACAAGGAGTTGTGATTCTACTGAATTTAGCATAAAGCAGGTGTCTCTCAACAAGAGAGTAACACTCTCTTCGAACATATACACATAAGTGTTGTGTGTTTAGAGCAACAATGAGAGCTAAGTCTGCAGAGATGGTAATATACTATTATATTGAAGAATCACAAACAAGGAGTTGTGAATCAACTAATTTAGCATAAAGCAGGTGACTCTCAACAAGAGACAAACACTATCTTTGAATCTGTACACATACTTATTGTGTGTTTAGAGCAACAACAAGATCTAAGTCTACACAAATGAGAATCTAGTGTTATATTGAAGAATCACAAACAAGGAGTTGTGATTCTACTGTATTTAGTACAAAGTAGATGACTCTCAACAGAAGACAAACACTATGTTCGAACATGTACTCATAAGTGTTGTGTGTTTAGGGCAATAATGAAAACTAAGTTTGCACAAATGTGAATCAACTGTTATACTGAAGAATCCCAAACAAGAAGTCGTGAATCAACTGAATTTAGCATAAAGCAAGTGACACTCAACAAGATACAAACACTCGCTTCAAATATGTACACATCAGTGTTGTGTGTTTAGAGGAACAAGGAGAACTAAGTCTGCACCAATAAGAATCTACTATTATACTGAAGAATAAAAAATAAGGAGTTGTGATTCTACTGAATTTAGGAAAAAGTTAGAACAAGTAGCAAACACTCACTTCAGACAGGTACATATAAGTGTTGTGTGTTTAGGGCAACAATAAGAACTAAGTTTGCACATATGAGAATCTACTATTATACTAAAGAATCACAAACAAGGAGTTGTCATTCTACTAATTTTCACACAAAGAAAGTGACCCTCAACAAGTGACAAACTCTCTCTTTGACCATGTACACATAAGTGTTGTGTGTTTAGAGTAACAATGAGAACTAAGTTTGCATAGATGAGAATCTACTATTATACAGAAGAATCACAAACAAGGTGTTGTCATTCTATTGAATTTAGCACAAAGTAGGTGACTTTCAACAAGAGACAAACACTTCCTTCAAACATGTACACATAAGTGTGTGTGTTTAGAGCAACAATGAGGATTGAGTTTGCACAGATGAGAATGTACTATTATCTTGAAGAATCACGAAAATGGAGTTGTGATTCTACTAAATTTAGGACAAAGTAGATGACTCTCAACAGAAGACAAACACTATCTTCGAACATATGCACATAAGTGTTGTGTGCTTAGAGCAATAATGAGAACTAAGTCTGCATAGGTGATAATCTACTGTTATACTAAATAATCACAAACTAGCAGTTGTGATTCAACTAAATTTAGCAAAAAGCAGGTGACTCTCAAAAAGCGACAAACACTCTCTTCGAATATGTACACATATGTGTTGTTCATTTAGAGCAATTATGAGAACTAAGTCTGAAGTGATGATAATCTACTATTATACTGAAGAATCAAAAACAAGGAGTTGTGATTCTACTGAATTTAGGACAAAGCTAGAACAAGCGACAAATACTCTCTTCAAACATGTACACATAAGTGTTGTGTGTTTAGGGCAACAATGAGAACTAAGTTTGCATAGATTAGAATCTACTGTTATACTAAAGAATCTGAAACAAAGAGTTGTGAGTCAACTCAATTTAGCATAAAGAATGTTACTATCAACAAGGGATAAACACTCTCTTTGAATATATACAGATAAGTGTTCTTTGTTTAGAGCAACAACAACAAATAAGTCCGCATAGATTAGAATCTACTACTACACTGAAGAATCACAAACAAGGAGTTGTCATTCTACTAAATTTCGCACAAAGCAGGTGGCCCTCAATAAGAGACAAACTCTTTCTTCGAATAGGTACAAATAAGTGTTGTGTGTTTAGAGCTACAACAAGAACTATGTCAGCATAGATGAGAATATACTATTATACAAAAGAATCACAAACAAGGAGTAGTCATTCTACTGAATTTGGCCCAAAGCAAGTTACTCTCAACAAGAGACAATCACTCGCTTTGGAAATGTACACATAAGTGTTGTTGTTTAGAGCAACAATGAGAATTGAGTTTGCACAGATGAGAATCTACTGTTATACTAAAGAATCTCAAATAAGGTGTTTTGATTCTGCTGAATTTAGCACAAAGTAGATGACTCTCAACAGAAGACAAACACTATCTTTGAATATGTACTCATAAGTTTTATGTTTCTAGGGTAACAAGGAGAACTAAGTCTACATAGATGAAAATCTACTATTATAATGAAGAATCAAAAACAAGGAGTTGTGATACTACTGAATTTAGGAGAAAGCTAGAACAAGCGAGAAACACTCTCTTCAGACATGTATACATAAGTGTTGTGTGTTTAGGGCAACAATGAGAACTAACTCTACACAAATGAGAATCTACTATTATACTGAAGAATAAAAAACAAGGAGCTATGATTCTACTGAATTTAGCATAGAGCAGGTGACTCTCAACAAGAGACATGCACTCTCACCCAACATGTCCACATAAGTGTTGTGTATTTTAGGCAACATTGAGAACGAGTATACACAGATGAGAATCTACAATTATGCTGAAGAATCACAAACTAGGAGTTGTAATTCTCCTAAAATTAGCACAATGCAAGTGACCCTCAACAAGAGGACAAACACTCTCTTCGAACAAGTACACATAAGTGTTGTGTCTTTAGAGCAATAATGAGAACTAAGTCTGCACAAATGAGAATCAACTGTTATACTAAAGAATCACAAACAAGGATTTGTGATTCCACTAAATTTAGCACAAAGCAGGTGACTCTCAACAAGTGACAAACACTCTCTTCAAACATGTACACCTAAGTGTTGTGTGTTTAGAGCAACAACGAGAGCTAATTCTGCACAAATGAGAACCTAACAGTATACTGAAGAATCACAAACAAGGAGTTGTGATTCAACAAAATTTTGCTCAAAGTAGGTGATTCTCAAAAAGATGCAAACACCCTCTTCGAACATGTATCAATAAGTGTTGTGCATTTAGATAAACAATGAGAACAAAGTCTACACAGATGAGAATTGATTATTATACTGAGAATCACAAACAAGGTGTTGTGATTCTACTAAATTTAGCACATGGCAGGTGACCCTCGACAATAGACAAACACTCGCTTCGAACATTTACGCAAAAGTGTTGTCTATTTAGAGCAACAACGAGATCTAAGTCTGCATAGATGATGATATACTATTATACTGAAGAATCACAAACAAAGACTTGTGATTCTACTAAATTTAGCACAAAGAAGGTGACTATCAAGAAGAGACAAACACTCTCTTCAAACATGTACACACAAGTGTTGTGTGTTTAGAACAACAACGAGAACTAAGTCTGTATAAATGAGAATATACTATTATACTAAAGAATCTCAAACAAGGAGTTGTGATCTACTAAATTTAGCACGTGGCAGGTGGCTTTTAACAATAGACAAACATTCTCTCTGAACATGTACACAAAATTATTGTGTATTTTGACCAACAATGTGAACTAAATTTGCATAGATGAGGATTTGCTATTATACTAAAGAATCGTAAACAAGGACTTGTGATTCTACTGGATTTAGCACAAAGCAAGTGACTCTCAACAAGAGACAAGCACTCTCTTCAAACATGTACACATAAGTGTTGTGTGTTTAAAGTAATAAGGAGAACAAAGTCTAGACAGATGATAATATGCTATTATACTGAATAATCACAAAATAGGAGTTGTGATTCAACTGAATTTAGCAAGAAGTAGGTGAAACTCAACAAGTGACAAACACCCTCTTCGAATATGTACACATAAGTGTTGTGATTTAGAGCAACAACAAGAACTACGTCTGCATAGATTAGAACCTAATATTATACTATGGAATTACAAACAAGGAGTTGTCATTCTACTGAATTTATCACAAAGCAGGTGACTCTCAACAAGAGACAAACACTCTCTTTGGTCTTGTATAGATAAGTGTTATGTGTTTAGAGCAACAACGAGAACCAAGTCATCCCAAATGTGAATATACTATTATACTGAAGAATCACTAACAAGGAGTTGTGATTCTATGGAATTTCACACAAAGAAGGAGACACTCAACAAGAGACAAACACTCGTTGAACATGTACACATAAGTGTTGTGTGTTTAGAGCAACAATGAGAACTAAGTCTGCACAGATGAGAATCTACTATTAGAATAAAGAATCACAAACAAGGATTTGTGATTCTACTGAATTTAGCATAGAGCAGGTGACTCTCAACAAGAGACAAGCCCTCTGTGCGAACATGTATAGGCAAAATATTGTTTGTTTAGAACAATAATGATAACTAAGTTTGCAAGGATGAGAATCTACTATTATGCTGAGGAATCACAAAGAAGAAGTTGTGATTCTACTAAATTTAGCACCAAGCTGGTGACTCTCAACAAGAATCAAACACTCTTTGAACAAGTACACATAAGTGTTGAGTTTTAGAGCAACAACGAGAACTAAGTTTGCATAAATGAGAATCTACTATTATACTGAAGAATCACAAACAAGGAGTTGTGATCTACTAAATTCTGCATGTGGTAGGTGACTCTCGACAATAGACAAACACTCTTTTCAAACATGTACACATAAGTGTTGGGTGTTTAGAGCAACAATGAGAACTAAGTCTGCATATATGATGATCTACTATTAAACTGAAGAATTGCAAACAAGGACTTGTGATTCTACTAAATTTAGAACAAAGTAGGTAAATCCGAACAAGGGACAAACACTCTCTTCGAACATGTACACAAGTGTTGTGTGTTTCGAGCAACAATGAGAACTAAGTCTGCATAGATGATAATCTACTGTTATACTAAATAATCACAAACTAGAAGTTGTGATTTAACTAAATTCAGCAGAAAGTAGGTGACTCACAAAAAGAGACAAACACCCTCTTCGAATATGTACACATAAGTGTTGTTTTTTAGAGCAATAATGAGAACTAAATATGCATTGATGAGAATCTATAATTATACTGAAGAATCACAAACATGGAGTTTTGATTCTACTAAATTTAGCACAAAGTAGGTGTCTCTATACAAGAGACAAACACACTCTTCAAACATGTACACATAAGTGTTGTGTGTTTAGAGCAACAACGAGAACAAAGTCTGCACATATGAGAATCTACCATTATACTGAAGAATTGCCAACAAGGAGTTGTGATTCAACAAAATTTCGCACAAAGGAGGTGACTCTCTGCAAGAGATAAACACTCTCTTTGAACATGTACATATAAATGTTGTGTATTTAGAGCAACTACGAGAACTAAGTCTACACTGATGAGAATTTACACATAAGTGACTTGCAACAAGAGACAAACGCTCTCTTTGAACATGTACACATACGTGTTGTGTGTTAAGAGCAATAACAAGAACTAAATCTGCAGAGATGAGAATCTACTATTATACTATAGATTCATAATGAAGGAGTTGTGATTCTACAAAATTTAGCACAAAGCAAGTGGCTCTCAAAAAGAGATAAACACTCTCTTCGAATATGTACACATACGTGTTGCGTGTTCTGAGCAACAATGAGAACTGAGTCTACATAGATGAGAATCTACTATTATACTGAAGAATCACAATGGAGTTATGATTCTACTGAGTTTATCACAAAGCTGGTGACTCTCAAGAAGAGACAAACACTCTCTTCCAACATGTACACATAAGTGCTGTGTGTTTAGAGTAACAATGAGAACTAATCCTGCACAGATGAGAATCTACTATTATACTAAAGAATCAAAAACAAGGAGTTGTGATTCTACTCAATTTTGCACAAAGCAGGTGACTCTCAAGAAGAGACAAACACTATCTTCGAACATGTACACAAAAGTGTTGTGTATTGCGAGCAACAACGAGAACTAAGTCTGCATAGTTGATAATCTACAATTATATAGAAGAATCACAAACAAGGAGTTGAGATTCTATTGAATTTAGCACAAAGCAGGTGACTCTCAACAAATTACAAATACTCTCTTCGAACATGTACATATAAGTGTTGTGTATTTAGAGCAATAATAAGAACTTTGTCTCCATAGATGAGAATCTACTATTATATTGAAGAATCACAAACAAGAAGTTGTGACTCTATTGAATTAGCACCAAGGAGGTGACTCTCAATAAGAGACAAACACTCTCTTTGAATATGTACACATAAGTGTTGTGTGTTTAGAGCAACAACGAGAACTAAGTTTGCACAGATTAGAATATGCTATTATACTGAAGAATCATAAGCAAGGAGGTGTGATTCAATGAAATTTAGCAGAAAGCAGGTGACTCTCAATAAGAGACAAATACTCTCTTTGAACATGTCCACATAAGTGTTATGTGTTTAGATCAACAATGAGAGATAAGTCTGCACAAATGATAATATACTGTTATATTAAAGAATCACAAACATGGAGTTGTGATTGTATGGAATTTAGTACAAAGCAGGTGACTCTCAACAAGAGGCAAGCACTCTCTTCGAATATGTACACATAAGTGTTGTGTGTTTACAACAATAACAAGAACTAGGTCTCCACAGATGAGAATCTACTATTATACTGAAGAATCACAGAGAGTGAGTTATTTTTCTAATAAATTTAGCACAAAGCAAGTGACTCAGAACTAGAGATAAACACTCTATTTAAAAAGGTGTGTGTTTAGAGCAACTACGAGAACTAAGCCTCCACAGATGATAATATACTATTATACGGAAGAATCACAAATAAGATGCTGTGATTCTACTGAATTTAGCACAAAGCAGGGGACTCTGAACAAGAGACAAACACCCTCTTTGAACTTGTGTGCGTAAGTGTTGTGTGTTTAAAGCAACAATGAGAACTAAGTCTCCACATATGAGAATATACTATTATACGAAAGAATCACAAACAAGGTGTGGTTATTCTACTGAATTTACCACAAAGAAGGTGACTCTTAACCAGAGACAAACACTCTCTTCGAAAATGCACACATAAGTGTTGTGTATTTAGAGCAACAATGAGAGCTAAATCTGCAGAGATGAGAATTTACTATTATACTGAGGGATCACAAACAAGGAGTTGTGATTCAACTTAATTTAGCACAAAGCTGGCGACTGTCAATGAGAGACAAACACTCTCTTTGAATAGGTATACATAAGGATTGTGTGTTTAGAGCAACAATGAGAACTAAGTCTGCTCATATGAGAATCTACTATTATACTAAAGAATCGCAAAAAAGGAGTTGTGATTCTATGGAATTTTACACAAAGCTGGTGACTCTCAATAAGAGACAAACACTCTCCTTGAATATGTATACATAAATGTTGTGTATTTAGAGTAACAATGAGAACTAAGTCAGCATAGATTAGAAACTAATATTATACTAAAGAGTCAAAGGTAAGGAGTTGAGATACTACTGAATTTAGCACAAAGTAGGTGACTCTCAATAAGAGACAAATGCGCTCTTCGAACAATGAGAACTAAGATTGTAGATGAGAATCTACGATTACACTTAAGAATCACAAACATGGAGTTGTGATTCTACTAAATTTAGCACAAATCAGGTGACTCTCAATGAGAGACTAACACTCTCCTCGAACATGTACACATATGTGTTGTGTGTTTAGAGCAATAACAAGAAGTAAGTCTACATAGAAGAGAATCTACAATTATGTTGAAGAATCACAAAGAAGGAGTTGTGTTTCTACTGAATTTGGCACAAAGCTGGTGACTCTCAACAATAGACAAACACTCTCTTCGAACTTGTACACATAAGTGTTGTGTGTCTAGAGCAACAACGAGAACTAAGTTTGCTTAGATGAAAATCAACTATTATACCGAAGAATCACAAACAAGGAGTTGTGTTTCTACAAAATTTTACATGAAGCTCATGATGTTAACAAGAGGCAAACACTCTCTTCGAACATGCACACATAAGTGTTGTGCATTAAGAGCAACAACGAGAACTAAGTTTGCAAAGATAAGAATCTACTATTATACTAAAGAATCACAAAGAAGGAGTTGTGATTCCTCTGAATATAGCAACAACAAGAACTAAGTTTGCACATATTAGAATCTACTATTATACTAAACAATCACAAACAAGGAGTTGTGATTCAACTAAATTTAGCATAGAGTAGGTGACTCTCAACAAGAGATGAACACTCTCTTCGAGCATGTACATGTAAGTGTTGTGTATTTATGGCAACAATGAGAACTAAGTCTACAGAGATGAGAATCTACTATTATACTGAAGAATCACAAACAAGGAGTTGTGAATCAACTAATTTAGCATAAAGCAGGTTACTCTCAATAAGAGACAAACACTATCTGTGAATATGTACACATAAGTGTTGTGTGTTTAGAGCAATAACGAGAACTAAGTCTGTATAGATTAGAATCTACTGTTATACTAAAGAATCACAAACAAGGAGTTGTGATTCTCCTGAATTTAGTACAAAGTAGATGACTTTCTATAGAAGACAAACACTATCTTCGAATATGTACTCATAAGTGTAGTGTGTTTAGGGCAACAATGAGAACTAACTCTGCACAAATGTGAATCAACTATTATACTCAAGAATCCCAAACAAGAAGTTGTGAATAAACTAAATTTAGCATAAAGCAAGTGACACTCAACAAGAGACAAACACTCTCTTCGAATATGTACACATAAGTGTTGTGTGTTTAGAGCAATAAGGAGAACTAAGTATGCACAGATGAGAATCTACTGTTATATTGAAAAATTGCAAATAAGGAGTTGTGATTCTATTGAATTTAGCACAAAGTAGATGACTCTCAACAAAAGACAAACACTACCTTCGAATATGTACTCATAAGTGTTGTGTGTTTAGGGCAACAATGAGAACTAAGTCTACACAAATGAGAATATACTATTATACAAAAGAATCTCAAACAAGGAGTAGTCATTCTACTAAATTTGGCACAAAGTATGTGACTCTTAACAAGAGAGAAACACTCGCTTCGAAAATGTATACGTAAGTGTTGTGTGTTTAGAGCAACAACGAGAATTGAGTTTACACAGATGATAATCTACTATTATACTAAAGAATCTCAAATAAGAAGTTGTGATTCTACTGAATTTAGCACAAAGTAGATGACTCTAAATAGAAGATAAACACTATCTTTGAATATGTATTCATAAGTGTTATGTTTTTAGGGCAACAAGCAGAACTAAGTCTACACAGTTGAGAATATACTATTATACTGAAGAATCGAAAACAAGGAGTTGTGATACTACTGAATTTAGGACAAAGCTAGAACAATCGACAAACACTGTCTTCAGACATGTACACATAAGTGTTGTGTGTTTAGGGCAACAATGAGAACTAAGTATGCATAGATGAGAATCTACTATTATACTGAAAAATCAAAAACAAGGAGTTGTGATTCTACTAAATTTAGGACAAAGCTAGAACAAGTGGCAAACACTCGGTTCAGACACGTACACATAAGTGTTGTGTGTTTAGGGCAACAATGAGAACTAAGTCTGCACAGATGAGAATCTACTATTATACTAAAGAATCCCAAACAAATAGTTGTCAATAAACTAAATTTAGCATAAAACAGGTGACTCCCAACAAGAGACAAACACTCCCTTTGAATATGTAAATAAGTATTGTGTGTTTAGAGCAACAACAAGAACTGAATCTGCACAAATGAGAATCTACTATTATAGTGAGGAATCACAAACAAGGAGTTGTGATTCTACTGACTTTGGCACAAAGTTGTTGACTCTCAACAAGAGACAAACACTCTCTTCGGCCATGTACACATAGGTGTTTTGTGTTAAGGGAAACAATGACAATTAAGTTTATATGGATGAGAATCTACTATTATACTGAAGAATCACATACAAGGACTTGTGACTCAATTGAATTTAGCATAAAGTAGGTGACTCTCAACAAGAGATAAACACTCTATTCGAATATGTACACATAAGTGTTGTTTGTTTAGAGCAACAACGAAAACTAAGTCTGCACAGATGAGAATCTACTATTATACTAAAGAATCACAAATAAGGAGTTGTGGTTCTACAGAATTTAGTGCAAAGTAGTGACTGTCTTCAAACATGTAGACATAAGAGTTGTGTATTTTGAGCAAGAATGAGAACTAAGTGTGGACTGATGAGAATCTCCTATTATACTGAAGAATCACAAATAAGGAGTTGTGATTCTACTGAATTTAGCACAAAGGAGGTGACTCTCTGCAAGAGACAAACACTCTCTTCGAACATGTACATATAAATGTTGTGTATTTAGAGCAACTGCGAGAACTAAGTCTACACTGATGAGAATCTACTATTATACCACCAACAAGGAGTTGTGATTCTACTAAATTTAGCATAAAGTATGTGACTCTCAACAAGAGACAAACACTCTCACTGAATATGTACACATAAGTGTTGTTCGTTTAGAGCAACAACAAGAACTAAGTTTGCATAGATGAGAATCTACTATTAGACTGAAGAATCATAAACAAGGAGTTGTGATTCTATTGAATTTGGCACAAAGCAGGTGACTCCCAACAACAGACAATTACTCTCTTCGAACATGTACGCACAAGTGTTGTGTATTTACAACCACAAGGAGAATTAAGTCTACACAGATGAGAATCTGCTATTTTATTGAAGAATCACAAACTTGGAGTTGTGATTCTACCGAATTTAGCACAAAGAAGATGACTCTCAATAAGAGATAGACACTTTCTTCGAACATGTACACATAAGTGTTGTGTGTTTGGTTGTATAGGGACGAGGATCTACTATTATATTGAATAATCGCAAACAAGGTGATGTGATTCTACTAAATTTAGCACAAAGCAGGTGACTCTCAAGAAGAGACAAACACTCTTCTTGAACATGTACACATAAGTGTCGTGTGTTTAGAGCAACAATGAGAACTAAGTCTGCATAGATGAGAATCTACTATTGTTCTAAAGAATGACAAAGTAGTTGTGATTCTACTAAATTTAGTACAAAGCTGGTGACTCTCAACATAAGACAAACACTCTCTTCTAATATGTACACATAAGTGTTGTCTGTTTAGAGCAATAATGAGAACTGAGTCTGCAGAGATGAGAATCTACTATTATACTGCTTAAGGATGCACAAATGATAATCTACTATTATAATGAAGAATCACAGATAAGGAGTTGTGATTATGCTAAATTTAGCACAAATATGGTGACTCTCAACAAGAGACAAACACTTGCTTCGAAGATGTACACATAATTGTTGTGTGTTTAGAGCAACAATGAAAACTAAGTCTACACATATGAGAATATGCTATTATACTGAAGAATCACAAACAAGGAGTTGTGATTCAATAGAATTTAGCACAAAGTAGGTGACTTTCAACAAGAGACAAACACTCTCTTCGAATATGTACACAAATGTCTTGTGTATTTGGAGCAACAACGAGAAATAAGTCTGCACTGATGAGAATCAACTATTATACTGAGAATCACAAACAAGCAGTTGTGACTCTACTAAATTTAGCACAAGGCAGGTGACTCAACATAAGACAAACACTCTCTTCTAACACTTACACATAAGTGTCATGTGTTTAGAGCAACAATGAGAACTAAGTTTGTACCGATGAGAATAAACTATTATATTGAGAATCACAAACAAGGAGTTGTGACTCTTCTAAATTTAGCACAAGACAGCTGACTCTCAATAAGAGACAAACACTCTCTTTGAACATGTACACATAAGTGTTGTGTGTTCAAAGCAACAACGAGAACTAAGTATGCACAAATGACAATATGCTATTATACGGAATAATCACAAACTAGGAGTTGCTATTCAATTGAATTTGGCAGAAGGCAGGTGACTCTCAATAAGAGACAAACACTCTCTTCAAATTTGTACACATAAGTGTGGTGTATTTAGAGCAACAACGATAAGTAAGTCTGCATAGATAAGAATCTACTATTATACTAAGGAATCACAAACAAGGAGTTATGATTCTACTGAATTTAGCACAAAGCAGATAACTCTCAATAAGAGACAAACACCCTCTTCGAACATGTACATATAAGTATTGTGTGTTTAGAGAAACAATGAGAACTAAGTGTGCACAGATGAGAATCTACTATTATACTAAAGAATCACAAACAAGGAGTTATGATTCTATGGAATTTCACACAAAGTTGGTGACACTCAACAAGAGACAAACACTCTCTTCGAATATGTACACTAAAGTATTGTGTGTTTAGGGGAACAATGAGAACTAAGTTTGCACAGATGAGGATCTACAATTATACTGAACAATGTCAAACAAGGAGTTGTGATTCTAGTCAATTTAGCACAAAGCAGGTGGCTCTCAATAACTGAGAAACACTCTCTTCAAACATATACGCATAAGTATTCTCTATCTAGAGCAACAATGAGAACTAAGTCTGCACAGATGAGAATATACTATTATACTGAAGAATCACAAATGAGAAGTTGTGATTCTCTTGAATTTAGGACAAAGTAGGTTACTCTCAACCTGATACAAACACTTACTTCGAACATGTACACATAAGTTTTGTGTGCTTAGAGCAACAATGAGAACTAAGTATGCACAGATGAGAATCTACTATTATACTAAAGAATCACAAACACAGTGTTGTGATTCTACTCAATTTAGAACAAAGCAAGTGACTCTCAATAAGAGACAAACACTCTCGTCGAATATGTAAACATAAGTTTTGTGTATTTAGTGCAACAACGAGAACTTAGTCTGCATAAATGAGAATCTACTATTATACTGAACAATCTCAAACTAGGATTAGTGATTCTACACAATTTAGCACAATGCAGGTGACTCTTAACACGAGAGAAACACTCTCTTCGAACATGTACACTTAACTGTTATGTATTTATAGCAACAATGAGAACTAAGTCTGCACATATGAGAATCTACTATTATACTAAACAATCTCAAACAAGGAGTAGTGATTCTACACAATTTAGCACAAAGCAGGTGACTCTCAACAAGAGAGAAATACTCTCTTAAAACATGTACACTTAAGTGTTGTGTATTGAGAGCAACAATGAAAAGTAAGTCTACACAAATGAGAATCTACTATTATACTGAATAATCACAAACAAGGAGTTGTAATTCTATGGAATTTCGCACAAAACAGGTGACACTCAATAAGAGACAGACACTCTCTTCGAACATGTACACATAAATGTTGTGCGTTTAGAGCAACAATGAGAACTAAGTCTACACAGATGATGATAAACTATTTTACTAAATAATCTCAAACAAGGTGTTGTTATTCTACTCAGTTTAGCACAAAGCAGGTGACTCTCAACAAGAGAGAATGCTCTCTTCGAACATGTACACATAAGTGTTGTGTATTTAGGACAACAATGAGAACTTAGTCTACCAATATGAGAGTCTACTATTATATTGAAGAATCACAAACAAGGAGTTGTGATTCTACTAAATTTAGCACAAAGCGGGTGGCTCTCAACAAGAGAGAAACACTCTCTTCGAACATGTACACATAAGTGTTGTGTGTTTAGAGAAACAACAAGAACTAAGTCTGCACAGATGAGAATCTACTATTATATTGAAGAATCACAACTTATTTGTGATTCTATGAAATTTCACACAAAGCAGCTAACACTCAACAAAAGACAAACACTCTCTTCAAACATGTACAAATAAGTGTTGTGTGCTTTGAGCAACAATGAGAACTAAGCCTGCAAAGATGAGGATCTACTATTATACTAAACAATCTCAAACAAGGAGTTGACATTCTACATAATTTAGCACAATGCAGGTAACTCCCAGGAAGTGACAAACACTCTCTTTGTACATGCAACAAAAGTGATGTGTGTTTAGAGCAACAATGAGAACTAAGTCTAGACAGATGGGAATCTACTATTATATTGACAAATCACAAACAAGGAGTTGTGATTCTAATGAATTTACCATAGAACAGGTGACTCTCAATAAGAGAGAAACATTCTCTGTGAACATGTACACAAAAGTATTGTTTGTTTAGAAAAACAATGATAACTAAGTCTGCAGAGATTAGAATCTACTATTATACTGAGGAATCACACAAAAGGAGTTGTGATTCTACTAAATTCAGCACCAAGGTGGTGACTCTCAACAAGAATCAAACACTCTCTTTGAAAATGTACACATGAGTGTTGTGTGTTTAGGGCAAATACGAGAACTAAGTCTGCATAGATGGTAATCCACAATTATATTGAAGAATCACAAACTAGGATATGTGATTCAACTGAATTTAGCATAAACCAGGTGACCCATCACAAGAGACAAACACTCTCTTTGAACATGTACACATAAGTGTTGTGTGTTTAGAGCAACAATAAGAACTAAGCCTGCACAGATTAGAATCTACTATTATACTAAAAAATCACAAACAAAGAGTTGTGATCTACTGAATTTAGCACATGGCAGGTGACTCTCAACAATAGACAAACACTCTCATTGAACATGTACAAATAAGTGCTATGTGTTTAGAGCAAAAATGAGAACTAAGTTTGCATAGGTGAGAATCTACTATTATTCTAAAGAATCACAAATAAGGAGTTGTGATTCTATGAAATTTTGCACAAAGTAGGTGACACTCAACAAGAGACAAACACTCTCTTCAAACATGTACACATAAGTGTTGTGTGTTTAGAGCAACAATGGGAACTAAGTCTGCATAGGTTAGAATATACTATTATACTAAACAATCTCAAACAAGGAGTTGTGATTCTACTCAATTTAGAATAAAGCAGGTGACTCTCAATAAGAGAAAAATACTCTCTTCGAACATGTTCACATAAGTGTTGTGTATTTAGAGCGACAATGAGAACTAACTCTGCACATATGAGAGTTTACTATTATACTAAAGAATCACAAACAAGGAGTTGTGATTCTATAGAATTTAGCACAAAGCAGGTGACTCTCAACAAGAGCCAAACACTCTCCCTCGAACATGTACAAATAAGTGTTGTGTGTTTAGAGCAACAATGAGAACTAAGTCTGCATAGATGAGAATTCTCTATTATATTGAGAATCACAAACAAGGAGTTGTGATTCTATGGAATTTCGCACAAAGTGGGTGGCACTCATCCAGAGACAAACACTCTCTTTGAACATGTACACAAAATTGTTGTGTATTTAGAGCAACAATGAGAACTAAGTATGCACAAATGAGAATCTACTATTATACTGAACAATCTCAAACAAGGACTTGTGATTCTACCCAATTTAGCACAAAGCAAGGGAATCTCAATAAGGGAGAAACACTCTCTTCGAACATGTACACTAAGTGTTGTGTATTTAGAGCAACAACGAGAACTAAGTCTGCACATATGAGAATCTAATATTATACTGAAGAATCACAAACAAGGAGTTACGATTCTACAAAATTTTGCACAAAGTAGGTGACACTAAACAGGATACAAACACTCTCTTTGAACATGTACACAAAAGTGTTGTCTATTTAGAGCAACAACGAGAATTAAGTCTGCACAAATGAGAATCTACTATTATACTAAACAATCACAAACAAGGAGTTGTGATTCTACTCAATTTAGCACAAAGCAAATGACTCTCAACAAGAGAGAAACACTCTCTTCGAACATGTACACATAAGTGTTGTGTATTTAGAGCAAAAATGAGAACTAAGTTTGCACATTTGAGAGTCTACTTTTATACTGAAGAATCACAAAGAAGAAGCTGTTATTCTACTGAATTTAGCACAAAGTAGGCGACTCTTAACAAATGACAAACACTCTTTTTGAACATGTATGCTTAAGTGTTGTGTGTCTAGAGCAACAACGAGAACTAAGTCTGCACAGATAAGAATCTACTATTGTATTGAAGAATCATAAACAAGGGGTTGTGACTCTGCTGAATTTAGCACAAAGCAGGTGACTCTCAAAAAGAGACAAATACTCACTTTGAATATGTACACATAAGTGTTTCGTGTTTAGAGAAACAATGAGAACTAAGTCTGCACCGATGAGAATCTACTATTATAATGAAGAATCACAAACAAGGTGGTGTGATTCAACGAAATTTAGCACAAAGCAGGTGACTCTCAAAATGAGACAAACACTCTCGACGAATATGTACCCATAAGTGTTGTGTATTTAGAGCAACAATGAGAACTAAGTCTGCACAAATGAGAATCTACTATTATATTGAAAAATCGCAAACAAGGGACATACACTCTCATCCAGCATGTCCACATAAGTGTTTTGTATTTCGGGCAACAATGAGAACCAGTATGCAAAGATGAGAATCTACTATTATGCTGAAGAATCACAAAATAGGAGCTGTGATTCTCTTGAAATTAGCACAAAGCAAGTGACCCTCAACAAGAGGACAAACACTCTCTTCGAACAAGTACACATAAGTGTTATGCATTTAGAGCAACAACAAGACCTAAGTTTGTACAGATGAGAATCTACTATTTTACTAAAGAATCACAAATAAGGAGTAATAATTTTGCTGAATTTAGCACAAAGCAGGTTATTCTAAACTAGAGACAAACACTTTCTTCAAACATGTACACATAAGTGTTGTGTGTTTAGAGCAACAACAAGAACTAAGTTTGCATAGATGAGAATCTACTATTATGCTTAAGAATGACAAACAAGGAGTTGTGATTCTACTCAATTTAGCATAAAGTAGGTGACTCTCAACAAGAGGCAAATACTCTCTTCGAATATGTACACATGAGTGTTTTGTGTTTAGAGCAACAATCAGAACTAAGTCTATACAGATGAGAATATACTATTATACTGAAGAATCACACACAAGGAGTTGTGATTCTCTGGAATTTAGCACAAAGCAAGTGACTCCCAACAAGTGACAAACACTCTGTTTGAACATGTAACTTAAGTGATGTGTGTTTAGAGCAACAACAAGAACTAAGTCTGCACAGATGAGAATATACTATTATACTGAAGAATCACAAACAAGGTGTTTTGATTCTACTAAATTTAGCACAAAGCAGGTGACTCTCAGCAAGCGACAAACACTCACTTTGAACATGTGCACAAAAGTTTTTTTTTTGTTTAGAAAAACAACGATATCTAAGTCTGCAGAGATGAGAATCTACTATTATACTAAGGAATTGCAAAGAAGGAGTTGTGATTCTACAAAATTTAGCACCAAGCTGGTGACTCTCAACAAGAATCAAACACTCTGTTCGAAAATATACACATAAGTGTTGTGTGTTTAGGGCAACTACACAAACTAAGTTTGCATAGATGATAATCCACTATTATACTGAAGAATCACAAGCTAGGAGTTATGATTGAACTGAATTTAGTATAAAGTATGTGACTCTCAACAAGGGACAAACCTTCTCTCTGAACATGTACACATAAGTGTTGGGTGTTTAGAGAAACAACGATAACTAAGTCTGTACTGATGAAAATCTACAATTATATTGAAGAATCACAAACAAAGAGTTGTGATCTACAGAATTTAGCATGTGGCAAGAGAATCTCAACAATAGACAAACACTTTCTTTGAACATGTACACATAAGTGTTGTGTGTTTAGAGCAACAACGAGAACTAAGTCTGCATAGATAATGATATACTATTATACTAAAGAATCGCAAACAAGGACTGGTAATTCTACTAAATTTAGCACAAATCAAGTGACTCTCAACAAGGGACAAACACTCTATTTGAATATGTACACATAAGTGTTGTGTGTTTAGAGCAACAACAAGAAGTAAGTCTACACATATGATAACATACTATTATACTGAACAATCACAAAACTAGGAGTTGTGATTCTACTAAATTTAGTAGAAAGTAGGTGACTCTCAACAAGTGACAAACACTCTCTTCGAATATGTACACATAAGTGTTGTGTATTTAGATCAACAATGATAATTATGACTGCATAGATGAGAATCTACTATTATATGGAAGAATCACAAACTAGGAGTTGTGACTCTATTGAATTTAGCACAAAGCAGGTGACTCCTAACAAAAGACAAACACACTCTTCAAACATGTACACACAAGTCTTGTGTGTTTCGAGCAACAATGAGATCAAGTCTGCACCGAAGAGAATCTACTATTAGACTGAAGAATCACAAACAAGGAGTTATGACTCTACTAAATTTTGCACAAAGTAGGTGACTCTCAACAAGAGACAAACACTCTTTTCAAATATGTACACATATGTGTTGTGTATTTAGAGCAACAATGAGAACAAAGTCTACACAATTGAGATTCTAGAATTATGCTAAAGGTTCACAAAGAAGGAGTTGTGATTCTACTAAATTTAGCATAAAGCAGGTGGCACTCAAGAAGAGACAACCACTCTCTTCGAACATGTACACATGAGTGTTGCGTGTTTAGAGAAACAATGTGAACTAAGTCAGCATAGATGATAATCTAATATTATACTAAAGAATCACAAACAAGGAGTTATTATTCTACTCAATTTACCACAAAGTAGGTGACTCTCAAGAGGAACCAAGCACTCTCTTCGAATAAGTACACATAAATGTTGTGTGTTTAGAGCCACAATGAGAACCAAGTCTACATCGATGAGAATCTACTATTATACTAAAGAATCACAAACAAGGAGTTGTGATTCTACTAAATTTAGCACAAAGTAGGTGACTCTCAACAAGAGATGAACACTCTCTTTGAAAATGTACACATAAGTGTCGTGTATTTAGAGCAACAATGAGAACTAAGTCTGCACAAATGAGAATTTATTATGATACTGGAGAATCCCAAACAAGTAGTTGTGACTCTACTAAATTTAGCACAAGGTAGGTGACTCTCAACATGAGACAAACACTCTCTTCGAACATGTACACATAAGTGTCATGTGTTTGGAGCAACTATGAGAACTAAGTTTGCACAAATGAGAATCTATTTTGATACTGGAGAATTGCAAACAAGGAGTTATTATTCTATTAAATTTAGCACAAAGCAGGTGACTCCTAACAAGAGACAAGCTACCTCTTTGAACACATACACATAAGTGTTGTGTATTTAGAGCAACAACGAGAACTAAGTTTGCACCAGTGAGAATCAACTATTATAATTAGAATCACAAACAAGGAGTTTTGACTCTACTGAATTTAGCACATGGCAAGTGACGCTCAACAAGTGACAAACACTCTCTTCAAATATGTAGACCTAAGTGTTGTGTGCTTAGAGAAACAATGAGAACTAAGTTAGCACAGATGACAACCTACTAGTATACTGAAGAATCACAAACAAGGAGTTGTGATTCAATAGAATTTAGGTCAAAGCACGTGATTCTCAATAAGAGGCAAACACTATCTTCAAACATGTACCCATAAGTGTTGTGCATTTAGAGAAAGAATGAGAAGGAAGTCTGCACAAATGAGAATCGACTATTATACTTAGAATCACAAACAAGGTGTTGTGATTCTACTAAATTTAGCACGTGGCAGGTGACCCTCGATAATAGACAAACACTCTCTTCAAACATGTACAAATAAGTGTTGTGTGTTTAGGGCAACAATGAGAACTACGTCTACACAGATGAGATTCTACTATTATACTAAAGAATCACAAACAAGTAGTTGTGATTCTACTAAATTTAGCACAAAGCAGGTGTCCTTCAACAAGAGACAAACACTCTCTTCGAACATGTGCACATAAGTGTTATGTGTTTAGAGCAACAACTAGAACTAAGTCTGCACGGATGAGAATCTACTATTATACTAAAGAATCACAAGAAGGAGTTATGATTCTATTGAATTTAGCACAAAGCAGGTGACTCTCGACAAGAGGCAAACACTCTCTTCGAACATGTACACATAAGTGTTTTGTGTTTAGAGAAAAAATCAGAACTACATCTGCACAGATGAGAATCTGTTGTTATACTGAAGAATCACAAACAAGGAGTTTTGATCCAACTAAATTTAGCACAAAGCTGGAGACTCTCAATAAGAGGTAAACATTCTCTTTGAATATGTACACAGGTTTGTTGTTTGTTTAGAACAACAATGGAAATTAAGACTGTATAGATGAAAATCTACTATTATGCTTAAGAATCACAAAGAAGGAGTTGTGATTCAACTGAATTTGGCACAAAGCAAGTGACTCTCAACATTAGACAAACACTCTCTTTGAACATATACCCATAAGTGTTGTGGGTTTATAGGAACAATGAGAACTAAGTCTACACAGATGAGAATATACTATTATATTGAAGAATCACAAAGAAGGAGTTGTGATTTGATGGAATTTAGCACAAAGTAGGTGACTCTCCATAAGAGACGAACACTCTCTTCAAACATGTACATATCATTATTGTGTATTTAGATCAACAATAAGAGCTAAGTTCGCATAGATGAGAATCTATTATTATAGAGAAGAATCACAAAGATGGAGTTGTGACTCTCCTGAATTTAGCACAAAGTATGTGACTCTCAACAAGAGACAAACACTCTCTACGAACATGCACGCATAAGTGTTATGTGTTTAGAGGAACAATAAGAATTAAGTCTGCACAGATGAGAAGATACTATTACATTTAAGAATCACAAACAAGGAGTTGTGATTCTACTGAATTTAGCACAAAGTAGGTGACTCTCAATAAGAGACAAACACTCTTTTCGAACATGGACACATAACTGTTGTGTGTTTAGAGCAACAAGGAGAACTAAGTCTACACAGATGATAATCTACTATTATACTAAAGTATCAAAAAGAAGGAGTTGTGATTTTGCTGAATTTAGCAATTAGGTGACCCTCAACTAGACACAAACACTCTCTTTGAATACGTATACATAAGTGTTGTGTGTTTAGAGCAACAATGAGAACTAAGTTTGCATAGATTAGAATCTTCTATTATACTGAAGAATCACAATCAAAGAGTTATGATTCTACTAAATTTAGCACAAAGCAGGTGACTCTCGGCAAGTGCCAAACACCCTCTTTGAAAATGTACACATAGATTCTCATCTATGTAGACATAGTTCGCATTGTTGCTCTAAACACACAACACTTATATGTACAAGTTCGAAGAGAGTGATTGTCGCTGGCTGAGAGTCACCTACTTTGTGCTAAATTCAATAGAATCACAACACCTTGTTTGTGATTCTTTAGTATAATTGTAGATTCTCATATATGCAGACTTAGTTCTCATTGTTGCTATAAACACATAACACTTATGTGTACATGTTCGAAGAGAGTCACCTATATTGTGCTAAATTCAGTAGAATTACAACTATGTGTTTCTAATTCTTTAGTATAATAGTAGATTCTCATCTGTCCAGACATACTTCTCATTGCTGACCTAAACACACAATGCTTATGTGTACATATTCGAACACAATGTTTGTTTCTTGTTAAGAGTCACTTGCTTTATTCTAAATTCAGTAGAATCACAACTCGATGTTTGTGATTCTTTAGAATAATAGTAGATTCTCATCTGTGTAGACTTAGTTCTCATTGTTGCTCAAACCACACAATACTTTTGTGCACATGTTCGAAGAGAGTGTTTGTCTCTTGTTGAGAGCCACCTACTTTGTACAAAATTTAGTAGAATCACAACACCTTATTTGTGATTTTCGGTATAATAGTAGATTCTCATCTATGCAGACTTAGTTCTCATTATTGCTCTAAACACACAACACTTACATGTACATGTTCGAAGGGTGTGTTTGTCTCTTGTTAAGAGTCACCAGCTTTGTGCTAAATTCCATAAAATCACAACTCCTTCTTTGTGATTCTTCAGTATAATAGTAGATTCTCATCTGTGTAGACTTAGTTCTCAGTGTTGCTCTAAACACACAACACTTATGTCTACATATTCAGAGAGAGTGTTTATCTCTAGTTGAGAGACAATTGTTTTATGCTAGTAGAATCATAACTCCTTATTTGTGATTATTTAGCATAATAATAGATTCTCATCTATGCAGACATAATTCTTGTTGTAGCCCATAATGCACAAAATTTATGTGTACATATTCAAAGAGAGTGTTTGTCTCTCTTTGAGAGTCACCTACTTTGTTCTAAATTTTGTAGAATCACAACTCCTTATATGTGATTCTTTTGTATAATAGTAGATTCTCATCTGTGCAGACT
The DNA here is from genome assembly GCA_005019695.1 of Trichopus zeylanicus subsp. travancoricus. NCBI lineage: Eukaryota > Viridiplantae > Streptophyta > Magnoliopsida > Dioscoreales > Dioscoreaceae > Trichopus > Trichopus zeylanicus. The sequence continues at coordinate 261,490 of RXID01014269.1, forward strand.
TAGTTCTCATTGCTGCTCTAAATACACAACACTTATGTGTACATGTTTGAAGAGAGTGTTTGTGTCTTGTTGAGAGTCACCAGCTTTGTACTAAATAATATAAAATCACAACTCCTTCTTTGTGATTCCATTATATAATAGTAGATTCTCATATGTGCAGGCTTAGTTCTCATTGTTTCTCTAAACACATAACACTTATGTCTACGTACTCGGAGGGAGTGTTTCTCGCTAGTTGAGAGACAACTGCTTTATGCTAAATTTAGTAGAATCATAACTCCTTGTTTGGGATTATTCAACATAATAGTAGATTCTCATCTGTGCAGACATAATTCTTGTTGTAGCACATAATACACAAAATTTATGTGTACATATTCAAAGAGCGTGCTTGTCTCTTTTTGAGAGTCGCCTACTTTGTGCTAAATTTAGTACAATCATAACTCCTTATATGTGATTCTTCAATATAATAGTAGATTCTCATTTGTGTAGACTTAGTTCTCATTGTTGCTCTAAATACACGACATATGTGTACATGTTCAAAGAGAGTGTTTGTGTCTTGTTGAGGGTCACCTGTTTTGTGATATATTCAGTAGAATCACAACTCCTTGTTTGTTATTCTTCAGTATAATAGTAGATACTCATCTACACATACTTAGTTCTTGTTGTTGCTTTAAACACACAATGCTTATGTGTACATGTTCGAAGAGATTGTCTGTCTCTTGTTGAGAGTCACTTGCTTTGTGTTAAATTCAACAGAATCACAACACCTTATTTTTTATTCTTTAATATAATAATTGATTCTCATCTGTGTAGACTTAGTTCTCGTTGTTTCTTTAAACACACAACACTTATGTGTACATGTTCGAAGAGAGTGTTTGTCTCTTGTTCAGAGTCACCTGCTTTGTGGTAAATTCCATAGAATCACAACTCCATTGTGATTCTTCTGTATAATAGTATATTCTCATATGTGTAGACTTAGTTCTCATTGTTGCTCTAAATATGTAACACTTACATCTACAAATTTAGAGAGTGTGTTTGTCCCTAGTTGAGAGTCAACAACTTTATGAAAAATTCAGTAGAATCACAACTCCTTATTTGTAATTCTTCAGTATAATAGTAGATTCTCATCTATGAGACATATTTCTCATTGTAGCCCTTAATACACAATATTTTCGTGTACATATTCGAAGAGAGTGTTTGTCTCTTGTTGAGAGTCCTGCTTTGTGCTAAATTCAGTAGAATCACAACTTCTTGTATGTGATTATTTAGTATAATAGTATATTCTCATCTATATAAGCTTAGTTCTCATTGTTGCTCTAAATACACAACACTTATGTGTACATGTTCGTAGAGAGTGTTTGTGTCATGTTAAGAGTCACCTACTTTGTGCTAACTTTAGTAGATTCACAACTCCTTGTTTGTTATTCTTTAGTATAATAGTAGATTCTCATCTTTGCAAACTTATTTCTCATTGTTGCTATAAACACACAACACTTATGTGTACATGTTCAAAGAGATTGTCTATCTCTTGTTGAGAGTCACCTGCTTTGTGCTAAATTTAGTAGAATCAAAACTCCTTATTTTTTATTGCTTAGTATAATAGTATATTCTCATTTGTGTAGACTTTGTTCTTATTGTTGCTATAAACACGCAACACTTATGTGTACATGTTCAAAGAGGGTGTTTGTCTCTTGTTGGGAGTCGCCCACTTTGTGCTAAAATCCATAGAATCACAACTCCTTCTTTGTGATTATTCTATATAATAGTAGATTTTGATCCGTGCAAACTTAGTTCTCATTGTTGCTCTAAACACACAACACTTATGTCGCGATATTCAGAGAGAGTGTTTGTCTCTAGTTGAGAGTCAATCGCTTTATGCTAAATTCAGTAGAATCACAACTCCTTGTTTATGATTCTTCTGTATAATAGTAGATTCTCACCTATGCAAACTTAGTTCTCCTTGTAGCCCTTAATACATAATATTTATGTGTACATATTCAAAGAGAGTGTTGGTCTCTTATTGAAAGTCACCTGCTTTATGCTAAATTCAGTAGAATCACAACTCCTTGTTTGTGATTCTTACGTATAATAGTAGATTCCCATCTGTGCAGACTGAGTTCTCATTGTTTCTCTAAACACACAACACTTATGTCTACAAATTCGAAGAGAGTATTTGTCTGTAGTTGAGAGTCAATTGCTTTGTGCTAAATTCAGTAGAATCACAATTCCCTATTTTTGATTCTTCTATATAATAGTAGACTCTTGTTGTTTCTCTAAACACACAATGCTTATGTGTAAATTTTTGAAGGGTGTGTTTGTTTCTTGTTGACAGTCACCAGCTTTGTGTTGTATTTTGTAGAATCACAACTCCTTATTTATGATTCTTCAGTATAATAGTAGATTCATATTTGCACAGATTTAGTTCTCATTGTTGCCCTAAATATAAGACACTTATTTGTACACATTTGAGAGAGTTCTTGTCTATTATTGAGAGTCTCCTTCTTTGTGCTAAATTTAATAGAATCACAACTCCTTGTTTGTGATTCTTTAGTATAATAGTAGATTCTCATCTATGCAAACTTAGTTGTCATTGTTGCTCTAAATATACAACACTTATGTGTACATGTTCGAAGAGAGTGTTTGCATCTTATTGGGAGTCAGCTGCGTTGTGCTAAATTCAAAAGAATCACAACTACTTATTTGTGATTCCTTAGTATAATAGTAGATTCTCATTTGTGCAGACTTTGTTCTTGTTGTTGCTCTAAACACACAATATTTATGTGTACATGTTCGAAGAGAGTGTTTGTCTCTTGTTGAGAGTCAACTACTTTGTGCAGGATTCCATATACTCAAATCTCCTTGTTTGTGATTTTTTAGTATAATAGTATATTCTAATCTGTGCAGACATAGTTGTCGTTGTTGCTCTAAATACATAACAATTATGTGTACATATTCGAAAAGAGCGTTTGTCTCTTACTGGGAGTCACCTGCTTTGTGCTAAATTCAGTTGAATCATAGCTCCTTGTTTGTGATTCTTCAATATAATAGTAGATTCTCCTTTATGCAGACTTAGTTCTCGTTGTTGCTCTAAGCACATATTACTTATGTGTGCATGTTCGAAGAGAGTGTTTGTGTCTTATTGATAGTCACTGGCTTTGTGCTAAATTTAGTAGAATCACAACTCCACATTTGTTATTCTTTAGTATAATAGTATATTCTCATCTGTGCAGACTTAGTTCTCATTGTTCCTCTAAACACACAACACTTATGTGTACATGTTCCTAGAGATTGTCTGTCTTTTATTGAGAGTCACTTGCTTTGTGCCAAATTTAGCAAAATCACAACTCCTTGTTTGCGATTCTTTAGTATAATAATAGATTCTCATCTGTGTAGAATTAGTTATTGTTGTTGCTCAAAACACACAACACTTTTGCATACATGTTTGAAGTGATTGTTTGTCTCTTATTGAGGGTCATCTGCTTTGTGCTAAATTTCATAGAGTCATAACTTCTCTTTTGTGATTCTCGAGTATAATAATATATTGTCATCTGCGCAAAATTAGTCCTTGTTGTTGCTCTAAACACACAACACTTATGTCTACATATCTGGAAAGAGTGTTTGTCTCTTGTTGAGAGTCAACTCCTTTGTGCTAAATTCAGTAGAATCACAACTCTTTGTTTGTGATTCTTCTGCATAATAGTAGATTCCCATCAATGCAAGCTTAGTTCTAGTTGTTACTCTAAACACATAATGCTTATGTGTAAATGTTCAAAGAGAGTGTTTGTTTCTTGTTGACAATCACCTACTTTGTGCTATATTCCATAGAATCACAGCTCCTTATTTATGATTCTTCAGTATAATAGTAGATTCACATTTGTGTAGACTTAGTTCTCATTTTTGCCCAAAATACACAACACTTATTTGTACATGTTCGAAGAGAGTGTCTATTTGTTGTTGAGTGTCACTTGCTTTGTGCCAAATTCAGTAGAATCACAACTCCTTGTTTGTGATTCTTCAGTATAATAGTAGATTCTCATCTGCACAGACTTAGCTCTTATTGTTGCCCTAACCACACATCTCTTATGTGTATATGTTCGAAGAGAGTGTTTGTGTCTTGTTGAGAGTCACCTGTTTTGTGCTAAATTCAATAGAATCACAACTCCTTGTTTGTGATTCTTCAGTATAATAGTAGATTCTCATAGGTGCAGACTTAGTTCTCGTTTTTGCTCTAAATACACAATACTTATGCATACATGTTCAAAGTATTTGTCTCTTGTTGACTGTCACCTACTTTGTGCTAAATTTTGTGGAATCACATCTCCTTGTTTGTGATTCTTTAGTATACTAGTATATTCTCCCCTATGCAAACTTAGTGCTCATTGTTGCTCTAAATGCATAACACTTATGTGTACATGTTCGAAGAGATTACAAACCCAAACCTCGATTTAGTTGAGTCAAATATCACATAGTAATTTTGAAATCAAACCCAAATTGTTATATATATATATATATATAGTTTGAATTGTTAAAATAATTATTCTCATGGTATTCTATTAAATATGATCACCTAATACTATAATAAAATTGAGAATTGACGACATTTCAAAAATATTGCCAATAATTTATTAATTGTTTGTAAAATAATATTGGTGCTTTTGTATTGTGTTTATGAAACACCAAAAAAATAGGATTGTATTTTTTAGCTGTGCTTTTAAAATATCATTAAAAATTTTAATCATCATATTTTGCAACATTGATAAGTAATTGATAATATATGGTGATTACTAATGCTTTACAAAAGACACCATCAAAAGTATTTTCGTCGACAGTTTATAGATAGAGCTGACAAAAACTTTTGTTTGTACTATTTGCATGTAAGCACCAATAATTTAAAAGCATCAACAATAGTCAAATAATGTTAATATCGACACTTTTTCTTTGTGCCAACATTATTTTTGTTGACAATTTTATATAAATGTCGGTAATAATTACTATTGCCAACATTTTTTTATTGACAAAAACTATTTTGTGATCTTCCCATTAAAGTGTTGAAATTTTTTTGTATTGACAATTGTTTGTATTAATGGAACTCAGTCTACACTAATTTCGATCTGGAAAACTGCTTGAGATCAAATCTGCTAAGTCATTTCTCTGCCAACTAACATAGAGAAGAAATCTTGAAGAGGATCCCAGGGATCTCTCCAGCGGAAATCGATGCAACACTTAAGTTAGTCTTATCTTCAGTATAATAGCTTTTATGAAAGATTGAGTATTAGCCTCTACCTTTTTATTTGTTGTGCTCTTTTATAAGATGTCTCACCCGAAGATTTGTAGCATTAGTATCCCCTAATTTTAGGTAACTGTCATGTCAGACTTCTCATAATAGACAACTGTTAATTTTAAATCCTTTGAGATTGACTTTTCGAAATAATATAGATTAGATACTATAATTATACAATGATTGGCTATGAATCAGTCTAGATGTCTAAGCCTACTAATAGAATCAGTTAGATTCCCCATGAGATTACAAGTCAGTGGGTGAGTCCCTTACTGAACCGAGGTTACTGAGCTTATAGTATAATTAGGCTTTATCTTGGAGATATCAGTTCATCACTCAACCTTTTGGCTTGGTCTTGATAGCTCTTCAACTGAAAAAGGTTTGCATCAGTCAACTACCTCAGAGATCAACCCTTAGTTACCTCAGTTAGAATTTACTACGAAGGTCAACTATCCATCACCTTAGTCATTGGCCCAGATTTTAGTTTATACTTACCTAACCTCACTGAGATGGTCCTTATGATTTTGAGGTATCATGAATGCCCCCTAACTCTAGACCTCACCTTATTAACTTGGAAGATTGAGTTTTCTTCTCTTTCTTGATAACTGGAAAAGTGATCCAACCTTGGGGATTATGGTCCTAGAAATCTTAGCCCTATCTTGCTAAGTATAAGCTGCCATATCACCCAGGGAGTCGCACCTTTGCTGACTCTAGCTTTTTATAAGGCATGGTGCCAACTGCTACAATGCTTGGGGAAGTGAACTACTGTTTCACCAAGTCCCATATAATCATTGGGATTTCTCCTTCCTTTAAGGTGCTAGTGTGTTTGCTCTAAAAGATGACCTTTTGTATGCCTCTTAATTGTTCTTTTAAAGGCTTCATTAATTAGATGGTGGAAGCATATCCTTTGGATCTAAGGGAGGCTTTTGAAATTTCCATCCTTTGGACTTTGATAGCTTGGGTTATGCCACATGGGAATGATTAGATGGTTAGGAGAATCTTATATAAATTCCCCAATCTCTTTTTTGCAAACTAGTCCACTTTCAACTAGTGTCCTTTCTGCTTCCTTCGACGATATAAAGAGATTTTTCCCTCTGAGAGAAGAGATAAAACTCTTTATAGATAAGAGCTTTAGCTTTTCAAAGACCTTAGAGTTGGCATCATTGCCTGTGAGAAAGTCTTCTTTGCCTCATTCTAGGTCGACATCATCATCCTAGAGTGTCCCTCAAGCATTAAAGGTTCTCACCCACTTTCAGCCGATACCTCTAGCCCAGAAAAAGAGAGAGGAGTAGAGCCAATATGTCGGTGGAGAAAGGACAATGAGGGAGTAGCTGATACCTCCTGCTCTTTTGCCTCCTCGCTAACCCAAGATTGCTAAGGTCAGTGCTAAATCACCCATTTGTCACTTGATGATGATGAAGGTTAATTGCGGTGGGAGTACCATTTCCTAGGCAAGAGCCAGTTATAATAGATCAACAGACAGATTATGAAGGATAAAGATTGGCTAGAAAAAGGCTCAAGAGAAGGCTTAATAGTTTAGCTTTTTCATTCTTCTTTGAATCAAAGATTTGTTATTTGAATTTGTGGCTTAGAGCTTTGGCTAACATTCAACCTACCTTGGAACACCTTCACCAACTTATTATTAATCCAAGGTAAGCTTGAGATGGTGTCAAACATGAATTTAAAGTTGCTATGAAATAGAAGCTATTTTGTCTATAAGCTTTGGATGTCCAAACTAGACTACTCAGACACCCAAACATAGCAAAAATAGCTTTGTGAATTACTAATAGCTTCGAGCATTCAAACCTCAGGATCAGACATTTGATGATTTGGATGCTATAATCTCTAAAATTTCATGTGCAGAGTTGGACACTTGGTGCATTGATTAAAGGTTTGAAACTATACTTTTCGACATTTGAGCCATGCTGTCGGAGGCATGGTTGAAGGGTTTCTAGAAATGCTGATAGAGAAAGATGGAAAAGCAAATCTCAATGAAAATACCAATTTATTGACAAAGCCTGCTTCCGCACCAATTTTGGTTTGAAAAACTCCTTGAGATCAGTTCTGCTAAGCTGCTCCTTCATCAACCTACATAGAGAAGAAACCATAAAGAAGACCACCAAAATCTCTTTGGTGGGGGCTGCTCCAATGCTCAAGTTAGCCTTAGCTTTAGTGTAATAATTTTTTATGAAAGATTGAGCATTAATCCCTACCTTTCTATTTGTTATGCTCTTTTATAAGATGTCCCACCTAGAGATCTATCACATTGGTATCCCCCGATTTCAAGTATTTTTCATGTTGGGCTTTTAGTAACAGACAACTGCCAATTCCAGATCCTCTGGGATTGACTTCCCCAAATACCATAATTATACAATAACTAGTTATAAATCAGCCAAGATGTCCAAGCCTACTAATAGACCCAGTTAGATTTCTATGGGATTATAGGTTAGCAGGTGAGTCCCTTGCTAAATCGAGGTTACCATACTCATTGTATAATTAAGCTTTTATCTTAGAGATATCATTTTATCACTCAACCTTTGGGCTCAGTCCTGATTGCTTTTCAACTTAAAAAGTTTACCTTAGTCAACTACCTCAAAGGTCTATCCTTAGTACCTTAGCTAGAATTCACTTCACAGGTTGGCTATCCATCACCTCAATCATTGGCCTAGGTTTTGGTTTATGCTTACCAGACTTCACTGAGCTGGTCCTTACGATTTTGAGGTATCATTAGTTTGGATGGTTTTTGGTCAAGTTAAGTTTGGCCAATAGAGTCAAAACTTGGATGTCACTAGATTATGACCCAAATATAGATCTCAGTAAGATCTAAATTGCAATTAAATTTGACCAAAAATTAAGCTCGATTCAAACTTGAATTATTATGAAATTTAAATTTAAATTGAATTCAGCCCACGTGGGCTAAGTGCACCCCAAATTTGGACCAAAATTGAGTCCAAAATTTATAAAAATCTAAGCAAAAATAAAAAATAAAGTCTTTACAAAGAGGTCCTTGGACCAAGTAAATTCTTACAAATAGATCCTTGGTCAAATTTTTCTTACAAATAGGTCTTTGGGTTGAAAATTCTTACAAAAAATGTGTGAAAATCTCCAAATTATAAATTGGTCCTCACATATTGCAAAAAAATTCTTAAATGTGGGTAATTACAAATTGGTCCTCACAAAATCCAGAGTTTGCAAAAAGACCATTCAAAAACTCATTCGCAAATAACCCTCGGGATTTTCTACCTCTTGCAAATACTCCTTTGTAATTTGAGAATTCTCAAATAGGTACAAATTTTGAAATTTAAATTATCTTATCCAAAACATCATCATATCCTTATTCAAATACAAATGGATGATAAAAATTTTCATCCATATTCAAATAGAGGATCTAATCCTCATCCAAACAAAATAGAATCTTATCCATATTCAAAACTTGAACAGAAGATCATTATCGATATCTATAATTCAAAATTTTAAATGGATATGATCTAATCCACTTAAGAATCATGCAAAATAGAAACAAATAGGAGAGAGATAATATTTCAAAGACAGAGAGAAGAATAGATCAAAAGATGCACCGAACAAGAAGAGTGAATTGAAGATCTAATCAAAATCTATACAAATTGGTACAAATCAAACTAATCTTCCCTACTTTTGGTTTCCTTTAAAGCCCTTTGGTCCTCCTTCATTCTTGTTTTTGCGACGTACCTCACTATCTATCACCAGTTGCCCCCTTCTTGCCAAACCCTACTGTACCACTTTCTACTCAAGTCTAGATTGAGTTCAGGCACCCAAACTTTGAGGTTTGAGTACCTGAACCTTGAAGCTGCTTACTTTTTTTCCATTGTTGCACCAACCCACTAGTACCTGTAGCTTCCATGCGGTCAGCCCTTCTTCTCCAACCTGCAATTTGCATCCTGGTCCCCATCACTGACAAGTGACACCTAGCCTCATTATCTGCTAGATCAAGGCCTCCTTAAGCTATCTCCTTGTGATCATGATCCATAATCTACAACACCTACTCCAATACCTCCTTTTACTAATTCACTACTAGATCAGGTCTCCTCCAATCATCCCCTCATAGTCGCAGGCCACCCATGGCCTCTCATGCTCATGTGACCTTCCATCATCTATCTTGTGCCCTCCATCTATACTCTATTTATAGAGTTTGGGTGATTGAGCCCCAAAGTTCAGCTGCCCAAACCTACAAACTTGCAAACTAAGCCACCAAATCTGACCTAGTTTAGGCACCTAAACCCTCTAGTTCAGATGTTTGAACCTACAAATCGAGTTCTGCTGCACCCAGCTTCATCAGCTCTTTGCATCCCATATTGCTTCCTATGATAGATTTGATTGGAAATAATTGGATTTGACCACCTAATGAAAAAAGAAGAGGAAAGTTGGGAGAAGAGAGAGGAATTAAATGGAGGAAGTAAAAATACGAAGAAAAATATGTGTTGTAATGGTTGCCAAGGAAATAAAAAGGAAGAAAGAAGAAAAGGAGAAAAAGGAAAAAAGAAACGAAAAAAGAAAAAAAGAAGAAAAGAAAAAAAAAAGAGAAAAGAAGATGTTTTCATTCACCTCATTTGCCTCCAGTGACTTAGGGCTAGCTCGTGGGCAATCCTAAAAGTCTTTCTATTTAAGGCTAATATACAGGCTTGCTCAAAAGTCATTTTGACTTAGGACTAGCTTGTGGGCTTGTTTAAAAGTTAATTCAATATAGGGTCAACCTGTGGGCTTATTTTGATTTAGGGCCAACTTGTGGGCTCGTTCAAACATCGTTGGAACTAGGGCCAGCCTATAGGCTTGCTCGAATTTCATTGGACTACAGGTCAACTTGTGGACTCATTCAAACACCATTGGACCTAGAGCCAGCATGCAGGCTTATCTAAAGGTCAAATCAACTCAAGGCCAATCCATAGAATTACTTGAAAATCAAATCGACTAAAGTCCAACTTGTAAACTAGCCTAAAAGTTAAATTGACTCAAAGTCAGCCTGGAAACTTGCCCAAAAGTTATTTAATCAATGGACAGCCTGAGGGCTCTTGAGAGTATTTGTCTTCCTTAATCTACTTTTGGACTACATGGTATGGATGATCATCTTGGTCTCTAGGAGAGTTACTAGGCGATTTTCTAACATTTTTGCAAGGCCTTTTGTATGTGTTTGCCTTTTCTTCTACCATCCTTTCTATCTTCTCAATTTATTTATCAACCATGGTAGTTACATTTGACATGCTCTCCATGCGGGTAGCCATGGCTTGTATGCTTTTGTTCATCACTTTCATTTGTGTCTTGAAATACTTCATATTAATTATAGCTAGATCCTTTAGATTGTCTAGCTATAGCTTGATCATGACATAGTCATATTCATGGGCAAACTATTCTTTGACATAGTTATCTTGGTGATGGTCTACTAGAAGACCTATAAGGATCTTCATTTTATTAATGATCTGATTGATGAGTTTATTTTCTTCTTCCAACCTTGCACTCTGAATCTTATCATCATTAGGGTGATGAAAAAACTTTGGTAATTGGCTCAACTGTAAGTTTTCAATAGTGACAATGGTAGCACACATTGTCAGTGGGGGCTATTCTTCCCTATTCTTAGTGTTAGTCTTCAAGTAAAGCTCTAAGTTCATCGAGAAGGGACTCTTTAAGAGTTACTTGGTTTTTCTTTTAAGGCATCAATGTACTATTGGATGGCCGATTTCTTAACTACGTATTCCTCTAGTTTGACCAGCTTCTTCTTTGTTTTATTTTTATTATTTTTGATGTTTTGGGTAGGTGGAGAAACTTGTCCTGATGGAGCTTTCTTGAAAACCATTCCAGGATTCTCAGGGTTCTTACTAATCTTTTTTTATCAATTTCTTCAACCTTTTAGAGATATAGATCTCCCACGAGTATTCCTATTCAGACATATGTTGTTCTTTCCTAAAAGGGAGCTCAGCAAGTGGTTCACATGCCTTGAACATAGTGATGTGATTGATGTGTTCGATAGCACAAATAAGGCCAATTTTGAGAGAGTTAACTTACCCTCTCAATACTAATTTTTGATTCAATCCTTGAACAAATAGCAATCTTCAATGGTGTGATCAAAGACTCTATGGTAAGGACAATAATTTTGATATTCTTTTTATTTAGTTTATTTGGCCTTTTATATTATTGTAATTGGAGGCCTAATTTTAGTGCATGTTAGAAAATGTTTTCTACTTTTTCTTATTTTAAAGAGTTTTTTTTCTTGAGCCTTCGTTGGAGAGTGTTGGATGGATGTACCTCTCCATCTCCCCCAAGATTTGGAAGTTTTTGAGAGGTATATCTACTTGTGATGGGTTTGTCAATTTTTTTGTTCATTTATTGTCAATGTGGTTCTCACATTTACTACAATATTTCGGGGTATTTGTGACATTTCTAAAATGCTCTCAGAAGTGTAAAAAATATTGGGAAAAGGTTTGCAGTATTTTTTTTCTGGTGCTTACTAAACGTTGGTAAAAAATACGTCACGAATATTTTCAGCATTTTTTAAATATCAAAAAAATTATTCTTGGCATCTTTAGTGGTGTTTGACAAATGTTGGTGAAAAAAAATCATTAGTGGTGATATTCTCAGTGTTTATCATAAATGCTGAGAAAATTTTCCAGTGTTTCTATGAACAACACCTGGACACTTTACTGGTGTTTTGTGAAAAACACTGGCTAGCTTTCTTGGCATTTATATAAAAAATTTTGGGAAATATTCTTGGCATTTCAATCAAAACATCGTGAATACTCCCAAAAAACACCTAGAATGTTTCATTTTGTTTAAAATGGGTATCTTGAATTTTGAAACACATAATATTATGAATAAAAATCTTAACACAAATTATATTGACAAAATAGTCTGAAAGTTACATAGAAAAGCACAATCCATACTAATAATTACAATGCATAGAAAAATTGCAAATGTTCTTCAGACCAAGTTAATTAACTATAATGTTGATTTGCTGCCTCTCAGTTGGAAGGAGAAAAAGGACATCGCTTCTGCAGGTATGAAAGAATTGTAGAAAGGACCTATAAAAAAAAAGAAAGAGTTAAATGAATGATAGGGTGTAATGCAAATAAAATCAATAACTAAAATTCAAAAAGTAACTCTCTCCACTTTTTTCATCTGAGCTTGAGACCGACATTAGTAGTATTAAGCTACAAAAACAAGATGTCAATCATAATAGAGAAAGATTTAAAAAAATATTGAAGGAAATAAATTATACACTTATAACTATAAATTAAGAAGGGAAGAAACTACATGATAAAAAATAATTAGAGTAGGCAAAAAAATTTAACAATAGTAGGCATAGTCACATCAACTAGACATAGAAGTAACTGATACATAATGATATATCCATGCAGCACTATGAAATCATAAACTTATCACCAATCAGATTTATTCATTATGAAGTTATGCCACAAGAACAAATGGATAGTCATGATTGTAGTATCCCTAATACCTTCAAATGTAACCACAGATTCTAGACTGACTCTGATCTCTTACAGAGAAACAAGAATGAACAATAACTATAAAATATGAGATAAAAATATATATTGTAAAGTAGGTTCTCATGAATTACTTGAGGTGCCAAATAAGCATACCAAATATTTCTCAAGCTCACCTGTATACTAGATCCCTCAGTTCCATGTTGGTTTACATTCTTTGAAACCTATTTAATTTCATATGTCATATGAACTAATAGTGTATAAAAAATAAAGAAGTTTAGTTAAATGAAAATATATACCATGGAGGTGGCAATGGGTCTACTACTTATACAAGTCTCTAAAGATGCAAAGGCACTTTGCAGCCTAGATATATTCTCTTGAAGAGGAGTAACCTATGCTTGTACCTATGCTTATACAATCACATTTACGTTAGCCTTTGTATAACGACATCCACCGTGGGATCCCTTAGAGGTATTCTAGGAAACTTGTGTGGGTGTGGGTCCTAACCAAAAGGTCCATAGTCTACCATGTCTCTCATGCCCAAATACTCTGGCATGAATCTCATTTTGAGTTGTAGTATCCAATTGAGAATCTTTCAATAGCTCTTACGATAGTTGTTCAATTTGGGCCTGTATATAGAAGACAGTGAAAAATATTGGTGGATTATTTATTAATATAACATTAAAATTAATTCTGAAATTATTTTTACTATTGTTGCTATGGATGCTCTATGACTAGCTGTCCATCTCTCTTCATGTAGGAGGCCAAAAACACCTCGAGACTTGAAGGCTTAGAACTAAATTATTTCTCCAACTATGAAAAGTGTAATATAGAACAAACTTGATGATATATTATATAAAAACAAATGGCAATGTATGTTAATTTCACATCTAAATGTCAAAATACCTTGACTCTCAAATTGGCATAGGCCTTGCAACCCAGAGAGTGACCCATTTTCTTCTTTTTTTTTCTATTTTTTTCAAGTTCTTCTATTTTTTGGCTTTTTTTCCCTAAATATATAAAATTCAAAGGGACAAGAGATATTGAATAGTTAAACTCTACTAATATGTTACTAGGATGGGTCATTAATCTAGTTCAATCTTGGACGATTGGCAAGTGGCAAGTTTGTCTAGTTGGTTCTTGAATGGTGAAAATTATTTACTTTTCACATCCACCTTCCAATCTTGCCATCTCTTACACAACAACTGTATTATGGACATTTTACAATCCTCCTCTTAATTTGTATTTGCCTGTAAAATGAAAGATTAACATATTAATATTGAAATATACAAATAGAATAATAGAGTATGGTATTAATATTACTTTGATATCTTCCCAAATTCTCTGCTTATTTGCTTTTGGCACTAGCTGTCAATTAGTGTAAGTCAAGGGTAATATGTTACATCCTTTGCCATTATGCCCAATTGATTGGCAAATTTTGTTGAATTCTCCTTGATAATTTGTCTATATCAGTTGATAGTTAATATAAGCCGGTATCCCTTTGTGCCCCAAGCTTTGATTGGCTTGCTAGGCCTGCGACATGCTCTACTCGAAAAAGCTATGCCACTCAGACCTAAAAATGAAAATATATAAATATATAAATGTATCTCTCATAAGATGATATATATGGAGACATAACTTTAATTGAAGATTGTTTAAATCTTTGTTATGGTCCATCTCTTGGTCCTTCGCTCCATGGGGTAAGGATGCCATGCTATCTCTGCTAGAAAATAAATGCAAATCATCATCTGATGAGAACTAAGTCTCCAACACCGTTCCCTCTGTCTCCATATTAACAAGAGTGGCTAGAACAATCCCAATATGTCTCTCTGGGTGAACCATTTTAACATGAAATTGCAAAAAACAAACTAATCAATATAACATCATATAGAAGAAAGTAATATACAAACATAAAAAATGAGACTAACAATCACATTAAGGCTGATTTTGGTCTAACATAAAAGCATCATCTTTAGTATCATTAACATGATCACTATCCCTAAAAGAGATGTCCTCTTCCATTTCAGATATATTACTAAAGTTTTCCCTGTACATTGCTGCATTGAATCAGAAAGAGTCATACCAATAATTAGATCTTTGATGTCTACCCTTATATTTTTAATGCCATATTCTACAAGACTTCTATCCTCTTGTCATATAATCTGATATATATGCATATATAGAAAAATTATTAATCGTTCACATTAGTGTTGCATGCCTACAAAACATCTCCTTTTTAATTGTATCATATATTGGTATGTCTGGTTTCAATAATTCCTTCAATTCTTCTATCAACAGTTGTAGATATACATTTATGAGATTTCCTAGGCCCCTTGGTCTCTTGATAACTATGGATAAAATGAATGACAATTGCTTTATACATAACCATGAAAGTAGATTATAGGAAACTAGAACCATGGACCATGTGCTTTGCAATATGCTCATTGTCTTAAAAGGGTTGAATCTACCTAAAGCTAACCCTAACTGTATATTATGATAATCCATTGCAAAGTTAGGATATTTATTATTAAAATCCTTTCAAGACATGCTATTTTCTGGATGTCACAATAATCCATCTACTAAATGGTCCTCTGCATCCCATCTTATATGTGGAGCAATTTTCTTTGACATAAAAAGTCACTGTAGTCTTGATTTTAGGGGGGAAGTACTTGACCACCTTCATTGGTATATTACATACTTCTTGATTATTAGCATCACTTTGACTTTCCAATTTCTTGTATCATGGTGATTTATGGTACTTGCAACAAGTATTTGATGCACTCTCATTTCTATAAAATATACAATGATTGGGACAAGTATGAATCTTTGTATACTTGATGTTCGAGTCATTTAGAACGTTCCAAGTCTTGCGATAAGAACATGGGAATGAACTCACCTCATGGAATATCTTTTTCAAAGTCACAGTAGGATACTTAATAATTTGTCACTCCATCAACACTTGGTCTTCACTACCAACAATCACATGATAAAGGATAGGAATGTAAAATTTTTGCATCTAGGGTACAGTTGTTATTAGCTTCATTTAGTAATTTAAAAAATTTCATATCATCTTTCATGGATACTAGTATTGGTATTTCTTCAATTGTAACACCAAATTCATCATGAAACAAAAATTCAATATCAGCTCTATCTTTATTATGCACTGCAACTGACTCTACAACCTGACTGTACTATATTTTGTTCGATACCATGACTCTTCTTCATGAAAAGTCCAATTAGTATATGACAAACTCCATCCCTTTACTATTAGGTGTTTGTGAATCTCTTTTCATGTCTGATTGTGCTTATTCACACAATCAATACATAAACATCTTATCATCTGACGAGTCCTTTGTTCCCATATGCATATTCAAGAAATGGACTAACTCTTTCGATGTATCTCTATTCCAGCCAATTTTTTTTATCTTGATCTAACTTTTATCTATCATGCTACTATAGGGCAGGATCCTATCAATGACATACATATAATTTATAGATGGAAATCAAATCCCAATACAAATAAATAGAAGTTAAAACGACATATGATTGCCCAACTATGAAAATATTAAGGAAAGTGCAATAATAGTTTTATAGAATACAAATCCAAGTGGGGCCTATTATTAGTGATTATAGTGGTAATGTTCTTAGCTCACCTTGTTGATTAAGCATGTTTAACTAAAGCTATTATCAAAATAAAGTAGATTAAATATAGATGCACTATTTATGCAAAGTAGCTTAAAGAAGGAATCTTTTGATAAACCTAACTTATATCTAAAAACTAAAATCTACAAGTTCAACAAAATAATTGGTGAACATCCTTAAATTTTATTGAATCACAATAATCCCTATAGATTAGGAAAATTAAAAGCAAAAAAGTGGGATGCCCAAAAAGAAAGAGAAAATTGACTAGAACACAATGCAATGAATAACAAGCTATTTAGTAAGCATTCCAAAGGAATTATACGAGTAAAACAATCTTGAAAGATTCAACTGTCATTGAGCACATGAACTCAAAGCAAGTGATAAGGATGCAAAATGGGGCTAAACTAGACAAACATAAATCAATTACTGCCAAAAATCTATCAATACATAAAACAAAATTTTCTTTTCAATAAGAGGGACAATTTATTAAAAAAAATTGAGAATCACAATATACTAACCATCATGTATGAATTACTATATAGTTTTTTGATCCCTGCAAGAAAATACCAAATGACAATATTGTTGATGAAGTCCGGTTTAACACTAGTTTTTGTCTAGGAGACCCCTCAAGATTGGATCCACTAGGCTATCCTTTTGCTAATATGCAAGAGGAAGAAAGAACCATAAAGAGAACTGCTGGAAACTCTCCGACAATAGCCACTCAGATGCTCAAGGTCAAAAGGGTCGCATCAATTTTTGTCTATAAAAATCCCCCCATCACTCCTGGATTTAGTGCTAAGAATTTTTTTCCAAGATCCTTATTCCATGATTGCCATGAATACTTGACCATATTCATATATGGGCCAAACCCATCATACTTTCCTGTAAGCCTTGGGATGAATGTCTATTAGATGAGCTTAAATAATGCCATTGAGCCTACTTGACCTTGGTGACACCACCTCGAAAGGTGGCCTCAAGGCCAACTCCTTGGTTACCTTAATAAGTAGTTTAGCCCGCAAGTCAGGTCTTTGTTTGCTTTTGGTTTGGCTTTTTTCTAGCTCAATGTATCATCGGTGCCCCTCAACTCCAGTCAGTCATTAAGTTCAGGTGGCTCAATGAGTGAAGTTACTTTCTTTTCCACTTAGCTGCATTGCTTTAGAATAGATTTTTGGGACATCAATTTGAAATTTCAAGGTTCAAGCCATCATTTTAATCAAACATTAAGGGGTGCCAGCTATCATGACTCCTCGTGAAGCGAGTCATTGCTTCATAGCTTTGTGTCAGGTGTGAGTTGCCAAAGAACATAACTCTTTGGGATATGAGCTGCCGCCTCATCAAATCATGTGGAATTAGTAGAGTTCACCCTTATTCTAAGGTGATAGTCCTAAGCCATCCTTTTAGATATCAAGACGATCCCTGATGTGGACACATGTTCTTGGTGATCAATATGGTAACTTCTGACTCCCATATTTTAGGCTTCCCCATTCTATGTGGCAATGATATGATGATTTAGAGAAGGCTATTTAAAGGGTCCTTCATCCCTTTTTATCCATTTTTGGTAATCTTTGTATCCTATCTCTTTCCCCACTCTTCTTCCTTTTGTTCTTCATTTGATAAGTTTTTTTGAAATGATATCCTCTTCCACTCCTTTCTCCTCCAAAAAGGGGTCATTTTCTGGCAAGGGACCTACCACTCTGTTGGTCCCCATCGCCATAGCTCCATTTGCTAAGGTAGTTCTGACTTTGATTGTTACTTTGAAGCTAGTAGCGACCTCCAACAAGATTTCTGACATTGGTGAGTCGAGCTATGTGCCCTCTATCACTGCTGTGACCTCCAAGGGACCTACTCCTCTTGTTGTCCTATCCTTTTTTGTAGGGATTAGCTCCAAACTACTTGTTGTTCCCCCACCAGTGGCTTCAAGTCCTAGTGAGGATATTTTTTATTTTTTTGTGCCATTGTGGCTTTCTATTTTGAATCAAAGTACCATGTGGTATGGATAGAATGTTGGATTCTAGAATAGAGCATGATTTTGTATTCTCATTAGGTGTCTCTAAGGTAGCATTTTGGATTTTTGAGTCTACTTTCTGAGAGAAAAATCTTAAGGAAATCTAGGGTCTAAAGAGGAGAGCAAGAAATTAAGAGAGGAATTTGAGTTCAAGTTCAATATCTAGTAGGAGATATTCGAAAGTGGCTTTAGGTACTTTATGGATATCTTTACCTGGGATGTCTTATGAGATTGGGAGCTTGTCCTTCACCAAATTGAGCCTAACACCATAATTTTTATCACCACCTTTTGAACCCTAGCTCAATCCAAAGGTTTTGCCCCTATTATAGAAATATTTAGGAATGTCTTTAAAGATTGTTAAGGTTCATACATTGGGGGTAGGTGGTATTTTGCTCCCAAAAATGGTGTAGGTTATTTACCTCAAATCCTAGCTCCATCCACTTCTAAAAAGACAATCCCCTTAGGATTTTTACAAAATTAGACCAAGTTATTTCTTATGGGTGGGGTAATCCTTCATTTCATTGAGTTGACCCAAATATTTACCCTAAAGTTCATGAACTCTTAATCTCTTGGGTAGATGAGGTTGAGGATATGAAATCCATCCCCATATGGTTCAACGAGGCCTATCTACTGGAGCATGGTCTTTTCCATGGCTCAAAGAGCCGATATATACCTTTGACCTTTGGGTTCTTGATTTTTCAGTTGCTTTCTCCTCAATCTAACTGTTGGTTTAGTTTTATATAGGGTGGACTTAGATCTTGTTCATAGATGAGTATTTGAAATAGCATGCAGGTGCTCCTCAGTGTGTCCCTTATCTCGCTAGCTTGAAAGGGGCCTTCCAAGGTAGAAGTCAACACTCCCCCTTAGTAGACTGTCCAAGGCCATAGAAAGATGAGGTGAGAGGAGGGATGAAGTTGATCCATGGGTGGAGGAGAGACAGGGAAGGGGCAGGAGATACCTCACCCTTTTGAATCACTCTCTCAAGTCAAATCTATGGGAGAGGCTGCCCGATCGCCAAGCTCTTCTATCGTGAAGTTCACCAACTATGAGAAGATGGAAGTTGTGACTTTTGCACCTGCATCTCTTTCTCCTCATACCAAAGCATGGGTGAAGTCTTCTTTCAGCTGCTAAAGCTCCTCGAGTGAGGAGACTAATGCTAAGAAGTTCTTTCTTGGGGATTTTGGGGACAATAGGAACCCTCAACATTGAGCAACTCCCTATAGACTAGATCTTCATGAAGGGGGCCCAAACTTCTGCTAATGTAAGTCATCTAAACCTCTTCCAATAATGCTTCTCCTTGTCTCCATTTTCCTTAACTTTTGTCTCAGTTGTAGGTAGTGCAATTTTTTCATTATGCAGGTTGATTTTTTTATAAAAATTGGAAACAAATGGCTATCAAGAAGAATAAGGCTATTAAAGTTGAGGAGGATGTAAATCTCTTCCACTCTCAACTTGAGTCACTCTAACTCGAGGTTGGAAAGACGAAGATGGAGGTAGAGGAGGAGAAAAATCTCCTTCAAGTGGCATGAGATTTGACCTTGATGAGGCTAAAGGAATTGGAGGATTGGCAAAAGGCTACATTGGACTAGGCCAAGGATGAGGTGGTGGCTACATTTAATCGGAGCTCAGAGTACATAAAGACCTTGAAGTTGAGCAAAATGTAAGCCATCTTTGACTTCAAGGCTCATGATGAGTATCTCCAAGAATGGGGCCTCCTCTCCACCAACTCCTTCTCTGAGGGTTTACCTCTGCTGTAGGACATAGTAAAGAAGACTCACTATGATCTTGATTTCAAGCTCGATGACCTCCAAGTAGAACTTGATTATGACTTGAGGAGCCCTATGAGGCTGAGCCTCTAGCACGTGTTCCTCCCGAGGAATCTACCAAACCTCCAGCATCCTCTAAATGATCTCACTCCATTCTTCTTTGCCTTCTTTGTAATAAGACTTTTTGTAAATGAGTTTCTCCTTGGATATTCTTTTAATGAATAAAAGGAGACTTCCTCTTACTTGTGCTTGCTCCTTTGTGTCTTTGGTTTGTATCCCCCTTCCATGTGTCTTGGCCCATGCTTACTCAGAAGTCAATTGGCCTTCATTATGCTCATGAGTAGTGTGAAATTTTAACCTTTAGCCATAATGAAGATTATTTTTAAGTAGAAGTACTTTAACTTGATATAGCCAGTACTTGTCCTTCCACCAAGAAGAAAATGGCTTTAAGAAGAGGAGTCCATTAAGAGGGAAACCAAAGGACCAGAGTGTGGCCTAAGGTGAAAATTTTACATAAGAATTTTATGTCTTTGGCAAAGTTTCGAGCTCTTGTGGCTAGCTTATTGTTGAGGTCCTATGCCTATTATAGAACTAAGGTCTTATACTTGGCTTATTGCTAAGATCTTATGCCTTGAGTGGAATTGAGGTCTTATGCCTGGTATAGAACCAAGGTCCTATGCTTGGCTTATTACTGAGATCTTATGCCTTGGGTGGAACTAAAGTCTTATACTTCGTGTAGAATCAAGGTCATATGCTTAATGTAGAACCAAGGTCTTATGCCCTAGGTGGAATCAATGTCTTATGTTCTAAGGTCTTATTCTTGGCTTATTGCCAAAGTCTTATGCCTTAGGTGGAACCAAGGTTTTATGCCCTAAGTGGAACTGAGGTCGTATGCCTTGGGTGGAATTGAGGTATTATGCTTGGCTTATGGCTAAGATCTTATACCTATTGAACTGAGGTCTCACAGTGGTCTCTTGGAATGGGATTTGTCAATATTTAGAGAGATAAAAGATGTATAAAAATAAAATCTTCTGAGGTTATCTACATGTCATGTCCTAGTGAGTTCTTTACCATTCGGTGCTTGATCTTAAATGTTCTTGGCCCTATGAGTCAAAAAATTTTTCATAAGCCTATCCAATTTGGAGATAATTTTCCTAAAATTTGGTCATAGTTCTTGGCCATGTAGCTAAGCATTGTAGTATCTAGCCACTCATCACTATTTTCATTACGAGTATAATGAACTCAAAAGCAATTCAAGCTCAGTAGATGATCAAAACTTAGTTTAAATTAGCAAAATAATTAAATCATAAGAGAATGGTCAATCTATAATCAAATATAAGATGATTTTTAATTAATATCAAAACAAGCGCATAAGATGAAAGAAAGATAGAAAGATTACAAACCGATATACATGGTTCGGCGACCAATTGTGCTTACTCCATGGCCCTTGCCTAAATCAGAGGACTTAAACTCATCATTAGAATTGTCACTTTGTTAGAGTGAAGCCACACATTTACAAACTCGTAAACTATGAGTGTCACTCCCCATCTGAGCCAATTGGGCACTCCTCATAATCTAAGAAATGTATACTCTCACCACTCTCTTAAAACCTAAAAGAGCACTCTTCTCCTAATACCTAGGAGAGTTATAATTATAAAGAATCAAAAAATAAAGATAAAAAACTCACAATAAGTCTCCTAGCATTTGAGTACAAGGACATTCAAGGATTTGAAAATTAATGTCTATTTGAGCTCTTATTGGGGCTAGAAGGCTTTGGGAGGAGGATCTTACTCTAATAATGTGAAAATCTAATTCTCTCATTGAGCAAAGAAATCACAAGCCTTTATATAATCATCGGGAATCATCCCTAGTTATCTCTGTTGAGTTTGATCATCTGAAGGATCAAAAGTTAAATTAGACATTATATTGATGTCATAGGTTCAAATGTCTACTAATCAGGTTTGGGCGCTCAAACTCTATGGTGTTGATTGTCCAATCTTGAGGTTTGAGCATATGAAGCTATTGGTAATTCTAGAGCTTTTCTTGCTAGAGTTGGGATTCAGAACTTTGAAGTTTGAAAATCCAAAGTTAATAGAAAAAACCTACTGGTTCATTGCAACTTTAGTTGACATTTGACATCAACTTATAACTGGTCTTGGATATAAATAATAGAACAATGAAGGCATTCCAAGATTAGTTTGAGTGCTAATCAAAAGCTCAAATAAACTAACTATCAAATCTTTGACTCAACACAAATAAATAAAAATTCGAAACATATGAGCCTTGAGTTGATCTTTCACTTCGAGCACTTTGAGCTTTCATCTTGATTTTCAAGCTTCATCTCTAAAATATCATCCTTTTTATTTTTGAGTTATCATCTTCAAGTTTTAATCTTGAGACAAGGTCTTTTATGAACTTGGATGATTATTGTTAATCTTAAAGCTTATCACAACTTAAGAAATTTGTTAAACCTTAGTTTGATCATCATCAAAATTTTTTAAAAAATAATCTTCTTTTTGATGATGACAAACTATGCATAGAATAAGTAAATAAGAGTGCAATGCGGTATATGAACATAAAAGTAATTCGATATGCTTTTTACTATAAAGTTTAACTAATAATATATTTAACAAGTTTGACAATTATGCATATTGTTCTCCTCCTTTGACATCATAAAAAAAACTCCCCCTAAACAAGTGCATTACAAAAAAAATGGTGTAGAGAGAAGCAATAGCAAGGATGTAAATATGCTTATACTAATATTAAGCATCAAGTGATATGAAAATTTTAAGAATAAGTAAGATATTTGCTATCAACTTGTCTCAAAATAATAGTTTAGCAAAATCCAATGTAATTACATTTGAGGAAATAACAAGCTCCCCCTTGACATAGATGGGTTAAGAAAAAAATTTAAAAATTACATACACGCTCCCCCTATCCATCATACTAATAGAAAGCCAATAAGAGTAGAAGAGTTTAACATTACTCCAAGTAGTTATATAACCTCTGAAGCATATTGGGATGTCATCCATTGGAATCTCCTCTTTTTTTTTTGCAAATATAATATGGCTATCTTCCCACAAGAGATTAGTAATAATAAATAATCAAGTAGGGACATCAAGAAAAGCTTCAAGAGAGATTAAGACAAAACTTTTGAAAATTTCATTAAAAAATGTAAGAAACACCAAAAGTTGTCAACAAGATCAATAATCATGGATGTCAATCCAAAATCACAAGCACAAGGCTCCGATACCAATCGAAGCCAAAAATGGCAACCTTTGAGTGGGGGAAAAGGGCACATAACCAAATAAGTTTTTGTTAAGAGTATAATAAAATCAAAAGCACTTCAAGCCAAGTGGATGATCAAAACTGAATTTGACTTAGTAAAATAATTAAAGTATAAGAGAATGATCAATCTACAATGAAATATAAAATGATTCTCAATAAATATCAAATTAAATACATAAGGTGAAAAGAAGGTAGAAAGAGTGCAAACCGATTTACGTGGTTTGGCAACCACCACACTTATTCCATATCGCTTACCTAAATCTTGGGTCTTAAACTCATCACTAGATTTGTCACATTGTTAGAGTGAACTCGTAAACTATGAGTGTCACTCCCTACCCGATCCAATCGGCCATTTCTCACAACTTGTGAAGTATACACTTTCACCACTCTCCTAAAACCTAGAAGAGCACTCCTCTCCTAATACCTGGGAGAGTCACAATGATAAAGAATGAAAAACAAAAAACAAAAAAAACTCACAATAAAAGTCTCTTAATATTTGAATACAAGGGCATTTGAGAATTTGAAAAGTTCTATTTGCGCTCTTATTAGGTCTAAAAGGCTTTAGGAGGGGGAATCTTGCACTAAGAATATGAAAAATCTATTTTTCTCACTGAGCAAAAAAGTCTCAAGCCTTTATATAATTATTGGAGCAAGAACTAGCCATTTGGATCATTCAAAGAACTCCAATGGTCAAAAGCTAAACTAGCTATTACCTTGATATCTTAGATTTGGACATCCATTAATCAGGTTCAAGTGCCCGAACTCTATAGTGTCAGCTATCTAACAAAGACACCGAGCATTTGAACTCTAAACATAGAAAGTCTAGAAGTTATAGTTTCTAAATCTTTGGGTGTCCAATACTAAGATTCAAGCACTTGAACTATCTATAATTTTAGAGTTTTTTCTACTAGAGTTGGATGTCAGAACTCTAAAGTTTAGACTTCCAAAGTTAATAGAAAAACCTGCTAGTTCACTGCAACTTTAGTTCCCACTTGATATCAACTCATAATTAATCTTGGATAGAAATAATAGGCTAGTGAAGGCATTCAAAGATTAGTTTGAGTGCTAACCAAAAGCTCAAATAAACTATCAAATTCTTAACTCAACACAAATAAATAAAAATTCTAAACTATGAGCCTTACGTTAATCTTACACTTTGGACACTTTGAGCTTTTACCTTGATCTTCAAGCTTCATCTCCAAAATATCATCCTCTTTATCTTTTAGTTATCACTTGAAAGCTTTAATCTAGAGACTTAGTCTTTCATAAACTTGGATAATTATTATTAATTCTAAAGCTTATCACAACTTGAGAAAATTATTAAATCTTAGTTTGATCATCATTAAAAATCCAAAGAGTAAAAGCTTCCTAATCTTTCGAGTTTCTTTTGGGTCCTCAGGAAGCTACCCATCTTTAAAGTAGTAGATAATGGGATCCATTTACATCCACCATATTTATTTGGTGGCCTCTCAATAGCTCGATAGTTGAAAGTTTTTCATAAGAATTTGCCTCTGTATGGAACTTGACAAAGTCGAGGCCAGCTGAATGAGAGCATCTGCCTCAGTGTTGCTATGTTGGGGTACTTGGTAGATTTTTGCATGGTCTATTTTGGCCATAAGCTTCTATGCCTTAGCCAAGTACTAGGCCATGATTGTGTGTTTTGCCTCATACACTCTAATGACCTACAGACACACAAACTGTTAGTCATTAAATGCCTTCAATTTTTTAGTTCCTGCTACTAACGCCACAAGTAGTCCAAGGAGAAATGCTTCATACTCTGTGGCATTATTTGAGGTCTTGAACTCTAGCCAAGTTGAATACTCAGCCACTCTCCTATTTGGACTTTGGAGGATGGCGTCGGTAGCCCAACTCACAATATGAGCTATCTACCCTAACCTCCCATGGTTTAGATTCTGGTATTGTTGGGTTTGAATTAGTCTCCACCAAGAAGTCTACTAAAGCTTAAGCTTTGATAGTCTTCTGAGCTTTGAAGGTTATTTCATATTAGCTTAGCTCAATGGACAACTCGAACAATCTTCCTGATGTTTTTGGCTCTTGCAATATTTGCCTAAATAGGAGATTGGTGGGCACTGTGACTAGATGTACTTGAAAGTAAGGGTAGAGTTTTTGGGTCACTAGCACCACAACATATGCTAGTTTTTCTAATATAGGGTATGGAACTTCTGCACCCATGAGTACATAATTCACGTTGTATACTAGATGTTATTTTCCACCTTGGTCACTTACTATCACTAAACTTACCACTTGGTCCAAGATAGCTATGTTTGAGTCAATTTTGGCCAAAAATCAGATTTAATCAAAATTCAATCAAAATATAGGATTGAATGCTATAGATTAGGGCTCAAAAGTGGGTCTCATTTGGACCTAAATTACAGTTAAATTTGATCAAAAATTGAGTTCAATTTTGACTTGAATTAATGAGAAATTTGGGCCCAAACTCAAGTGGGTTGAGTAGGCCAAATATTTGGTTTGATGTAGTGACTTTGGCTAGTGCCAGAGCTTGAATTAGAACCTATTATTTGGTATTATAAGCCTAACAGCTTTGCATTATTATAAGCCTAATTTTGTAGTTGCTAGGGTTGTAGGTTCTGCATAGCTTGAACCTAGACCTCAAGCAATTGCATTATCTGCTGAATGATAGTGGTTAGAATTTGGAACTCATGTTGTACCACCAGATTGGAGGGACCTATTAGTGCCTCTGGGACTATTTGTAAAAGGACTCCTTGGAGCTGTGGTTGTGACTGAATTGTAGAGTTGGCTTACTACACTGGTCCATCACACCCATCAGATGAGTTATGTGACTTTTCTAGAGCCAGGGTTGGTTGCCCCTTGAGCCAATTTTTGGATGATGAGGGCTTTGGCACTCTAGGAGGCATTGTCAGAAGGTCATTGAAGATCTCTGAGATTAATAGAGAAGGGAGGTGGAGTAGATCTCAATGAAAGCACTAATTGTTAATGGAGTCAAACTCACTATTAGTTTCAAATTGTGAGATTCCTCAAGATTAGATCTACAAGGTTGCCCTTCCACTAATTTACAAGAGGAAGAAAGAATCATGAAGTAGGAACTCTTCAATGATGGATACTCTGATGCTCAAGTCAGAAAGGGTCTCATCAATTTTTATCCAAAAAAATCCCCCTTACCTTCGTGGGTGCCAAGTGATTTATAGGCTGATAAGGTCTTTCTATGGATTTGGAGACTTTGATTCTCTAATTTCTTTATTTGGTTGTCATCACTCCTAGATTCAGTTCTAATAATTTTTTTGAAGATCCTTGCTCCCCGGTTTCCATAAATACTTGACCATATTCATATATGGATTGCGCCTATCATACTTTCCTATAAGCCTTGAGATAAATGTTTGCCTAATAAGCTAAAATGATGCCATTGAGCTTGCTTGACCTCGGTGACACCACTTGAGAAGGTGGCCTCAAGGCTGACACCTTATTTACATCAGTTAGTGGCTTAGCCCATAGGTCGAATCTCTATTTGCTTTCTGTCTAGCTATTTTTCAGTTTGTGGTATTATCAAATACAATTAATTGACAAATGGTAGTTGTTGATAGATTCACCACTACTTTTGACTTGTAAGGCTCCTTGAGATTGATCTATTAGGTTGCCCTCCTACTAATTTACAATAAGAAGAAAATCATGAAGAAGACTATCAAGAATCTATGATGGTAGCCTCTTTGATGCTCAAGTCAATAAAGCATGCTTAAACTATAATGGAGCAGGGAGGAATGGCATTACTCCCTACCTCTTCAAACATTATACTATTTATTGGGTGTAGAGTATATCCGAATCCCATGATCTTGGGGCTACAATCTCACCATATTACTTATAACGGACAAATATAAATCTCAAATCTTCTGGGATCTACTTTAAAAAATGAATATGGATAAGATCTCATGCTATCCGAGCCTTACGTGCTCACACTTAGATATCTTAGCTTAATGGTAGCTTGATGCAATTTCCTTACATATCTGTTAGTCTATGCAAGAATTTGTCATAGGCTAAGGACACTGAGCTTCTCATGGCTTGGTGTTGAGGCAAGCTAGGCTACTTGCAACTCGTAGGTCAAGAGCTCTTCACAACTTAGTCTCAAGGCCATTTTTTACCTTGAATGTGTTGGTTCACAACTAGGTATGGGTTTTTGTCTCTTATTGATTTTTAGACTTGTTTGATTTATCTTAGTGTATCATCATTGCCCCCCAAGCTTGGACATTGAGCTTCTGGGACTCGGTGTTTGGGGTTACCAATAAGAGATAGTCACTCTCTCGAGATACTTGATGATTCCTCAAAAATCAAGCTGTCACCTCCTATAAATGTGGCATGTCATCTTCTCATTATGTGTATATCAGTTTCCAAGGTGCCACCCTCGTATGTCATGCTAGTGATGGCTTGGTAGCTCGGTTGGATCCTTGCCACATGTTCTTCAAGATTTGAAAATTTGGTTTGAAAAGAAGTGGCCAATTGAATGACCCAAACTTTGACCAATGCTCCATGAGGTGATGTGTTAGCCCCTGCTTTGCTTGGGAAAGTGAGCTGTCATTTCATTAAATCTCATGCAATTATTAGGATTTTTGCTCCCTTTTTAGGTGATGGTCTAGATCAAGCCATGTGGAGGTGATCAGATAGTGTGAAGAAACTTATATCCTTCATCCCTTCCCTTCCACTTTGACACTTTCACAAGCCCTCATTTTTCTTCTCTTTGCATCTTTATCTTCCATTAACAAGCATGTTCTCAAATGGCATCTCCATCTGCCCCGTCTGGCTCCAGAAATAGATCTTTCACCCTGAAGGAAGAGGTAATCCCTTTTATAAAGAAAACCTTGACCTCTTTCGACATTTTAGAGCTAGCAGCCCCAGACATAAAGAAGCTCTTGTCCCCTCTACTTCCTCAATATCAACTGCCAGGGGCCAAGGTCCATCTAGATCTAGCTCTACATCCACTCCAAAGGAGGCTTGAGAGCTTGCTGCTAGTCCATCCACCATCCTAGCAACGTTCACTCCTCAAAAGATTCAGCAAACATCTTGCCTTTAGCTTCAAGCGAGTTTCAAATTTTAACCTCCTTTTTCTATTCTCAATGACTCTAGTGCGAACTTCTTATTTTTGTGCAGGTTTTGCCTCGGTCTTAATCATGGAAAGTGACACTATAGGGATTGCTCAAAGCTTATCTATGAATGAGCATTTAGAAGTAGCAGGGTGATGCTCCTTAGGTGTCACTAGCTCTACAAGCTCACAAGAAGCTCTCTAGGTTAGAGACTCCTACTCATTCCCAATTGGCAGCTCAAGGCCAAGTGGGAGAAAGAGAGAGGAATAGGAGAAGAGTTGAGGTGCCATCGAGGAGCAGGCATGGAAGACACAAGTGACACCTCATCTTTCTTCACCACTTCCCCAAATTGATGCCATTCAGGGTAGTGCCCAATTGGTAACTCATCATATGACATGGAGGGTTGATTGTTGCTCCTACTCCTCTGACATGTGTTGAAGTACGAGGGTGATCTCCCTTGAGGCATCAAAGTGCTTCAAAGGAAATCGATGTCTAGGAATACTTTCTTGGGGACTTTAGGGCTGACACCAACCCTTCCATCACTTATCTCCCTAATGACAAACTTCTTTTAAAGGGAGCCAAACCCTGTACTAATGTAAGCTTGCTTGAATTTGTTACTATTGATAGTTTTCCTCTTCTTTTATATCACCGTTTGACTTTTGGTTTGGTTGTAGGTCTCACAATTTTTTCCACCATGCAAGGAATTGGTTTTATTAAGCTTTTAAGATAGCAACAGTCGAGAAGAGAAAGGCTAAGGAGGAGGTGAGCCTACTCCATTTTCAACTTGAATCTCTTTAACTCAGTATGGAGGAGACAAGGAAGAAGATGTTGGAAGAGAAGAACCCTTCTTTGTGGCTGAATGTGACTCAGCTTTGTCTAGTCTACAAGACTTGATAGGCCACCTTGGACAACACCAAGATTGACATGGTTGCCACATTCCTCTAGAGCAAAGAGCATGCCCAGGGCTTGAAACTAAATAGGATGAAAGTCATCTTGGAGAGTGACCGAAGTACCTAGTTGGACCATGAGTCCAACTGAGTTAGATTTTTGGTAGAGAGTGAATACTTTGGTTGGGTGATCAAAGCACCTAGTTGGACCATAAGTCCATCAGAGCCAAGTTTTTAGTAGCTTGAGAGTGAATACTTTGGTTGGATGACTAAAGCACCTGATTGGACCATAAGACTAGCAAAGCTAGATTTTTGATAGTAGTGACAGATAGTCTTATGGAGAAATAGAAATTTTATTTGAGATAAAAAACATCTAAGGTTGTCAACTTGCCAGATTCGAGGAAGCATTTTGTCATCTGGATGCTTGATTTTAAAGATCCCTACTCCCACAACCTTAGAGATCCTAAATGGGCCTACCTAATTCGGAGATAGCTTTTTTGAGACTTAGTTGGTAAATTTGGCTCAATGGAGTACCTATTCTCCAAGCTATAGTTCTAGGGTA
This sequence comes from Trichopus zeylanicus subsp. travancoricus, assembly GCA_005019695.1. Lineage (NCBI taxonomy): Eukaryota > Viridiplantae > Streptophyta > Magnoliopsida > Dioscoreales > Dioscoreaceae > Trichopus > Trichopus zeylanicus. The sequence goes on from RXID01014269.1 coordinate 291,450, forward strand.
TGAACTTGGGCATTGTAGTATCGGGCTACTCGTCATTGGTACTTGGCAATCCTAGTGCGAGCGCATTCCTAAACTTCTTAAGAAATGCCTTGCATATGGTAGAATTCCATACTATGTATAGAATCATAGCATTTCTAAATATGCTTATATGATTGATTGGATCCTTCAAGTCATCATACACCTTATAGGGAGATTGTGTCAGAAGATCAATTGTATAGAAGAGTACACTATCTCAGGGATTAAAGGAGTGTTGTATCTCATTTGGCTCTGGTGAGCCAGTGCCCTTGATGGTTCCCAACTTGAATGTGACATGACCTCCCTCTGGACACCTCACGTAGATTTAATTAAAGCTCAGCTAATGTGCATATGATAGGCAGCCCCATTAGTTGGATCATATGTGGGGGTACCCATCATATTCTTCTAAAACCTAATACTGAAGAGGAGCCATGGCTTAGAGGGTCACAATGACTTTAGTGGTGGTGCTCACTAAGGTGAGTATGACTCAATATGGTATGATGTCATTACTCCCACTATTGGTTCAGTGTGACACCTTGGGTTGGGGCTAGAACATGAGCCTATTGCTTAGCATAATGAGTCTGGAGACTCTACATTATTTGAAATTGATTCTATAGTTGGTAGGTTTTGCATAGTTTGTGCTTGAACCTCAAGTAGCTATGTCACCTACTGGACTACAATGGATAAGGTCTAAAACTCAAGCCAGCTCACCAAGTTGGAGGGACTCAGAGGCATCTCAGGAACCACCTAGAAGGGGACTCCTTGAGGTTGTTGTTGTCATGTTGCCATGTTGGCTTGCTGGATTGGCCTACTTGGCTCGGTAGATGAATCATGTGATTTCGCCCATGCTGAGCCATTTTTTTACAATGAGAGCCATGCTTCTCTGGGAGGTATGGTCAGAATCTCATCGAAGACCTCTTAGATTAGCTAGGAAGAGAGGTAGAGTAGATCTCAATGAAAATACTAACTTATTGATGGAGCTTGATTTGCCACAGATTTTGGCTAGAGCGGCTCCTTGAGATTGATCTGGTAGACCACTCTTTCATTGATCTATAATAAAAAGAAAATCATGAAGAAGACTGCCATAAATCTCTGGTGGTAGCTGCTCTGATACTCAAGTTAGTAAGGCATGCTTAAATATAATATAGAAGGGAGGAATGGCATTAGTCTCTATCTTTTTAGAAATTGTACTATTTATAGGATGTGGAGTGTATCTGAATTCTGTGATCTCGGGCCACAATCTCATAAGATTACTTGTAACAATAGGTATGGATCCATGATCTTTTATGATTTACTTCTAAAAATGAATATGGATGACATCTCATACTATCCAACCCTCACTTTACTTAGATTAAGGTACCCAAGCTTAATCATAATTTAGTGTAATCTCCTTACAGAGTTGTCAGTCTACACAAGGATTTATCATCGACTGAGGACACTGACCTTCTCACAATTCAGTGTTGAGACAAGTTAGACTACTTGCAACTCGTAGGTCAAGAGTTCTTAATAGCTTGGTCTCAAGGCCACTTTTTACCTTAGATATATCAGTTCGCAACTTGTCTAGATTTTGACTCTCAATAATTCTTTGACTCAGTTGATTTATTTTTGATATATCATCAATAGTATTGGTGTTTCACTATAACTTTATTGGCATTTCTTTCAAAAGTCACCTATCACAACAATGCAATAAAATCTTATTAATTTTTCAATGAAGATTTGAACTAATAAGCAAGCATTTGATACATCCTATCTCACACTATCATGTCAGATTCTTCAAAACAATGAAAGCCTATAAAGTTATAGGCACAACACCATTCACAAATACAATTCATGCATATTATTGTATACTATCATTTTGCACAACCGATGCAAGCCAAGACATTTTTGAACAACATTATGTTCCCCGATCATCCCCATAGAAATGTCCTAACACAAATCATTATTACATGTAAATTGGTTAATCATGAAACATTGAAGTGTGCTTTGCTAACTATCGGTTGGTGATGTCGAGCTCTTGTTGATACCTTAAATTTAAAAGGGCTATATCATAAACAAATGATTAAACAAAAACCATCATTCTGAAACATCATTGTCTTACCTTGAAATGGAGGGAATGGAGGGCCAAATTGTTAGCTGCTGACGTTGAGCTCTTGTCAATACCTTAAATTTAAAAGGGTTGGATCATAAACAAATGATCAAGCAAAACTATCATTCTGTAACATAGTTGAAATATATATATGAATAACGTGGATGAAGATGCTTTGCTCATCTGGTAATAGAAATGGAGGGCTTATCATTAGTGATATGATGGTTTGCAAATCAACCCCAACAAGTAGATGCAACTAGGATTGGATTTATCGTGTTTTTAGTTGTAAAAGTTATCACATAAGTATGTCCAAATTTGTTGTCACCTATCACACCAACATAGCACATAGGAATGCTGCTATAAAGCATAGTAGAAATATTTTATGCTATAATGTGAACAATAATTACTGAAATCATGCTATCATATTAACATAGAACATAGGAATGCTATTAAGTGTGGTCAAAAGTAAAGTTGCATGTCATCAATATGGATAATAATATCTCAAATCATGCTACTAACTTGTAAGGTTCTTCTAGTGTAGGATGATGGCGATGCTCCTAACCAAAACCAAGGGCAGGCGTAACTTCTACTATATGAAATGCATAACATCTTGGTAGTATGTGAATTGATGAACAACTTGTAGATGATGAAAAAACTATATTATCTTTGACAACATGGTTATTAGCTCATATTAGTTAATCATTTCATACATTTGCATCATAGCTAAATCTTTTGATAATGTATCCTTGAGCCCTAAGACTACGAGTATATATAATTGTTTGCATGATATATTCACCATAAGGTTGGTAAATCTTCATATTCTGCCACATCATTTTAGATATGAGAAAGTAATAAAATGAACACAAAAGGGACTACTTAAGAAAAGAGAAGCTGTCACTAGACTTGGGCAAAAAAGCTAGTGGACTTTGGAGTATTAAGTTTTGCATGTGGATTCTTTTGTTTAGTGATGGGGATGTTAAAATTTTGGCAACAAAAACCAGATTTAGATGGTCATATGGCAAAGCCAAGTGGAACATGATGGCAATTGGGATAAGGTTTCAATTGTTTAGATGCGAGTCAAGATGCCTTTAGAAAATGAGCAGTGATCAGTCTGAAAGAATAACCATTAGCCAGTTGTAGCTATGGTTGTTCAAAACTCAGATAAAACATATGGGTCTCTTAATACCTAGCATGGGTGAGTGGCGAGCAATAAGCAACCTGGCGCGAGCAGCGAGTGAGCTGGAACAGGTGGCAGCCTGACTAGTGTTTAGCTCAGGTGTGAGATCAGTGAGAGAGAGGGAGAGAGGGAGAGGGAGATTGAGTTTTAAGGAAAAAACCCATTAGGTTTCACTAGAGTTTTCTGGTGTTGTTGCTAACATGTAGGAAAATTCTTGACATTTTGGGTTAAATGCTGAAAATCTTTGGCATTTTGTCATAAATGCTAGAAATTGCTAATGTTTGTTATCAACACTAGATATTTTTGACATTTCCCTGACCACTGCATAAGAAATGCTGGCAAAAGTAGAAATTGTTGAAGTGATTTTTAGAATGTTCTCCTCGTTTTACCTTATCCTTTTCTACTTTGAGGTTATGTAAACTAGCTAAGGCTAGTGGGCCAATTCTCTCTAATATTTTGACCTATATAATGAGGTCTTGGAAAGTGTGAATGGATGAATTACTTAGATAGGGTGCCATCCAATCCTTCCTTACATTGTCAAAGACTAGATTTATAGTCTTGAATTGGCTTATGAATTGTTCACATCTAATGTTGAAGTTTCTCCATCGTGTGATGTAATCCAACACTTGTTCATTATCATGCTTGGGTGTCAAGACAAGGTTTGTAATGGCCACCTTGACAATGATGCCTCTAAACCTAGCTCAAATGGCTTCTTTCATTTGTGACCAGGTCTATATAGATTTTAATTGAGAATTGACATACCATTCAAATGTTACTCCATTTTGGCTTGTTGAGAATTGGCAAAGTAATAGTGAGGTGTTATTGTTTGAATCTTAACATAAAGTCAAAAAATAAGTTTTGCATTACTTGAGGTTACTAACACTATTAAATTATTTGAATTTAGGCAACGTGTAGTCCTTAGGATGTGAAACTTGATCATAATGACTAAGGTATGGCTTGTCTATGTCATTTATCCTACTCTCCTCACTTCCTTATCTCAATTAAGTTGTCACCATTTTTTACACTTGTTGTTTTATGCATGTTGGTAGCTCTATGTTATTAGGAATCTCTAAAACTGGTGATTGGGTATCCTTTGTTGGCGGAGGGTGTGATTATGAAGGGCCTACATCTTCAAGAATTTCTTTGTAGGAGATGTATTTTCTACTCCCCTTGCAACTTCTTGAGATAATTATTGTAACTGCTGTAGCTTATCAAGCCTTTGTTTTATTTGTAACATCATCTCCATTAACTCCATAGATTCCTACTAAGCTTCATCTTTCTCTTTTTCTAATTATCTCAACTATTCTCAAAGTGCCTCTATAGTCATTTCTCTACTAGAGCATTCAGTTATGACTAGGACATGTCAGAATATGATAGTTCATGCCTTAAGAATCAGCTCTTAGTTTTGTGTGCCTTGGATCCAAACTAACTTCTCCTATCAGTTGGGTTACCTTGTTCAAAAAGCTACTCATAGAACAAGTAGCTATGCCTTTTCTTTGGTATGGTTTACATAGAAATAAGGGTTGTCTAACAAGAGTCCCTTTTTCCTATATCTTCTTATTTGCCCACAACCTTCTTTTGAAGTTTGGCAGATTGTAGATTGGACTCACAATTTTTACTAGAATCATGATGAGAACTGACTCTAATGGTATACATTATTTTTCTTTGTGGGATTTCATGCTTGGTCATAGCCTCACAATGTTTATTCTTATTTGGCTTAGCTATCCTCCCTTTAGTGATGGGCTTAAAATGAAACTGTGTTCCATTTGATTTATTTTTACCCTTCTCTAAACCATTCAATAAGGCAAAGGAATTAAATATAGAGATGATGATGACAAACTTCCTTCAAGGGGCAGACATCTTAGGCCAACTGAAAGCCCCAATAGCCTTCCCTTTGCCTGTGATGGTCAAGGAACATTCCACTTTGTCCTTGCTGGTTTATATGTAGCTTCCAATTTCATATATGGTTGAACCTTCATATTGGAAAAGATGACATTGTGTCTCTCCCCTTGATGGAAGGTGAGCAGCAGATTCATCTTATGCGACCGCAACATTGGTTGGTGAGCTAGCAGGTGCACTCTTGAATTGAATGACTTCAGAGTGATTTTAAACTTGATTTGGGCTCCAACTACTCCTATGGTGATCATTGATAGAGGTAGCTGAACCACTGATCCTTCTTTGAAAATAATAGTGTTTGTCGGGGTGAGGATGTTCTTTATTGGTACAACTAATACTTTTTGCAAATGGAAAATCACATTTGACCAATCTTCTATTATAATTCTATTCTATTGGTGTCTCTATCATATCAGTAAAATTTCTACATATGAAAACTCAAAAAAAGAAGGATTTTGGACCTAATTGTGAATTTCTTAAATTCAAGGGGCTATTTGCAAAATAGTCATTTAAAACTCTTCAAGCCATTGTTTCCTCCTACTAGAAATTTTTTTTTTTTCAGAATAGAGGCAGTAGCTAGTCAAGCAAAGAAAAGAAAAGCAATAGCATAACTAAGGTTTTGGTGGCAAAGTTCTATGGCAACTAGTTCGATGTGGGAGAAGACAAGATCTTGGGTTTTCTATATTAATGAAGCTTACGGCTCCTAACTAGGTATTTTTTTTATCTTTACCCTTCAATTAAACCCTAACTTATATTCTCCATGTCTTTAGATTTAAAACCTAGATTTTGGTTTTGTTTCTGTATTCTTGGGAATTCTTATGCATTAGCATGTTTAATTGTATGATTGAGGTTCTCTTTGCCTTATTGTGTCTTATTAAGGCTATTTCTGTCTTGAAATTAAACCTAATTTTGTTAGTAATTTTTTTGAGACTATAATGATACTTAGAATTTAGCATGACTCATGTAATATCTCATAGCCATGATTTTCAAGCATGATTAGGAATTTCATTAATAAGATCAAGAGGCTATTATACTATGTTTTTATATAAGTTAATATTTTATTCTAAAATTATAGAAGCTCATGTACATGATTTGAAGATTAATTGTACATGTTAAAAGTTTCAGTCTTGAGACTATTGTGGCATTGGACGTGGGACCATACAAGGTTCATTGTGACATGTTCATTGATTATAATATCAAGATAGATGTATGTTATAAGTTTTGCTCTTAAAATGATTATAGTTGGTTCATATGTTAGATGTGAATTTAAGATAAAGCTATTATGGCACGCTCTCTTGACCAAATTTTGGGTAATACTTCAAACATATATTAGAGTAAGGTCAACAAGGCTAGCTAAAGTTATATTTGAATTCATGTGTTAGGAATCGTGTTATTTAATATTGATAGCTATAATTATGTTTGTTTTATGCTTTAGGTTCGGACAAGAAGACTTGAGCTAGGTTTTTTGTGCTTGTCATGATTCTTTGTTAGGTAAGTGAATGAGGGACTTCCAATAATGTTAAATGACTTTTAATTTGTGAATTTTATACCCGTTAGTGATTTATAAATTTTCAAGTATTATACTTGTTAAAATAATTTCTTGACGTACTCTTGATATAAAGTTATGATTATATCGTGATTCGTGATGTATAATTACATGACTTAAAAGTATTAAAAATCTTAAATGTAAACTTATGAAATATTTAATACTTGTATTTATTTATATCTGACTTGTAAAAAAATCATGCATATGTTTGCGACAAGAATTTTTAGCTTGTGGATACTTTATGAATTTTCATGTTTTACTAGTTTTGACCGTGTTATCATTCTCATGATTCGTGTTATGACCCTACCATTGAGGTTAAATAATGATCATGTCGATATGTGTTTGATATGAGAAACCAATTTCATTGTTATCTGTGGGCATTAGAATAATAGTAATTTGTGTTGTGGTCCCTTCTTAGACATCATACTTGTGACTCGGCAATTGATTTTAAGTGTGCAAACCTATTCGTGATTCAGGTCACCTAATGTGTGTACCCTATCCTATGCAGAGATACCAATTTCAATGATTTTATCTTGTCTTGTGCTTTATTTGAGAAATATAATTATTTTAAAGTCTTACATATATTACTTGTTGATTTTAAACATATATTCATGTGACATGTACTTCGGATACTTTTTGACAGGATTTAATTTTCTTGTAATTGAGTTCTTGAATATTTTATTTTATTTTTAAAATATTCACTAAACATAAGATCATTCATTCTCTTGCAGATTTGACTATTAGATATGACTTCTTAAATATTAATTAAATTGTCCCTTGATGTGAAAACTCAAATTGAATTTGTTTATCTTTTCTGTACATGTGAGTCTAATATAAGATAATTTGAGGATGTATAATCCTATGATTGAGGTTTATTTTTTATGAGCTATTGGTCTGATTTTTGTGAGTTATTATTAATTTGTATAGGTTTAAGATTATGTCCTTCCATGCTTATGGGGTTTTGACTCCATAAGTGTGCGGCATTGTTACTTACCTAAGCCTACAAGTGTTAGGTTTAGGGCATGATACTGCACTTGGAGGTGAAATCATGTCCCACTAAATGTGTTAGAATTTGTGGCCGACCAATGCTAAAAGGTGTTTAACTTATACAATACATGTGTCAGCCATAAATCAAAGAAAAGTGTCCCACCATACATGACAAAATTTGTTGAGTTGTGATCAACCATTTAGGATAAGTAGAGGATCTCGAGAAGTAATCTTGAAATAACAAATCAACTTTAGGTTGATTTTATGTGCTATTAGGTATTATAGGAACATGATTTCCAATAGCTACAACTACCCATTGTTAATTATTCTAACAACTATCAGGAACCTTTTAAAGTAAGAAATATGGCTAACAAAAATAGAGACATAGAGAATGAAAGAACAATATTTAATTAATTTAAGTTTTGAGTTACATAACTTAAGTAAGGGTATACCCTCATTTTATAATTTAAAGAATTTAAATTCATAACATAAGTAATATGAAATGAGAAAAGGATTACGAAAGGCTTGATGCTCTCTACTGCCCTGCTCCTATACACTTGATCGAGTGTGATGCAATGGATGACTTATTTGGAGCTTGACTTGGATGGGTTCTTGATTTGATCCTTAGAGGATATTGATAACCTTACTTGATTTTAGAGTATCGTTATCGGCTTTGGCTTATGTTAGCTGATCTTATTTGACTTTGAAATATTATTAACAGCTTTTCCTTATTGTCAGTTGACTTCTTTTAATTTTAAGGCTAATTGGCTAGAAGACCACAAACCCACCTTAGTTTGGTTTTGATTTGAGAGAATGATTAGCAGCTTTGGCTTATGCTAATCATTCTTGAGTTTATAATTGATGGCTTTTTTAGCTTGCTGCCACTTAGGTCTAAAGCATCATTGATGGCTATATGCTTGTGTCAGTGAACTTTCTTTGAATATGATATTTGGTTAACTGACTAATCAAGTGCAAGTCTACCTAAGTTCGGTTGGGTTTTAAAGATAATTGATGGTTTTTTGCTTGTTGACAATTCATCTCTGGATTTGAAATTTTTTCAACAACTTTGTACTTATTGTTAGTTAATATCCTTCAAACACGATGTTTGGCTAGTTAACTGATTAAGTGCGAGCTTACTTAAGTTTAATTGACTTGAGAAAATGTTTAGTGGCTTCAGCTGATGTTGGTCATCTTTGATTTAATAATCAATGATCTTTTTTGGTTTGTTATCAATTGGGCATGAGGTATTGTTGATGACTTTGTGCTTATTGTCTACTAACTCTGCTTGATTTGAACTTAGTTCGATTCAGACTTGATTTTGGTTCAAGTCTAGTTCAATTCATTTGAATGCTCAGACTTGGCTTTGGTTCAAATCTAGTCTGATTCAATTCAAGTCAGGTTCAACCTATTAAGAATTGAAATGGACTCTTCATGGATCATCATCGAGCTTTGGACTTGATCTTTATTAGATCTTGTTTTTTTATCCTTATTCGATCTTGGACTTGAATCTTATTGGATCTTGAATTTGATCTGTATTGGATCTTAGATTGGTTCTTTATTGGATTTTGGATTTAATCCTTATTGGATCATTAGTTTGACCCTTATTAAGTTCTTATTGGATACTTAATAAATCTTGGATTTGATCCTTTAAATCTTAGATTTGATTCTTATTGGATCTTGAATTCGATCCTTATTAGATCTTGGATATGATCCTTATTGGATCTCGGATTTGATCCTTATTGAGTTCTTGTTGGATCCTTAATTCATCTTAATATAACTTTTGTTGGATTCTTGTTGGATCCAGGATGGATCTTGGATTTGATGCTTATTGGATCTTGGTTTTGATCCTTATTGGATCTTGGATTTGATCCTTAATAGACTTTTGGATCCTTATTGGATCCTTAGTGGATTTTAGATATGATCCTTATTGGATTTTGGATCCAATCCTTATCGGATCCTTAACAGATTTTGGATCCAATCCTTATTGGATCACTATTGGATCATTATTGGATTTTGGATTCTATCATTATTGGATTTGTGTTGGATCCTTAACAAATCTTAGTTAAACCCTTGTTTGGTTCTTATTGGATTTATAATGGCTCTTGGTTCAACCTTTATTAGGTTTGGGTTCAATCCCTTAATGGGTTTAGGTTTGACCCTTGTTGGACCCTAGTTGGGTTTGGGTTCAACCCCTTATGTGTTTGGATTCAACCATTAATGGGCTTGGGTTCAAATCAAGTTTGACCATTTTTTATTTAGGTTCAATCTAGTTTGATTTTAGTTGAACATGGTTTTCCTTAAGGTTTGACCTAGTTTTGATTTAGTTTTGGTTAAGGCTAGGACCTAATTTTATTTAGTTTAAACTTGATTTAACCCAATTAGGGTTTAGTTCAAATTCAATTTGACCCAATTAGGATTTAGGTTTGAGCTAATTTGATTTGGATTGAGCTAGACCACCTTGGGTCCATTTTGATTTTAATTTAGTCCATTAATGGTATTTGGATCCATTTAGGTCCACTTGATAGTCTATTCAAATTAAATTAATTTAACTTAATTAGTTATTTTTTTTGGCCAAATTGGCTTGAAATTAAGTCAATTAATTTGATTAATTTACTTTAATCGATTTTTTTGATTAATTTGAGAGCCCTCAGGCTATCCATTGATTAAGTGGTTTTTGGTGAGCCTTCAGGTGAGCCCACAAGTTGGCTCTAAATCAATTTGACTTTTAGATTAGCATGCAGGTTAGCTAAGAGCTGATTTGATTTTCAAATAATCTCGCAGGCTAACTTTGATTGATTTGACTTTCACGTAAGTCCATAGGTTGGTCTTGAGTCAATTTGACTTTCAGTCAAGCTCGTAGGCTAGTCCTGAGTCGATTTGACTTTTGGCTAATTTTGCAGACTAGTCCTAGGTTGAATGACTTTTGAGTGAGCTTGTAGGCTAATTCTAGGTAGAAATACTTTTGGATGAACGTACAAGCTAGCTCTAGGTTAAAAGACTTTCAGGAGAGCCTATAGCTTGTAGACTAACTTTAGGTTGAAAAATTTTCAAGAGGCAACCCCTAGGTTGATTGTCAAAAAGCTCAAAAACCACCTAAGGAGGGGGGGATGCGTTAGGTTTTTAATAAATAATGATACTTTTCGATGAAACCAAAACTAATTCAATCCACCAAAATAATTTCAAGTGAATCTCAATCGATCACAATTGCATTTATGTAAATAAAGTAAAGAAAGTGTGCACTATGATGTAACATGGTTTGGAGACTAGCTGCTTCTACTCCACAGTCTTGCCTGACTCTTGTGGACTTCAACTCTCCACTAGAGTGTCACTTCATTGGTGAAGCCAACCTCTTTCAAAAGCTCTTACTCCAACTAGTAAGACAAACTCCAATTTGGAGCTTGAATCTCTCAACCACTCCAAATAATCTTGGAGTGTTTACACTTGATCACAAAGAAGAAAATCAGCTCTTTTGCCTCACTACAAGATCTCTGAAAGGCGAACAAGGGGTTTGAAGATTTGAAAGCTGAAGAACAAGACTTAGAGCTCTTGGAGGTTAGTGGGCTATTGAGATCTTATTTATCTCAGATGTTGATTGCTCAAGAATGTGCAAAAGTTCTTTAAAGAACAAGCCTCAAGCTCTTAAATACTTGTTTGGGGGAGAGCTAGCCATTACAAACTCTGCTCTATGCATTCGGGCGTCTGGACCATAAGTTTCAAGCATCCGAAGCATCCCAACAGTCAAATTTAACTTGTCATCATAATTAATATCACGGGTTTGGGTATCGGATAATCAGGTTTGGGTGCTCGAACAGTACAAGTTTGAGCACTCAAGCAATAGAACCAAACTTTGAACTTAGAAAGTTCAGAAGTTACAACTTTCAAATTTTTGGATGTTCGATCTAGAGGTTTAGGCATCTGAAGTTGTCAATAATTCCAAAACTATTTTTGCTATATTCAGATATTTGAAGTTAATAGAAAAACTACTATTTTACTATAACTTTAGTTTCATGTTTGACATCTTCTCAAATTGACCTTGGATAAATAATGAGCCAGTGAAGGCATTCCATGATATATTTGAGTATCAGCCAAAGTTCCAAGCTAAGAAGTCAATTAACAAATATTCAATTTAAACAAAATAAAAAAGCTAAATGTAGTGAGCCATCTCTTGAGCCTTTTTCAAGCCAACTTGGTTTCTTTAAGTTCCATCCGTTGATCTACCATAATGCTTTATCTTTAATGATATCTTTATGTTCATTCACACTTGAGGCTTACGAATGGGCTTAATCTTAATTTCGTGCTCGGCTTGATTTCTAGCTACATAATGCTCAAGAAAGTGATTAAATAAGAGTTTTGTTTATCATCAAAACTATAAAAGGTAATAAATTAAATTTTGGGCAAGCCAACAAGATGGCCCTAAGTTAAAAGAGTTTTGAGCAAGCCCAAAATCTAGCCCTAGGTCGAATGACTTTTGGATGAGCCTGCAAGCTAGCCCCTAATTGAATGAATTTTGGATGAACCCACAATTGGCCCTAGGTCGAATGGCTTTCAAATAAGCCCAAAGGTTGGTTCTAGGTCGAATGATTTTCAAATAAGCTCACTGTTGCCCTTTGTAATTTTGGTGATGAACAAACTTTGTATTTGATATTTGTTTGAGTTGTGTTTTAGCCAAAACATATTAAAGCTCTTGAGAAAATATTTAAAAGATTCAACGAAAATTAAGCATGATGGTAGATCGGTGAATGTGACTTGAAGAGATCAAAGGATGGCTTGAAAATGGCATGAAAGTGTCTACAACAACTTGAAGATTTAAGAATGATGCAGATATAACCAAAGCAATGCAAGAAACCAATATTGATTAGGGTTAGATTTTCATTTATTTTAGTTGAGTCAAAAATTTGTCTTCAGATTAATAGTTTAGAGCTTTTTGATTAGCACTCAAACTCATCATAGAATGTCTTCTTGGCCTACTATTTTATCCAAGATAAGTTATGAGAAGATGGTCCAAAGTTGTAGTAAAATAGTAATTTTTCTATTAACTTCAAATACCCCAACTTAAGAGTTTAGAAACCCAACTTTAGTAGGAATAAATCTAGGATTATTGACAATTTTGGACGTCTAAACCCTAAGGTTCGAACACCCAAAGACCAGAGGCTTTATAACTTTAGTTTTCTCAGTGCTTAAAGATCGATTGTCTTGTATAGTTTTTGATCATCCAAACCTACTTGGTTTGGACACTTGAACCTAATGATCGGACATCTAATCCCATGAAAACTACTCAATGGTTAGTTATATTTTGACCTTTAGAGTGAGGCTAGTCATGAGATTTCCCCTCCAATGTCTGGTCTTGAGTCACAAGTATAAATAGGCTTGGTTAGGCTTCTCTAAATAAGTTTTAGCAACTTCATCCTTATTAGAGAGAAGAGATGAAAGACCTCCATGCCTACTAGCCTGAGATTCTCTAAACCTTCAATTTCATAACAAATCTTCAATGCCCTTGTTCTTATGTTGAGTGATTTTGTAGTGAGCTTAAATTATCTTGCTTTTTTTTTTGCTTGTATACACTCCTTGGTTATTAGGAATGTGAAAGTTCAAAATCTTCGGTGTGAAGTAGATCTTCTCAATGGAAGCAAGATTGTTTGTACAAGCATGACTTCACCTTAAGAAAGCGACGAGCTTAGCTTCACCCAAAGGAAGTGATACTTTGATTTGGAGTTTGATGTAAAGCCTTTGGCTTTGCCTCAAAAAGTGACATCACCAGTGGACTAATTGAAGTCCTTAAGAGTGAGATAAGGGCCATGGAGTAGGAGTAGTTGATCTCTAAACCATGTAAATCGTGATGCATTCATTTTTTTTATCTTGCTTTACATTATTGCACTTGTGATTGATTGAAATTTGTGTGATTTACTTGAGCTCCATGAGTAATTATCTTGTTGTATTCTATTGGGGATTTGATCTTCCTCAAAATTGTATTTTATATTTCAAAACCAATTTCCCTTTCTCTCTCAAAGGTTGTCAATCTAGGCTAATACCCGCTAACTGATCCTAGGTCAATTGACTTAAGGGTGAGCTCGTAGGTTGATCCTTAGTCAGTGGAGGCTTTTTGTTCTTCTTTTTATTCTTTTTTGCTTCTTTTCTTATTTCTCCCTTCTTTACCTCTCTTCTTTTCTTTTTTTTCCTTTTTTTTCTTTCCTCCTTTTTTCTCCTTTTCCTTTTCCCCTCTATAGCTAGAAGCAACTTCCTTTTTAAGTTTTTTTTAAAGCTTTTCTTATCTTCTTCTCCTCCATTCTTCACCACTTCTTTTCTCTCCTTCTTCCTCAACCTAGACTCCTTTGCTTCTCCATTTTGTGGCTAGATCTAGCCAACTTTGGCCAAATTTGGGTCTCTTAGCACAACAACATTTACAAGAGGTTGTTAATGTGCGATGGGGAAGAAGAGGTGCAATAAAGGAGCTAGAGCTATGAGTGGTGGCTACTATATTGACAATTGGGTGACCAAACCTTGGGGTTTGGGTATCCAAACCTTGAGGTCTAGATGCCTGAACTCAATCAAGTTGTAATCCATCAGAGGTAGCCTAATGGTGGGGCAGACTAGGTATCGAGCAGCGATGAGAGTGGCACCTATCAGCGGTGGAGATGACCAGAGGGCAAGGTCACGGCAGCTTGTGGTGGCTCATAGCAACATGTAGGTGGTGGTAGCTGCCTGGAGGGCAGCCTAATGATAATCAGGTGATGAAATACTGCATGTTGGTGGTGCAACTCTAGTAAGTAGGTGGCTTGGGCCATGAAAGATGGCTAGCTGATAGTTCTGGACCTTGGTGAGCGATAGGAACTTGAAGGAAGTAGGGTCTCGACTTGCAAGTTTTGCCAATTTTGTAGGTTTGGGCACTCAAACCCTATGGTTTGGACAATTTAACTTTTGTGTTTGGTTACCCGAACTAGGGCAGCAGGTCATGCAAGAAGCAAAGATGATGATTGTGTGAGAGCTCAATAATGGGTAGCGGATTGATAATAAGAGGGAGAGAAGAAGAGTAGAGAGACTTAAAGAAAACCAAAAGATTACATAGATAAGTTTGATTTTACCCTTTTATGCAACTTTCAATTCAATATTTGATTTGCTCTTCTTATTTGTCACCTCATTCTGATCTCTTCTTCTCTTTGTCTCCTATTTTTGATCTCTCCTTTCTTTTTTTTTTTCCTTTTCAAGGATTCTAGGATTTTTTTATAGTCATCGAGTTGATTAAATCATCTCCATTTAAAGTTTTCAATTGTGAATATGGATAATTATCTCTTATTCAATTTTGAATATAGATAAATAGATGTAGATGAGATTCATTTTTATTTTGCTTTGGATGAAGATAATATCTTTTGTTTGAATGCGGATGAAGATTTGGATGAAATCTATAAAATTTCAAATTTTCCATTATTTTAGAATATCACATAATATAGGTGTTTATGTGTAAATTTCTTGTTTTCATGAATTTGGGATCCTTTTGTGAAATTGGCCATAGGGACTTATTTGTAAAGTTTTCAAAACTTCCAAAGTCCTCTTTGTAAAATTTAATTTATAAAATAATATATTTTGGACTAATTTATAAATAAAAATTTTAAAAAATTTATTTATAAATTTGCAGAAACTAAGTTTATAATTTAATATTTTATGGAGGGTTTATTTGTAAAAAATAAAAATCCTAAAGATTTATTTGCAAATATGAACCTTTGAGGGGTATTTTTGAAAACTCCATATTATGTGAGGACTAATTTATAATTATCAATATTTGAGGGTCCTTTTTATAAATCCTAGATTATGTAAGGATTAATTTGTCATTATCAATGTTTGAGACACTTTTTTAGAAACCTTGGATTATTTGAGGACTAATTTATAATTTGAAGACTTTTATGTATTTTTCTATAAGAATTTTCAACTTAGGGAGTTTTTTGTAAAAGTTTTCTATAGGAAAATATCTATATGTAAATATATTTTAATCTAGGGACCTATTTGTAAGAGAAAAATTCAGTCAAAGACCTATTTATCATAGAAAATCTGGCCATGGACAGTTTTATTTGGTTTGATACATATTTATAAAAGTTTTATTTCCTCATTTTTGCCCAGATTTTTAGTGAGTTTTGGCTCAATTTTGGTCCAAATTTTGGGCTCACTTAATCTGATTAGGCTGAATTCAATGTAAGCCAAAATTCTATAATAATTTAGGTACAAATCAAGCTCAAATTTTGGTCGATCATAATTTAGGTCTAACTGAAATCTATAATTAACATATAGTCCACTAACATCCAAAATTCAAAACTACCTTAATATCAGTAAAGGATCTATGGTATACTTTCCTCAACTAACAATTACCGCAGGAGCAAATAGAGTACATATAAATTGTGGGACCATGGTTGACTCCATCAAATTTATGCATGTTGCTCCTATTTTTACTATTGGTACTACTACTCCTATTGTTGTTGCTACTATCGCATATAGCACTAATCTAGTTGATGTTCCGACTAGACATGGACCGACCCTTGGCCATACCATTTAAGGGGCAAAGCCCAATCCATCTAGGGAGCAAATACCAAATCCATCCAAGGAGCAAAGGCCATATGTCATTATGTTAAATCTTGATGATGAAATAAAGGGTCCATGGATACAAGGTAGAGTATTAATCTTTTAAAGATTGGGCAATCGATAAAAATCAAATTTTGATCACTTACAACCTGTCCTAAAAGTTCAAGGAAGATAACATGAGTAATGCAAGTAAAAGGAGAATTAGTTGGGTGTTTAGTTAGCTCCAAGATGTCAGCTTATGACTGCTTACATGGCTATCCATTTTTGCTTGACTCTAATAAAGAAGTGTGTATGATGTGGGATATCTATCATGTGGCTGAGAAGTGGATCATGGAAATTATGATTGATCTGAGTGCTAGACAGGTAGACATTGTGTCACAGTATGTACCTATGAAACAAATGATGGTATTATTTGATGGGTAGTATTTTATTTTATCATTTAGATTCTCATGGCATATGTTATGTGAGGTAGACATTCTTCAAGATGAAGAATGAGTTATCTATTTTGTTTATTCATCTAGCTATAGCTTGATAAGACTTTGTAAGAAAATGTGTACAACTTCAGTTGTATTGGGCCCGTTATGGATTTATGTATGAATAAATGGTTGTTTGTGCTTATAATATCATTGAAAGTTTTAGCAGTATATTTTCATTCTAAAACACGTTGTTTTTTATTTTGTAAGTAGGTGGTATGCAATTTTTATCACAATGTATTTATTTTCTAACTATTAGATATTCATTTTTTAAGATAATGTATTCAGTTCCTAACCATTAGTTTGACATCATTTCAAAGAAAACTTATTTTCATTTGTATGATTTGATTATAATAGCATCTGTCAAGATCATAAGTTTTCCAAGTTTTCAAGTTTCCAACTTCATGTCTCACGTCTTCATCCAGTAGAGTAAGGGTATTCATTTTTATGACCAATATGCATTCATATTGGAATGCAATCATATTCATTTATGACTTTGATATATTCATGTATTACTACTATAGTATTTATTATGTGTGCAGCTTGCAAGTAAAATATGTTTTATCAGTGTAGTGCTTATTACTCTTTATTTTAAAAATGGAAGGGATCTAATGATAGCAAAAAGTGTGAGTCCTATTGATGAAATCTTAGCAAACCTCCATTTGAGTCTCGTACAAGCAACAAGTGAGATAAGTCAATGTTTTGATGATGCTAACCATTTCTGATGAGAGCTTCAAAATTATGCCATTGAAAAGAACTTTGACTACTTATTTGTTAAGAATGAGAAGACATGTGTGACTGTTAAATGTAAGATACAAAGTTGCAACTGGAGGATCTACTCATCAAATATTGGTTCCCTTTCTATCTTCAAAATTAAGAAGTGTAACCTTGAGCATACATGTAATGTGATCCTCATAATAGCAAATCATCCAAAAGCATTGAAGAAGTGGGTAAACAATATTGTTTAGTCAAAATTGAAGAAGCAACCATTAGACGTCTGTTGCACCTAATGAATGACCAATTATGTTAGACAATAGATTCAAACTTCTGATCTTAAGTAAACCAAATGACTAGTTGGAAAATCGGATGACTGACAAAATCTGGAATTTTTGGTTCACCCAAAGTGGTTGACTAGTTGGCAAAGTGATCAACTAGTATGGGTTTTCTGCACTACTAATGCTAATTTTTTGACCATTTGGAGTAAGGCTAGTTGTGGGATTTCACCCCCAAAGGGTAATTTCAACCCATAATAAGCTAGGATGAGTTTTTTAAAATAACTTTTACATCTTCTAATTCATTTTAGAGAAAAGTTTAAAGCCTTCCAAGTCTTCTAGCCTTTGAGTGCTCTGAGCCTTAAATTTCATACCAGATCTTCTAGCCCTTGTACTTATTTTGAGAGGCTTTTGTTGTGAGACTAAATTGTAATATTTTATCTACTTCCACTTGAAATTCACTCCAAGAGTGTTTGGAGTAATTGAGAGATCAAAATTTTGGTGAGGGGTGCATGTTACCGTTTGAAGCAAGCTCAAGTTGTACAAGCTTGGTTTTACCTGCAAGAAGCAACATTCACATATTGTGAGTTGATATAAAGGCTTGGCTTTGCCTCAAGAAGCAACAACTCTAGTGAAGAGTCCAAGTTCTCAAGAGTGAGACAAAGGCCGTGGAGTAGGTATGGTTGGTTGTTGTTCTTATTGAACCTAATTCACTCCCTCTTAGGTTGCCATTTTGGGCTTAATACATGTCATAAATGACAAGTATATGGCCTTCCATGCAAACATGCTTGCGGCACAATATTAGAAACAAATAACAATGTTTACCACTTTTGTGACAGCTACTATAGCATCAATTCTTACCAAAAGACATACTCATATTCAACATATACCTAATTCCATATGTGAACATGCCAGATGATGTCAGCAATCTAGAAATGCGGCCTTCCATAACAAAGAGGAGGCTGGGATGGCCACATTGTATGTGGATTTAGTCATAAGCATTTGATGTGTATCCATTGAGATGCAACAGTTGCAAGTAAGCAAGCCTTAATTGGAAGACCTATAATATCGGCATAGATGACTAGGAGCAAATGGGAATTTTTGCAAATATTGAATGGCCATAAAAGTATTTTTGAATATTTTGACTAATATAGACTAATGAACCCTTTAAAAAGTGGTTCATATTGTTTTGTTTTGATGATGTATTGAATATTGTTTGGAATATATATTGATTTCCTAATGATATGTATGTAAATCCTAGGTTGGTGACTAATAAATGTTGCGAAAAATATCGATGTCCACCACAATTCACAATATATAGGAAGAACAGAAAAGAGGAAAAGATAGCACACAAGAGATATATGTGGGAAGACAATCCAGAGAATATTGTATTGATGAGGAAGAGAAAAGAGAATATTATAACGACGGAGATGAAACTCCAATATCACCAACTCTCACTCTCTATTTTCTATATCTAGAGACCCTTACATCAATGGTGTATTTATAGATGTGGCCTAATAATGTTTGAGTCAAAATAGAAGACTGACTCAAATAAGACTTCTACTAATTTAAGACTTCTAGAAGATAAATCTAGATAAGGATTAGGCTCATTAATATAATTAAGACTATCCGGAAAATCCGGATTCGAAACACCATAAAGCCAACAATCTCCACCTTGGCTCGAATCATCTTATTCTCTGAATTTGAATCTTCAATAGATGTCTTTACCATTACCTCCTGGGATAGGATCAACGACCTTGAATATTGATCAAGTCCAAACAGAGGTTGAACTTATCAATCGGAATTACCTTCGTCAACATATCTGCAGGATTTTTTGAAGTATGAATCTTTTGTAAAGAAATCTCGCCATCTTCAATAATATCCCGAATAAAATGAAATCGGACATCTATATGCTTTGATCTGGCATGATACATTTGGTTCTTCGCAAGGTGTATGGCGCTCTGACTGTCGCAAAAAATAGGAAGAACATGTTGAGAAAAACCAATTTCATTTGCCAAACCTTTTAGCCATAGGGCTTCTTTGACGGCTTCTGTAGCTGCCATATACTCAGACTCTGTTGTAGATAATGCTACAGTTGATTGTAAGGTACACCTCCAACTAATAGGTCCTCCACAAAGAGTGAAAAGATAACCAGTGAGGGATCGACGTCGATCAAGGTCTCTAGCATAGTCTGAATCGACATAGCCAATAATTTTGGCCTCTTGCACTATGTTCCTGTCGAAACATAAACCAATATTAAGAGTACCTTTAATATATCTTAATAGCCATTTCATGGCCTGCCAATGCTCTTTTCCTGGATTTGTCATGTAACGACTAACAACGCTGACTGTTTGTGCAATATCAGGTCTGTGCATACCATAGCATACATTAGACTTCCAACAGCACTTGAAAATGGGATGTTCTCCATGTATGCATGCTCTTCATCTGTAGAAGGACATTGTTGAGCTGAAAGCTTGAAGTGAGATGCCAAAGGAGTACTGACGGATTTTGAATTCTGCATGTGAAAACGAGAAATAATCTTCTCGAGATATTTGCTCTGTTTAAGCCATAATTTTCCATGCTTTCGATCTCGATCAATCTCCATACCGAGAATCTTCCTTGCAGCACCTAAATCTTTCATCTCAAATTTTTTTTTCATTTTAAACTTTAAATCATTCAGTAGAGATATGTCTTGAGTAGCGATAAGCATATCATCAATATAAAGAAGCAATATAATAAATGAGTTATTGGCATGCATCTTAAAATAAACACAGCAATCATGTTTGCAGTGGATGAAATCTTGACCCAGCATAAAACTGTCAAACCTTTTATACCATTGCCTTGGAGACTGTTTCAAACCATAAAGTGATTTATTCAACTTGCAAACAAAATTTTCTTTGCCTTCTTGGATGAACCCTTCAGGCTGTTGCATAAAAATTTGTTCTTCTAATTCTCCATGCAGAAAGGCAGTTTTGACATCAAGCTGTTCTAACTCAAGATTATGAAAAGCAACTAAAGCAAGTAGAAAACGAATAGATGTGTGTTTAACCACAGGAGAGAAAATTTCATTAAAGTCAATACCCTCCTTTTGTGAATACCCTTTTGCAACTAAACGGGCCTTGAATTTAACACCATCTATCTCAGAGAAATCCTCTTTCTTTCGAAATACCCACTTGCAACCAATTGCTCTTTTACCTTTTGGTAATTTCATCAGATCCCAAGTATGGTTCTTTTGAAGAGAGTCCATCTCTTCATTCATAGCAGCTTGCCACTGAGAAGAATTCTTATCCTGTACTGCTTCTTTATAAGAAGAAGGATCACCATTGTCAGTAACTAAAGCAAAAGCTACCATATCTTCAAAACCATACCTTTCAGGTGGCTTTATTTTTCTTTGAGATCTTCGAAGTGGAGTCTTTTCAGAAATTTGATTCTTAAGATTTTCTTGAGAGTTGGGCATACCCTGAATATCTTCTTCTGAAGGAATTACATGCTCCACCTCCACTTGCATTATATCATTGGGATCTTTCTTGAGAGATTTTAGCATACCACTTTCATCAAATACTATGTCTCTCTCAATAATTACATTTGAAATAGTAGGATCCCACAAACGATAGCCTTTGACGCCTTTGGCATAACCCAGGAAAATACACTTTTGGGAACGTGCATCTAACTTATCCTTGACAACATGCACATAAGCAGAGCAACCAAAAATCTTTAAAGAAGAATAATTTGCAGGTTGACCAGTCCATACCTCTTCAGGAGTCTTGCAATTAATGGCTGTTTGAGGAGAGCGATTCACAATGAAGCATGCTGTATTGACTGCTTCTGCCCAAAAATCTTTATCAAGATTAGCTGTACTGAGCATACTACGTGCTTTCTCCAACAAGGTTCTGTTCATCCTTTCAGCCACACCGTTTTGTTGAGGTTTTCCTGGGATGGTAAAGTGACGCTTGATGCCTTCATCTTCACAGAATTTGAGAAACTCTGTTGATTTGTACTCTCCGCCATTATCACTTCTGAGATATTTGATTTTTCTGCCAGTCCTTTTTTCAACTGAAGTTTTCCACCGTTTGAAAACAGAAAACACCTTGGCTTTGTGATGCAAAAAATAAATCCACACTTTTCTGGAAAAATCATCAATAAAACTGACAAAATAACGAGCACCAGATTTTGATGGAATAGGAGAGCACCACACATCAGAATGAATATAATCAATTAAGCCTTTAGTGCAATGAATACCAGTGTTAAACTTTACCTTGGACTGTTTACCATAGAGACAATGCTCGCAGAAATCCAATTTGCATGAGTTGAGACCTTTCAGTAATTTTCTTTTGTTGAGCTCATTTAAACCTTGCTCACTCATATGACCGAGACGCATATGCCATAATTGAGTCATATCAGAAGAAGAAGAAGACTGAGAAATTGCTGCTCCACCTGCAACGGTTTTTCCTACTAACTCATATAAATTTCCATGCTTTAGGCCCTTCATTACTATCAATGAGCCTTTAGCAACCTTAAGAACTCCACCTTCAGCAGAATACTTATAACCAGCAGAATCCATAGCACCCAAAGAGATCAAATTCTTTTTCAAATCAGGAACATGTCTGACATCAGTAAGAGTTCTAATAATATTATCAAACATCTTAATTTTGATTGTTCCAATTCCAACAGTTTTGCATGGATTATTATTACCCATCAAAACTAAACCACCATCATAAGGCGTGTAGTTTTCAAACCAATCCTTATTAGGACACATGTGATAAGAACAACCAGAATCAAGAATCCAAATATCATGGTAACGATCAAAATTAGAACTAATAGAGAGAACGTTACCCAAATTATCATCAGAACTCTCTTCAACAACTGAAACTTGTTCTTTGGCTTGCTCTTTAGATTGAGATTCTCTTTCTTTCTTTGCTTTGAGCTTCCAACAATCTTTAATTGCATGTCCCATCTTCTTACAATATCTGCAGTTTATTTCTTTGGATTTGGATCTAGAACGACCTGTTCTTGATCTTTCTTTGGTACGACCTCTGACAATTAATGCTTCTGAGTGTGACACATCCCCTCCAATCTTTTTCAAATATTCATTAGATAGAAGGGCAGCAGAAATATCGTCAAATTTCAAATCCTTTCCATACATGAGAGTAGTTTTAAGATTCTCAAGAGAAGGAGGTAAGGACGATAATAAAATAATTGTCTTGTCTTCATCTTCAATTTTAACATCAATGCTTAACAATTGAGAGACAAGTTTATTGAAAGCATTAAGATGATCAACTATATTCGTACCTTCTGTCATTCGAAAATTGAAAAGCTTCTGCTTTAAATAAACTCGATTTGAGATAGATTTACTCATATACTGTTTCTCCAGCTTTTTCCATAACTCTGAAGGTGATATTTCATCAAGAAACGGATAGAGTACCTCATCGGTAAGACTGAGGATGATTGTGCTATGTGCGCTGGCCTTTTGGTTTTCCCAGACACTTTCGGTGACATCTTCAGGCTTGACGTCCTCCAATGTGTGTCTCAACCCTTGTTGAGTAAGAATTGCACGAACTCTTGCTTGCCAAATAGGAAATCCTTGCTTTCCATTGAATTTCTCTATATCGAACTTCGTAGTAGACATATTGAACCAAGCTCTGATGCCACTTGTTGCGGAAAATATCGATGTCCACCACAATTCACAATATAGAGGAAGAACAGAAAAGAGGAAAAGATAGCACACAAGAGATATATGTGGGAAGACGATCCAGAGAATATTGTATTGATGAGGAAGAGAAAAGAGAAGATTACAACGACAGAGAAACTCCAATATCACCAACTCTCCCTCTCTTTTTCTATCTCTTGAGACCCTTACATCAATGGTGTATTTATAGATGTGGCCTAATGATGTTTGAGTCAAAATAGAAGACTGACTCAAATAAGACTTCTACTAATTTAAGACTTCTAGAAGATAAATCTAGATAAGGATTAGGCCCATTAATATAATTAAGACTATCCGGAAAATCCGGATTCGAGACACCATAAAGCCAACAGATGATAACAAATACATGTCATGTACTCTTGCATAACCATACGTTGTTGCAC
This sequence comes from Trichopus zeylanicus subsp. travancoricus, assembly GCA_005019695.1. Taxonomy (NCBI): domain Eukaryota; kingdom Viridiplantae; phylum Streptophyta; class Magnoliopsida; order Dioscoreales; family Dioscoreaceae; genus Trichopus; species Trichopus zeylanicus. The sequence continues at coordinate 315,271 of RXID01014269.1, forward strand.
CATTCTAGTCAAGAAATCACATTGATGTGAAGCTAATTGCTAGGCCCAATACACCACTTAAGGTCATCATCGACTAGAATATAGGCATCTTCAAGAGTGGCCTGCTAATTTGCTTCACAAATACATAAGCCCAATAAGACAATAACAGAAGGAAGGATTTGAACTGTAAATCACACGATCAATAAAAAGCACACCAATGCCATATTTCGATAAATGATCTACCTAGGCTACTTATTGTGAAACAACTTTACATTTATTCATAATTAAATGTCCATCAATTTATGTTGAAATCAGAATATTGAATATAACAGATGCGAAAACATCAATAAGTTTCTGTTCAAAGATTTTGGCAGAATTGTAGTAACATGTGTTAATGTTCAAACAAAATTAAACAAAACCAAACAGAATTTCAGTTCACACTTGCAGTCACACCTGTGATTAAAACCCAAGAATGTAAGAAAACTAAACAAATTTGAGGAATTGTACTTCACTGAACAACAGAGCATTACAAAATTATAGTAAGAAATAAAGGATTAAGATTTTACCCCTTCCAGAATCCAACCAGCTTGAATTGTGAGAATTAGCTTCAGATGAACTTGATAGGATGAACCCAAATCGGGGACTTCTGTAGGGAGCCAGAACAAGTAGAAAGAGATAAGTAATGCAGACACCACAAAAAAGCCTAGCACCCAGATTTTACAAGGAAAGGAGTTTCCCATCTGCATCACTCTCTATGAGATAAGCCTCTCCAAACTCTTCTGAGAAGCTACTGGCTCCATCTTTACCCTCTCTATGATTCTCTAAAAATATCTTTTTTACCAGGATAATAGAACAAGAACTAACTTGCAGGAATTGATTCTTCACAACACTTCTCCAGTATTAACTAGCAACTGGATACAAATTCAAGAATTGCCAACAAGATGATATTGGGATTTCTTGTAATAACTCCAATCAAAGAATGAAAGAAAAACCACACACTACAACCAATTCAGCGGCGCTCCTTAATTAATTAGCTTCGTACTTTACATTAGTAATTGATGGCATCAAATGGGAAACGGCAATCAAGGAATAAAACATTTGCCTAAACCTTTTCCAAGCAAAAAAGAAAGGAGAAAACACCACATAAAACCCATAAAACACAGCGAGCTGAATCTAACTGTATAGCAAAAATATCACATGCCATCACAAGGAACATGCACAACAGAAAGATGAAACAAAATTAAGGAAATTTCTGAATATTGTGAAATACTATTGAAACAGAACCACTCATCTCATAGCATAGAACGTCAAACAACACAAGTATGGGAATTCAGCAAAAAGAATTAGAAAAAGCTTCCCCACTTCACAATCGATGCTTCAAACACAGAATCATCGTCTCCAAAAATGCAATTAAATCCCACAGTGGCCTCAGCAAGAAGCCAATTAAACAATTCAGAATAGAAACCAATTAAACGCAGAACACCTAACATTCCTCCCCATCCAGAAGGAGGAAATTTTGCATAAAAAAGCCAAAATAACCTTAAAAAAGGGTTACAACTGAATCAAACCAACAAGAACAGGAAAAAAAATTGAAACTGTCCCACCTTCACAGGGCTCTCGCTCCATGACCACAGAAAAGAAAGAATTATGCAAAACAAGATTAAAAATGGAAACCAAAATAGAAAATTTCAGTAGATACATACAGGTCCTCCACCCTCAACCCCACCTGTAATTGTGCTAAATAACAGAGAGATAAAAAGCAAATAGCAGATACGCATCTTGCTGCTGCTCGAGCGGCGCCGCATGCTGGACTGGCACTGGCAGGGGCGACGATGGCGGCTGCTATATAACCTTCCTGGTCGTCTCCTCCTCCACCGCGTTCACTGAGGACGCAGGCAATGCCACCACAACGGGGGTGTTAGCCTATGTCGTCTTTGCGCTCTCCTCCGCCAACACATCGCAGAAAGCTCTCTGGGTGATGAAGCTATCCCTCCTACAGAACGAATGCCATGAATCGGAGAAATAGCTAAAGACCAAAGCAAGAAAGCACGGAAGCACGATTGGGTTCGTACCGGGAGAAGAGGGTGCTGCAGTCGCAGCGATACTGGCGGGTGCCACAGGTCTTGGAGTGGGCTTTCCAGTCGAACTGGACGGCATATTTCCTCGAGCACTTGTCGCACTTCCATCTCTTCTCACCGTGCTACCGGCAAAAGTGCTTCTTGAAGCCGGTTAGGTCACCGAGCGCGCGAGAGGGGTCGTGGTGCACGCAACTATGCTCCGGGCAAACATACACCTGCTTATGCGTTGTTACGAAAACAAGAAGAGTGTTAAATCGAAATAATATAATGAGTCGAACATCAAATTATTTTAAAAGTTTAAACTCATGAGATATAGATCTTTTTTACTATATATATATTAAATTTTATCTATTTAATATCCGATATGGGACTAATTCATCATACCTGACATTATAACAATTTCTCCCTTCAGATGTGATTTGATCACATACGACTCTTAATTAAGAGAAACTAACGAGTTCCACCGTGTGACCCATACTAACGGGTTTTTGTCTCATTTTTTTGATTTTTTAAGAGAAACTAACATGCGACTCAATTCAGTTCGGTCTTAAGAGTTTGCACAATTTCGAACCTGAAACTCCGATACTATTTGTTGGGGGAGCCGAAAGAGTGTCGAACCGGAATAATATAGTGGGCCGGACACCAAACCATCCTAATACCTTAAACTCATGAGATATGAACCTTTTTCACTATATATATTGGACTCTATCTATCCAATATCCGATGTGGGACTAATTCATCACACCTGACATTTTGATATAATGTCTGGTGTGATGAATTAGTCCCACATTGGATATTGGATAGATAGAGTCTAATATATATAGTGAAAAAGGTCCATATCTCATGAGGTTAAGCTTTTGGGATGGTTTAGTGTCCGGCCCACTATATTATTCCGGTTCGACACTCTTTCGGCTTCCCCAATAAATGATACCAGAACTTCAGGTTCGAAACTGTGCAAACTCTTAAGACCGAAATTACCGTGACGGTGCGACTAAATTTAGTCGTATGTTAGTTTCTCTTAAAAAATCAAAAGAATGAGACAAAAACTCGTTAGTATGGGTCACACGGTGAAACTGGTCAAGTAAAAGAGTTCTTAATTAAGAGTGTTAAAATTGACGTGATCAAATTATATATGAAGGAGGAGATTGTTATAATGTCAGGTGTAATGAATTAGTCCCACATCGAATATTGGATAGATAGAGTCCAATATATATATATAGTGAAAAAGATCCATATCTTATGAGCTTAAGCTTTTGGTATGATTTGGTGTCTGGCCCACTATACCGCTTCCCCCAACACTGCGTCTCCTTCCCCGTTCTCTACCGTAGCTTCCACGGCAGGTTGTGTCCCCGCCACTCAGCCACTGATTTTACCCTCAACATACCCCACCAACCCCATCACCTCCGAGATCTCGACCACCACTCTCGGCGCCAGATCTGGCTTGCGCGAGGCAGGGAGGCGGCTGGACGGTGAGGCCGCGACGGTCCGTGAGTCGAGTAGGAGCGGGCGGGGAGCAGCTGATTAGGGACTCGTCGGGCGGTGTGAGGCGGCGAGAGTTTGCAAGTTCAATAGGGTTCGGGGCAGGTTTGATCTTATTTTCGGGGCACTAATGGGTTAGTGTAACTATTAGCGCGGCTAATAAATATTAATTAATAATATTAATAATTGTTAGCATCGTTGATGATTAAATATTAGTGGGGCTACCATATTAGCGTGACGAATGAAAAATTATTGGCCATGCTAAATAATTAGCGTGACTAAAAACTAATTTAATAGCAGCACTAACTATTTAGTACTGCAAATGAACACATAATACGGGCGTATAATTAATGTTTGTTAATTAGGATTGCTAATAATTATTTATTGTATAATATCAATTATGTGATAAGAAATTTCATATTTTATTTAAATTTAATTATTATATAATTAGACATAATGATAAAAATAATATTATTTTTGTAGGTTATTTATTACGATGAAAATGTCTATATTATTAATCAACATGACATAAGCTCATGAAAATCAACCGAAAGGAGCTAGTGAGAGGACTGTCCAATGATAAGTTCATCAAATTTTAAATATGAGATACATGCCAAATGAAAAAGTAAGTGAAGTTTTTACACAAATCCAAGAAAGTGATGTCAACAATAAGGCGGTTACAACTTCTTTACTTAGACTTGTTTGGACCGGTTAGGATGAGGTAAAAACTATGTATTTGTAATTATTGATGATTTCTTTAGATATGTTTGGATTCTATTTCTTGCAAATAAAAAAAATATTTTTGATATTTTTTGTTGGTTTCAGAAAATGTATTCAAAATAAAAAGGGATATTTAATTTTAAGGATTTATAGTGGTTATGATGGTGAATTTGAAAATTTTTATATTAAAAATGGTATTAAGCATAGCTTTTTGGCTACTCGTACTCCATAACAAAATGAAGTTGTTGAAAGAAAGAATAGATCTCTTCAAAAAATGATAAGGATCATACTTAACGGTACTCTCTACACAAATATTTTTAGATGGAGGTCATTAACACAACTTAGTATATCTTAATTATAGTATCTATTTGTCCAATTCTTGATAAAACTCGATTTGAGTTGTGGAATAGAAGAAAGCCAAACATTGTATATTTTCACTTTTTTTTTTGGTGTAAATACTTTATTTTGAACACAAAATATCATTTATCAAAATTTAATTCTAAAACTTTTGAAGGCATATTTCTTAGTCATTTTTTCTACCTCTAGAGCATTTAGAGTTTTTAACAAGTCTTCAACAATAGTCAATTAATATTGAATTTGATGAATTTAACCCTTGCTTGGAGCAAAAGGTTATAGATGATGATGTAGTAATCTTCAAGAAAATAGATGATTTGTGAATAATGGGAAGAAAGGAGGGTAAAATTAGCAATGAATCAAATGAGAAGAAGATTGATGATGGAGATGATGAGCCAAAGGAGCAAGAAAGAGCTTAATGAGGAGTTACCTAAGAAGTGAAGATTCAAGAAGAATCATCCAATGGATCAAATCATAGGTGATGTCGATAAAAGGATAAAAACTCATCATGCTATTAAATATAACTTTTTATCATATTGTATTTCTTTCTCATATTGAGCCCAATAACCTTAAGGAAGGTCAAAAAAATAAAAGTTGGATGCTTGCTATGCAAGAAGAATTAAATCAATTTAAACGAAATTATGTTTGGGAGCTTGTGCCAAGATCAAATGACTAATCAATTATTTGTATGAAACGAGCCTATAGAAACAAGTTAGATGAAAATGGTGTCATAGTTAGAAATAAGATTAGACTAGTGGCCAAGGATTTCAACCAATTTGAGAGTATTGATTTTGAAGAAATTTTTACTCCCGTAGTTTAAAATCCATTCATATTTTACTTGCTTTTACATGTTATTAAGGTTTTAAACTTTTTCAAATAAATGTCAAAAGTATATTTTTAAATGACTTTCTATTCAAATAAATTTATGTGGAACAACTTCACGAATTTGAGGATTTAGAATTTTCAAACCATGTTTTAAAATTAAAGAAGGTACTATATGGTCTTAAACAAGCTCCAAGAGCTTAGTATAAAAGACTAAGTTCTTTTTTTACTTTCAAATGATTTTACTAGAGATTATTTAGATACCATATAATTTCTTTTAAAAATATATAATAACCTATTAGAAATACAATATAGATGATATTATGTTTGGTGTTACTAATAAAAATCTATGTGAGATATTTCTAAGCACTATGAAGAAGGAGTTCGAAATGAGTATGATAGGAGAATTACACCTCTTTCTTGGACTCCAAGTGTAATAATTAAAAAAAATGAGATCTTCATCAACTAAGCTAAGTACACTAAGAAATTATTTAAGAAGCTCAAAATGAGATCTTCATCAACCAAGCTAAGTCCTTCAACTAAGTTGGACAAGGATAAAGATGACAAAAAATTTGATGAAAAGTGACATAGAGGTATGATTGGTAACTTATTATATCTTACTACTAATAGATCTGGTATTATATATAGTATTTGTTTATGGGCTAGATTTCAAGCATCTCTTAGGAAATATCAACTAGTTACCATGAAATGCATACTAAGATGTTTTAAGGACACACTAGATTTACACTACAACAAATAGGACTTTTCCTCGGTGCTAAATATACGGCGCTAAATTAGTGCCAGATATATGTAGCAAATTAGCAGTGCTATTCACTTAGTGTTACCAATAATAAACTTTTAGCGATGCTAAGACAATAGCGCTGCCAAATTAGGCTTTAACACTTCGAAATTGGCGGCACTATTGTCTTAGCGCCACCAATAGTATAGTGTTACTAATGGATTGAAATAACCCTAAACTGAATGATCTCGGGTCTGTGCTCTGAGCTCGGCTCATTTTTCCCACAGTCACTATAATGCTTGACCACGCATAGCCACCGCTATCACCAGAAGTTTGAACCTGCCTGCCTAAAACCATCTGCCACTGCTAGTGCTTGAACCCGCCTACCCTGCAGTTATCCACCACGCTGGAGGTCAAACCTGCATTCCTACTGCCTGTTACCTCCAGGCCGCATGTGTTGGTCTTTCATGACCTCCTCCGATCATGGTCAAGCCTGGTTGCAGCTGTCCTCTTTGTCCAGTCGCTTATAGCCAATAGAATCTACCCTCTTCATTCAGGTATAGAGGAGATTCTTGCTTCACCCTATTTTGATTTCTCATTGGCCTTCTCAGTAGCTTAGGCCTTCAATAATCACTATTTTTCTTCCTTTTCTTAGGAGAGGTTTTGTAGATTCAAAACTAAAAAGATTTGCACCTACATTAGTGTTGATCTTTCTTCTGGCAGGAGGTTATAGAGGTAAGTTGTTTCATTTCATATACCTATTGATTTTTGGTAGTGTAGTATGATATATTCTATGTTCCTAGTCATTGTCATGTTCTATCTTACTCAATTCTTCACTTTTCTTATTAGCCAAAGTGGTCCAATATTTTTGAACAACTTAGCATCTGTGTCATTGTCACCCATTCTTTCTATATCCTTCATTCCTTGGTTCATTTTCTTAGTATTATAGTAGTAGTCTCTATCATTGTCGAGTTAGCAGTGGAAGCTGAGCCATAACTTTTTGGTGGAAAAACTGAAGCTAATGCTAATGACAATAACATTTCAATCTCAACAAATATCAAGATGAGTAGCTACAAGTTCTATGCATAATACAAAAGAAAGAATCATCTTAGTATATATAGTTGAAGCAAAAATCAAAATATTTTAGCAAACCATTTTATGCTTTTTGTTGATTTCTGTTCCTAACATATTGCTAAGCCAACATTAGTTCATCTTAATTTTCCCAATAAGATGCTACACCATGAGACAATAGTTGCTAGTGGTTCTTTTCAAAAATATTAGCACGTAATACTATAGAGCATGGATCGAGGAGTAGTATAAAATACAATGAAAAAGGTTCCAGAAAAAATATACAATCTTGGGGATTCATATGCATGTAGATTTCAAGATTTATGGTTTAAAGACCTTTTTGGCATGACATCTAAAACCAAATAGCTTCTAGCTTTATGCATACATATGTATAAGAATAGCATCATCATCGTCAACTAGGGGTGAGAAAAAAAATCGACAAATCAGTATACCGAACCGTACCAGTTGAGAACCGTATCGAAAAATCGATTCCAATTCTTAAATTTAACAGAACTAAAAAATCGGTTCCAGTACCGGTTCTAGATTATATGAAAAATCGGTGAACCAGAACCGTACCAGTTATACCCCTATATATATGTCTTCAACCGAATCCTAACCCTAATTCCTCCACTCGCAGCGACACTGCCTCACCCTCGCCCTCGAGCCTGCACTCGCTGCGATGTCGCCTCGCCCTCGCCCTCGCCGATCGTTGCTAGGCCCGTCACTTGCTCCGATTTCTCATTCTCAAAGTTTCAAACCATAGCCCTAGGTTCCTGCATCTCTAATCTCGCCATTGCATGCTTCAATTTCTCATTTTCAAAGGCTCAAACCCTAACCCTAGGTCCTTGCATCTCCGATCTCATCGGTTGCTGTCCGCTGTGCCTTTTGCTCCAATTTCTCCTCTCATTCTCAAAGGTTGAGAGTTCAAAACCCTAACCCTAGGTCCTTGTGTCTCTGATCTCATCGCCACTTGCTCCGATTTCTCATTCTCAAAGGCTCAAACTCTAACCCTAGGTCCCTGCATCTCTAATCTTGCCGGTTGCCGCCCGCCAGGCCTTTTGCACCGATTTCTCTTCTCATTCTCAAAAGTCGAGAGTTCAAAATCCTAAACCTAGATCCCTACGTCTTCGATCTCATCGCCACTTTCTCTGATTTCTTATTCTCAAAGGCTCAAACCCTAACCCTAGGTCCCTGCATCTCTGATCTCATCGTTGCATGCTTCGATTTCTCATTCTCAAAGGCTCAAACCCTAGCCCTAGGTCCCTGCATCTCTAATCTTGCCGGTTGCCGCCCGCTGCACCTTTTGCTCCATTTTCTCTTCTCATTCTCAAAGGTCGAGAGTTCAAAACCCTAACCCTAGGTCCCTGCATCTCCGATCTCATAGCCACTTGCTCCAATTTCTCATTCTCAAAGGCTCAAACTCTACTCCTAGGTCCCTACATCTCCGATCTCGCCATCGCGTACTTCAATTTCTCATTCTCAAAGGCTCAAACCCTAGCCCTAGGTCCCTGCATCTCCGATCTCACCATCGTGTGCTTCAATTTCTTATTCTCAAAGGCTCAAACCCTAGCCCTAGGTCCCTACATCTTTGATCTCGCTAGTCGCCGCCTGCAGCGCCTTTTGCTTCGATTTTTCTTCTCATTCTCAAAGGTCGAGAGTTCAAAACCCTAACCCTAGATCCCTGTATCTTCAATCTTGCTGCCACTTGCTCCGATTTCTCCTTCATCCATCGCCAAAGCAATGACATCGCCAGAGCAACGATCTACTCCGGTATGCCCTCTCTCTCAACTCTACCAAGTACCAAGTACCAGCTCTTCTACGATTTCTGATTTTTACTGATGTTGGGTTCTACTTTTTGAGAGTTTTCTCAGAAATTTTGGGATTGAGAGCTGAATTTCAACTTGTTTGGGGGATTTTCCTACTGCGGCATGATTGATTGTGCCAATTATATGAATTAGGTATTATGATTTTCCATTTTTTTAAAATTTCATGCTGGATTGGTCTTTCCTATAGTTCTACTAGGAACTATATTGCTTGCATGCTTGATTGTTTGGTCTGTTGGTCATTTATCTTCTTTTTTCTATTTTAGATGGACTCAAGCAGAGAACTCACTAATGAAAATACAAGTATGAATGCTTCAAATATAAAATATTTATGTCCAAATCAAAATGTTGGTGAGAAGGCTAGTGAAGCTCAAGATGTAACTTCAAGGATAAATAAAACAAATCAGAAAGCTTGGAAGGTGAGAAAAAATAGTTCATGGGTGTGGGACCATTTTTCTAAACTAGATTCCAATGAAGATGGTTACAAGGATAAAGCCCAATGAAATTACTATGGAAGTCTCCTTTAATGCTCTTCTAGTTATGGAATAAGTGGTTTAAGTACTTACTTAAGTAGATATAGAGATTATCCTCCAAACATGGAGGTAAAAAAATAAAAAACTTTAGCCTTTCAATCAGTTAGTGATGACAGTGGTGGCACTCAAGCATGCACACTTGTTACATGGAATTTAATCAAGAAGCATGTAGAATTGCGTTAGCCAGTTATTTGATTCTTTATGAACTGTCTTTCAAGCATGTTGAAAGTTAAGGGTTTAGGTTCTATACCTCTACATTGCAACCTAAATTTGATGTTCCTTCCCGATTTACTGTTGCTAGAGATTATTTCAAAATATTTCTGAGGAAAAGAAAAAATTAAAATATTTTTTTAGCAAGTTAAAGCAAAGAGTGAGTATCACAACTGATTATTAGACATCATACCAAAACTTGGGCTACATGAGTGTGACTGCTCACTATATTGATGATGATTGGAAGATTAAAAAAAATTTTAAATTTTTGTTTCGTTTCAAGTCATGCTGGCATGGTAATTGGTAAAATATTGGAATTGTGCTTACTTGATTGGACAATAGATAAGGTCTTCACAATTACTGTAGATAATGCATCTTCTAATAATGTTGGAGTTCAGTACCCGAGGAAGAGGCTTGATAGTTGGAAAGGTCATGTACTTAATGGTGAGTATTTGCATGTCAGACGCTATGCACATCTCCTGAGTCTAATTGTTAAAGAAGGACTTAAAGATTCAAATGGCTCTATTGTTAGAATTCAGATTGCAGTTAAATATGTGAGATCATCACCAGCAAGAGCACAGAGGTTCAAGCTTTGTGTGGAGCAAGAAAAAATAAAATGCAAAAGTTTGGTTGGTCTTGATATTGAAACCAGATGGAACTTTACATATCTAATGCTTGATATTGCTTTAAAATTTCAAAAAACTTTTGAATTATTGGAGATCCAAGATTCCAAATATGTAGAGGAGATAATGAAGGGAAAGTCACAGGGTTCACCAACACATGCAGATTGGGATGTTGCTCGAGCTTTATTACCTTTTTTGCAAGTATTTTATGATGTTACCTTAAACATATCTGGTTCTTCTTATGTTACAGAAAATATATATGTGCAAAGCATGTATGGAATTGACATGATGATCAAGACATTTTATGAATCAGATGACTTCTGCTTAAGTATTATGGCTTTTAAGATGAAGACCAAATATAATAAATATTGGGCAAATGTTGAAAAGATTAATATTATGCTATTTATTGCTTCTGTGCTTGATCCTAGGCTAATGTTGGAGAGTGTAGATTGGATGATTAAGGAAAGCTATGAGAATGAAAAAGTCAGTGAGTTGAAGTGTAAAGTGAAGAATATTTTGGATAGACTTTTTCAAGAATATTTATCTATAGAAAAATCATCTTCTTCTTCCTATAGTGTTGTAGGAGTTGAATAGATAAAAAAAAGGAATGCTATTGGAATAAGTAATCTTGATGTACTTCAGCTGATTCAATATGAATTGAGAAAAGCAAAAGCAAAACAGAAGACTTCCACTTGCAAAATAGAATTGAATAAGTATTTGGAGGAGGAACGTGAAGATAAGGCAGAAGATTTTGATATTCTTTTATTGTGGAAAGCAAATAGTGGTAGGTATCTAGTTCTTTCCATGATGGCTAAAGATGTGCTTGCTATGCCCATATCTACTGTTGCTTCGGAGTCAACTTTTAGTACAGGAGATCAAGTTCTTGATCAATTTCGAAGTTCTCTATCTATAAAAATGGTGGAAGCTCTTATTTGTACACAAAATTGGTTGCGTTCTACTAGTTCTTCTATTAATATTAAGGAGACACTTGATGAAATTGAAAAAATATCCATAAGTAAAAATTAGTTATTCATTGTATTATTTCTATAGAAATTAATTATTGATGTTAATATTTATGCTATATATTTTATATGTTTTATCTTTATAATTGCAGAAATGACAAGGAAAATGGAAACAATAATCTCAATTGATGATTAATATTCTTTCTTGATGCATGTAATTTTGGGAATGTCAGATTTAAAGGTTAGCACTTCATTTTTCGTTTTTACTCTTAAATTTAATCTTGACATATTGTTATATTACCCAACTCTCTCTTTAATATACTTAAATTTATTCCGCTATTCTACTGACTGAATAATACAACTATATATCTCTTTCTGCATGGCATGGATTGATGACATCCCATCATTGAGAACTGAGAAGGTCCAGAAGGATAAGATACTGAACATGGTGCCATTTCCTATGAATCTACTAGCAAAGATGTCTGACTGTTGATTTTTTCAGGTATATATATCTCTTTTTGCATGGATTTCCAAGCATTAGAACTTTTTTGTTCTTTCTAGATTTACATTATAGTAATTTTCTGTGTCTTATGCTCTTTGGCATTTTTCACTGAATACCCAGTGTATGTGGAGAATAACTTCTTTATAACTAAAATATCATATGTTGGGCACCATATTCCTGCTTTTTCCAGCATGGTTTATTGGTTTATTTATCTATGTCCCTATGGAACTGTCAGCAAAGATGTCTGACTCTAGACAGACATCTCATTTTCTTGTATTGCTTATCTGCATCCCTATGAACCTGCCAGCAAAGATATCTAACTTTAGTATTCTCTAATCTCTATTCTCTAACTGTTGATTTTGATTACAAAATTATTGCCAAACTTACTCATATTGAATGTTAACTGCTAAGCCAATTGAAAGAGCAAATGCAAGGGAGAAAAGAGGACAAAGTGAAGACATCTCAAGTCATGGCAAGAATGATCTACTACTGCTAGTCTGCTACACTGCATAATCCTTCTGATACTAGCTCAACTTCAGAAACATATCTGAAACTATCTAAACAAAATTTATCTGCATTCCTATGAATCTGCCAATAAAGATGTCTGACTCTAGTATTCTCAAACTGTTGATTTCTTCAGGTATATATATCTCTTTCTGCATGGCATGGATTGGTGGCATCCCATCACTGAGAACTAAGAAGGTCCAGAAGGATAAGATATTGAACATGGTGTCATTTCCTATGAATCTGCCAGCAAAGATGTATGACTATTGATTTCTTCAAGTATATATATCTCTTTTTGCATGGATTTCCAAGCATTAGTATTATTGGTTCTTTCTGGATTTACATTATAGTAAATATTTGTGTCTTACTATCTTATGCTCTCAAGCATCTTTCACTGAATACCTAATGTATGTGGAGAATGACTTCTTTATAATTGGAAGATCACATGTTGGGCAATGGGCACTATATTCCTGCTTTTGCCAACAGGGTTTGTGAACTTGCCAGGCTGTCAGCAAAGATGTCTAACTCTAGACTGATATCCCATTTTCTTATATTGCTTATCTGCATCCCTATGAACCTGCCAACAAAGATATCTGACTCCAGTATTCTGTAACTGGAGAATGATTTCTTTGTAACTGGAGAATCATATACCTACACTATGTTTTTGCTTTTTCTAGCATGGTTTATTTATCTGTTGTCAGCAAAGATGTCTGACTTTAGACTGATATCCCATTTTCTTGTATTGCTTACTGCTAAGTGCTAAGCCAATTGAAAGAGCAAATGGCAGGAAGAAATGAGGACAAGGTAAAGACATCTGAACTTTTGAAGTCATGGCAACTTGGCAAGGATAATCTACTACTGCTACCTATTGTTCTGCTACACTGCATAAGTGCATAGTGCATAATCCCTCTGTCCTTTGATATTGGCTCAACTATGATACTGCTATTGGTTCTATTTTGGTGATCTTGTCTTGTAAGTTTTTAAGAAATCATTTGAATTATTGTAAAAGCTCGTAGTTGTTAGTATATTTAAAATTAACTTTTTATAGGATTATTATATAAAATTTAGATTTTAAAATTTAGAATTTAAAATCGGTATACCGCTTTTAGAACCGGTTTAGAACTGGAACCGAAAAAACTGGTTCTATATCTAAACCGGTACGGTTTCGGTTCTCAATTTTTTAAGAACCGAAATCCAGTTCCAGTTCTAAAATGTCTAAAATCGATACGGCAAACCGGTTTTGCTCACCCCTATCGCCAACATAGTTTGGTTTAAAGCTGCTACATGTGATTTTTTGTTGCTTAATAAAGATGATAGAATTGGATATAGAAATTAAGCAAGTTTCGGGGATTTGAAGGTTTTTATAGCATTCTCAGTGTGTAAATATGAATGGGAAGAAGAAACAATGTGACTATTGTGATGAAAAGGCTGTAAACTCTAGAGCCGAGTGAGAAATAAAATCAGCATACTTCAATGTTTTTCATTATAAACACTTTGCAACAACCGAGTAAAATAGAAAAAAAAAAGCCAAAAATATATTTTGATCAAGATGAAAAAGAGAAAATAATCTTCATTGCAAGTCAATTGGCAACCCCATAGCTTCAAAAACATTTTCAATCAACTTCCATGATTTCAAGAAGCTCAATAAAAATAAGAAGTGATCCATGAACCTTAAGACTACCTGAATAGGTAAATTTTGCCATTAATTAAGCAAGCTCTAGTGACATTCCATAAAAACATGAAGAAGTTGATGAAAACTAAAGAAATTAATATTAGTTAGAATCAGTTTAACTCGTCAAAGCCACAATATTTCTAGTATCTAGGAGGCTACAGCTTACAAGGTGAATCTTATGGTAGATGGAAAAGTATAAGATACAAACTATGTTTCTAAAATAAGAAGGTATAATGGATTAAGAGTTTGAGAAGAAGCTGAGCCAATAACTTTTAGGTATATCTTCTAGCATTTTATTATGAAACTAATCAAAGCTCTTGGCATATTTCTTTGATGCTACTCATAGTTCAACTTTTTTTTGAAGCCTGGAATAGCATGTTGTTATGTTCTTTGATAGCATGAAAGGCCTTCTTTCTATTTCTACAACATGTATTGCAAATATTGTTTATCCTTACTAACTACTTTGATTCTATGAACCAACATGAGCAAGATGGTTTCTAAAGCCTAATATTTCCAAGTTACATATCATGTAGGTTCTCATTAGAAGCTAAATGAAATTCTTATGAATGACAAAAATGATATCCAATTGAGAAGTATGTGATATCTTACACTGTAGATTGTATATACAGAGTATTAGTCTAAGTATTGCACGGATTTCTAAGGCATGACCAAGAGTTGGATCAAGATAAAAAATTGAGTAAATACCAGATATATTAATGGAGTCAATACATTTCTAAACTATGCATACAGGAGCAAGAGACCAAATCAGAGAATACGGTGCCCATGTATTGATTGTATAAATATGCACAATCAGACAAGGCAGGAGGTCTATGAACATGTAATTGTAAGAGGATCAAATGTGCATTACACAAATTGGATATTTCATGGTGAAGGGTCGCGGTATTTAAATAGGTTGAATCCACAAGAGCAAGCAGTTAATGTGATAATAGTTTACAATGAGGGGGATGATATTGAAGGATTACTTTGTAATGCCTTTGGAGGTGCTACATTTATCATGATACCCTTATCAATGTGGTTGACATCATAATTAAGGGTTGTAATTGAGATAATCAGAAATTCTACAAAATACTTAATGACTTTAATATCGAGTTGTATCCAGATTGCAAAAACTTCACATTCCTATCATTCATCATGTGTTTGCTGGTCATAAAATTTAAGTGTCGATGGAGCAACCACTCATTCATTATATTATTGGAGACATTGAAAGATGTCTTTTCTCATTATCATTTGTTCCCCAGTTATTATGAGGAGGCTTGAAATATTGTGAAAGATACAAGGTTGGGATATATAAAGATTCATCTATGTCCAAATAATTGTATGCTTTATATAAATAAAAGTAATTTAGACACTTATTAAAAGTATTGCAAAGCACCTTGATATCAATATTTCACATCCTAGAGCAATGATGACAATCAAATAGTTCAAAAAATTTCAGCTAAAATTGTGTGATATTTTTCTCTCGAGCTGAGGTTGCAATGACTATTCATCTCAACAATGATAGCACCATATATGATATGGTATGCTGAAGGTCAGGTATGTGATGGAATTATTAGGCATCTGATAAATAGTCTTGAGTGGAAGGAGTTTGACTCACGATACTCAAACTTTGTTACTGACATTCGTAATGTCCGTTTAGGATTAGCTTCTGATAATTTCAATCTTTTTAAGAAAATGAATTACTCTATAACACTTGACTTATGATTTTGATTCCATATAACTTGCCTCCATGGTTGTATATGAAACAATCCTCATTCATATTGTCCATGATCATTGATGGAGCAAAAGGACCAGGCAATAACATTGACCTATACTTGTAGCTGTTGATTGAAGAGCTAAAGAAATTATGAGAGCCAGGCAATCCAACATTTGATGCAAGCAGCAAACAAATGTTTTGTTTACCTATAACACTGTTGTAGATAATCAATGATTTTTTCGTAGACACATACCTTTTAGGATATAGCACAAGAGGGGAGCAAGCATGTCTTATTTGTGGGAAAAAACACATGGTTAAAATTTGGCAAGAAGTTCTATTACATATGCCATAGATAATATTTGCCTATTAATTATCAATTCTGAGGTGATAAGGCTGCATTCAATGGGACATATAAGTATGGCATTCCCTCCCCCCCCCCCCCCCAAAAACCCCTTCATATGAGTTTAGGGTTAGCTTTTGATGATTTCAATCCCTTTCAGAAAATGAATTACTTATATAGCACTTGGCTTGTGATTTTGATTATGCATAACTTACCTCCATGATCAATACTTGCAAGTGTTGATTAAAGAGCTAAAAGAATTATGAAAGCTAGACATTGCAACATTTTATGCAAGCAACAAACAAATATTTTGTTTACCTACAACACTATTGTAGATAATTAATGATTTTTTGGCATACGCATACCTTTCAAGATATAGCACAAGAGTTGAGTAAGCATGTCTTGTTTATGGGAAGAACACATAGTGCACATGGTTAAAATTTAATAGGAAGTCTATTACATGTGCTACAGATAATATCTATCTATTGATTATTGATTTAACATGATAAGGTTGCATTCGATGGGACATATGAGTATGGCATCCCTTCTCCTCCTTGATTTGATGTATTACGCTAAGAAAAAACTACCAAAGATGTGGGCACGCTTTGGTCTCCAAAAGAGTATATAAATGCATGTTGAAGGTTTCTCAAATATGAAATCCAATTAGAAGAAGATAAGTATCTTCTTTGATTTGCTATACTAGAGCTCATTATATATTTGCCATAATCTTGATATCATGTATATTGAGAAAAATTTTCTTGAAAATTAGTTGTGGACATTGCTTGGCACATCATATAGGTCAAAGGATAATCTGAATGCATGGCTAGATATGAAAACTATTGCCATATGGAGGGCACTTCATTCAAAGGATAGAGGTATTCAAAAATTTCCACCGCAAGCTCCATTCAACATGAGAAGACAAGAGAAAAAAGATTTTCTTAATCGTGTTAAAAAAATATAAAAATTCTTGATGATTAAGCATCAAACATTTCCAGATGCATGAATATGAAAGGTCAAATCATCTCTGGATTGAAAAGTCATGATTATCATATATTGATACAACAATTGCTACCAATCACTATACAGAGATATTTGCCTAATCATGTAGCCAGATCTCTAATTGAAGTGAGCAGTATCTTTTGACATTTATATGCCAAATTCATCTACTCATCTGAGTTTGAAGCTTTACAGAAAAGGATTGCCTTGGCTCTTTACCACTTGGATCTTTTCACCTTCTTTTTTTGATATCATGGAGCACTTACCTATTCACCTAGTAGAGGAAGCAATACATATGAGGTCCTATCCAGTGTTGTTGTATGTATCTGGTTGAGAGGTAAATATTGATTATTACTTTTAACTTACGAATATTAATTCCATTCATGATAATCAATGGTCTCATTGCTATTCAAGTATCTTTTCATGTTGAAATACTATGTGCAAAACCAAGCTTATCTAGAAGGTTCTATAGCAGAAGACTATTTGACAAAGGAGTGGATGACCTTCTGCACAATATACCTAACGACTTTCAATTAAATTTTGCTCAACCTTCTCAAAACAAAGATTGCCATGGTGTACAATGGTGTCCAATTGGAACTCAACAAAAACTTCATTATATAGGTGAGACTCAGTGGGCACAAGCACACTTCTATGTGCTTTTTAATCTAAACATCATGTCAACTTTTTGTGAATACATGTTATACTTCAAATAACTCTAATGAACTTTAATATTGCTCACTTGCCTTCTAAAATAATGGATACCTATTTCATATATAACACTTGAAATCTATAAAGATTGATAGATGACATCAAGGTGGAGAGTTTGAATGAGAGAAAATTCATAGTGATATCTTTACTAAGTGGTTCAGGAATCATATAAGTATATTCGAGGCTCAATCTACTCGTTTGTTTTATATGTTTGTTTTGTAACATGACTCATCATTATTGTAGATTACTGAATTAGAAAGAAATGTTAAATCATCAAACATTCCTAAAGAGGTCATACTCTCAGTAGCAAGTTCCAACAAATGGATGAGGAGATACTTGGGATACATTGTAAATAGTTTTCGATTTCACACTTCATATGGGAGGTTACCTATCACACATAAAATAGTGGTATGACTTTAAAGGCAGCTGCAAGAAGTTTCTCAAGTACCAAAGACAAGAACCCCATATCAGGAATTGTACAGTTCTATGGTATTCTAATAGATATTATTGAGATATGGTGTAATAATAAACTTAAGTTCGTGCTATTGAGGTGTGATTGGGTCAATAATAATTCTAGAGTGGTGATTGATGTGTTTGGATACATAACAGTGAACTTCAACTGTCTGATGTAAAAATGCAACCGAGGTAGAGATAAGTCTTATATTCTTGTGTATCAAGCACATCAAGTATTTCACATGGTAGATACGTTAGATCTAGATTGGCATGTGGTTGCAGAGATGACTCCAAGGGAGTACTTTTCTATCATCAACCACATAGCAGGCAATGATAATGGTGAAGAGCCGATTGCAGAGCCATGCACTGTGCAACAACTAGATAATTTTGACTATCAAATTGAAAGCAAAAACATTGAAGGTGGTAGATGTGCCATATATTGATTCATATCCGCCACATGTGGAAGAACATGAAGGTGATAATATAACCAGTGAATTTGATACCAAAAAGAGAATCCTTTTAGAAGATGACAAATTTGATAGCCACAATGACAATAATAATTTCATGCCTGAAGAAATTAATGGGTAAATAATATTATCATATTAGATTAGAATTAAGCATGCATGGTTATTTATATTTACTATTGTTTATTGTTCTGTTGGCTTATTACACTAAAGTTATTTTCTATTTTTTTACATTTCAAGTGATTTGATTGGTGTACTACCCTCTAGAATTTTCTACATCACTTATGCTTTTTGTGTATATAAGTATTTGCTACACATTTGCCTTCTGTTTGTCATATACTTATATTGAAATTATTTAATTCATTTTTTCAACATGTTCTCTGTTTGCAAATCAACATGACTCACAAAGGAAAGATGCAATTTGTAGGCCACTTGGTGGAGGGGTTATAGGAAGCAGAGACTGCAAAGGAGATGTTCGAGACGAGTGGAGATTCCGATGGGACTCCAATGGCGATAGCACGGACTCTCCCCCTCCAGTACAGGTACATCAAGAGCCACATCCTGATGGTGATGAAGGTATGTAACTAGTGAATACTTTATCTACTTCATATTTCACTTGATTCAATATTTCAAAAGACACAAATTAATTTCTTAACTGATTTTACATTGCAGATCCTTCTATAGCTTCCACTAGTATGACCTGTTGTGGCCCTAGTAGACCCAAGGGGGTTTAGGGTACCGAGGGTTTAGATTATAGCTCAATGTCAACTATCACCATCAAGTCAATGGCGAGAATTTAACATGGCTCTCAACCTAGTTAGAAATTTTTGCAAAAGATGGAAACAAGTTGCCTATGACCTACATTGATTGGCGAGCTATGCCCCAAGAAAATAAGAAATGGATTTGGGTAGATATAAAGATAATATCATGTACATTATGTTTTCTCACAAATTCTATTTAGAATATTTTGCAGGTTTCTAACTTTTCTAATGTTTTTCTAATCAAGCCAATACAAATTTGGAGGACATAGCCAAAAAAAGGGTGTCATGCGGATCCTTGGCAAACATTGGCGACATTGGAAGGTGGACGTAAAGAAAAAAAATACTTCACTTCACACAAGAATGATCCAACAAGACTTGTCACTGATTCAGATTAAAGGATAGAGGAAGACCCATAGTACATTCTGGTCATACATTAGCAGATGAAAGAAGTCCGAGTATTGCTCAAAGCCCTTTTTTTTAGGATTTAAGTTGGGAAAATCGAAGGCATCAAAGGCATCAAATAATGATTCACTCTCTCGAACACAAGGAGTATACCAACTTGAGAGTGGAGGTATAACCTACAATTTATAATAATAAGTTTTGTCATTTTATTATGTATATTTCATTCATAGTGAATTGTGTTACTTGCAGCTTGAGGTGTCTAGCAGAGCTGAATGTTCTAAGTTGGATGTCTTCCTCACATCCCATACCAAGAAGCACGGATGGCCTGTCGATGTAGCATTCACTGCCACCATAGTGAGTACTGTAATTATTTTTGGACAATATATGTTCAAATTAAACAAAATTAATATTTTTATTAATCATATTATAGGAGACAATCACTTAGTTGAGATAGTCTCAGCCGGAGAACTATCTTTTGGATACAGCCATCCATAATCTAATCCATGATAAGGTATTTGGACTTGACAAATATGATCGAGTGCAGATATTTGTTATCGGGTCAACTTCTAGGACTATCTCTTGGTGGTTTTGCAGATCCTCGCAAAGTGAGAAATCTCAGTATACATAGATTCAGGTGCAAGCAATGATCCAGATAGAGGTTGTTGCAGTAATGATGAGGTTTAGGGAGGAGTTATTCAATGATCTTTCTTGTATCGTATCTTGGGCTACCCCATAATCTCATGTATGAATAAAATTTTGCTAATGTGTACTATGTAAAAAAATATTTTTTTGTAATGCTAATACATGCTTCTTGTCAGAAATTATTAAGGATGTTCCAGGTGTAGTATCCCAGTATCAAGGCGATGCTAGCAGTAGCCAAGTTGGTTTGAGGGAAGGGAGTAAGGACTTAGGCAAGAGGATAGTGACTTGGGCACGAGGATATGTAACTTGGGAATTCTACTTAGACATGGACATGGGTGGTTGGGGGAGGGGGATGTAGGACTTGTTAATGGTCATATATTGTTGCTTATACAAATTTTTTACTTTCTATTTGTATTCTTCTAGACCTATTTGAGGAAATCATCCATGAGCCAAAAGAGAGAGCACAACAGATAGACAAGGGCATGAAGGAATGATATTGTTTCTTTTTTTTGGATGGATTATATTGTACAATAATTTTATCTTATATAAACTTCTAATTGAAGAAGTATGAATTATATGTTATGTTCATATTTCTATTTATATTTTTGAGAATGTATTTTTATCTTTTAAAAATAAAACTTCATTTGAAATGTATTTGAATGTAGTTATATTATATAGATTTTGGAATATATTTATATTATATTGTATAAATTACGGGGCAATTGGTAACACTAGCAATTAGCATCACTAATGGTGTTGGCCCATGGGCAATGCTAAAATTTGCACCGCCAATGGGGATACCCATTGGTGGTGCTAACTTTTAGTGCTGCCAATGGGGTAATCATTGGTAGCACTAGTTTTTAGCATTGCCAATGGGAATTAGCACGACAAATATATAATTCATGGTGCTAATTTTGATTAAAGATAGTAGTTGAGTTAGCGCCGCTATTGAGCATTCCAAGTACTTTTTTAGCACCATGAATATTCGTGGTACTACTTAATGTGGCATTCAATTAGCGTCACAAATTAGCATCGCTAATGACTTTCGGTGCTAATTTGAGCTATAGAGGCACTAAATTAGCACTTAGAAAAGTTCAAAATGTTGTAGTGTTAGGATTGTGATATCCAATAGGTGATTTCTTTGATTTAACTAGATTTTGCATTATCCAAAAGAGTACTAGTGGTATATACCAATTTCTTAGAAAATCTCTAGCCTCTGAAGTTCGAAACAAAAGTAGTGATTCTTTCTATCGCCTATTTGAAGTGATTTTTGTCATAATCAAATTTGATTAGAATTTGATTAAAATTGAGACTTATATGCCACTAAATTATGACTCAAATGTGGGTCTTAGTTAGACATAAATTGCATTTAAGTTTGACCGAAAATTGAGTTTAATTTGGACAATAATTATTGAGAAATTTGAGCTCAAGTCAGGTCTAATTCAAATGGGCCAAGTGGACTAGATACTTGGGCTAAAATTGGATCCAAAATTCATTTAAAATTTAGACCAAAATGACAAGATACAATATTTTACAAATAGACCCTTGAACTAAATAAATCTTCATAAATGGGTTCTTGTCAGATTTTTCTTATAAATAGGTCCCCATGATAAGAATTTTATAAAAAAATTAATAAAATCCTAAAATTACAAAATTAGTCCCATAAAATTTAGAGTTTACAAATGAACCCCTCAAAAGATCAATAATTATGGTTTAATCCTTATGAAATCCAGGATTTATAAATAAACCCTTCAAAATTTTTTATTTATAAATAAATCTCTAGAATTTTGACTTTTTATAAATAAGTCTCTCAAAAATTTTTATTTATGAATAAATCCAAATTTTATTCAAAAAGGATCCTGGAAGTTCCAAAGCTTAATAAAAATATTTTTGATAAAAAGACCCTTAAAAATTGTAAAACTCTAATTTAGTCTAATTTTTTTGAAAAATTTTACAAATAGTCCCTCTATAATTTCAATATCTTAGGTGAGTACAATTCTCAAATTTTATCATCTACAATAAACAAACTTATTTTGTTCTCAACTGCCCACGTATTTTCCAGATTCCAACCAAGGCACTTAGTTGAAACCCTATTGCATCCTGGCCAGAGCACCTAGACATGTCTCTGAGAGTCCTGATTATTTCTATCATCATTGTGCTACCATCATGTGCTAAGATTCATCCACCAAACCCTAGCTATAGTGGACTCCATTGCATTGTTGATGTTCCATGCCATCGTTGAAGCCTGAGCCTAACCTCTAGTGGTTCCCACACCCCTAGACCCACCATGCACCACCTCCAGCACTGCCACACCCTCGCCGGACTCACCACCTGCTATCGAAGAAGCCTGCTCTACTCACCTTCCTCCCTACACCTCAAGCTCCGCCCACGTTCCTCCTTCACTTGTGGTTCCACTCATGCTCATTATCACTAGAGAAGCACTCGGATTCAGTTGCAATCAGCTAGATCCAACCAAGGAACAAGGAGGAAGAGGATATCAAGCTTGGAAAAAGGGATAGCCATGGGTAAAGAAGAGAAAATGAAGTTTGAGAAGGAGAAAAAGATGATGGGGAAGAAGCTAAGATGAGAAAGAAGGGAAAATAGGGCACAGTTTCATGAGGAAGAAGAGATAAAAGGAAAACAAATATAAAAATATAAAAAAATTATTGCTAAACAAAGAGGAAAATTTGGCAAAAAAAATTATAAAAAGGAAGAGTTGTTCAAAAAAAGAAGTAGAAAAGACCCCTCTTATCTCAATTTTTAGTAGAACTTCATCAATACCGCAGCCACCTGTGGCTCTTGGCATGATGATGGAGCTCCAACAATGCCATAGTCATCTGTAGCCCCTCGAAGATGGTGAATCATTGACACCATTGTGGCCACATGAGGCCTCTTGAAGATGGTGAGCTCTTGACACATTTTGTGATCCCTTGAAGATGGCGAACCCTCAATACTACCTATGGCCACCCACGATTCCTTGAATATGTCAAACTCTCGATGTTGATACCATCACCCACGGTCCCTCGAAGATGGTGAAGCATCATTACACCTAGCCAACCTTCGGACTCACACTCAGCCAGCCTTTGGGCTTACATTTAGCTAGCCTTTGGGCTCGCATCCAAGCTGGCCTTCGGGCTCACATCTAGGCCAGCCTTCGGGCTGGCACTTAATTAGCCTTTGGGCTCACACTTAGTCAACCTTTGAGCTCACATCCAAACCAGCCTTCAAGCTTGTTCTTAGCCAGCCAACAAGCTCACATTCAAGCCAATCTTTGAGTTTGCACTCAGCTAACCTTCGGACTCACATCCAGCTAGCCTTCAGGATTGTACTCAACTAGCCTTCGGGCTAGCACCCAAGCTAGCCTTCTGCCTCACAATCAGCTAGCCTTCAAACTCATATCTCTGCAAGCCTTTAGGCTCACACTCATCCAGCCTTCAAGCTTGCCTCTCAACAAGTCTTCATGTTCGCACTTTGTCAGCCTTTGAATCGCACTTATCCAGCCTTTGGGCTTATAGTTAGCTAGCCTTTAGGCTCACATCTTAGCCAACCTTTGGGCTTTCACTTAGTCAACCTTGAGGCTTGCACTAAGCCATTCTTCAGGCTCATACCTTAGCGAGCCTTCAGACTCGCACTTAGTCAGCCTTCAGGCTTGCACCTCAGCTAGCCTTCAGGCTTGCGCTCACCCAGCCTTTGGGCTTGCACTCAGCTAGCTTTCGGGCTTGCACTAAGCTAGTTTTTGAGCTTGCAACTCAACTAGCCTTCAGGCTCACACCTTAGCCAGCCTTCTGTCTTGCACCCAGTCAGCCCTCAAGCTTGCACTAAGCTGGTTTTTGAACTCATCTAAAGCCAAGCTTTAGGTCCACCTAAAATTATCATAATAGCCAAGGACCCTTAAATTAAATCGATTAATGTAAAGTAACTTAACCACATTAAAATTAAACTTAGTCAAAATAAATGGACAAAGGCTAAGTTGACTCAATTAGACTAAATTGATCAAACAAATGGGTTAATACCTAATTCGAGTTAGACTCCAAAAAAATTAAATTGATTAACTTAAAGCAAATAAACTCTGACGCAACCCTAATCAAATCTAGGTTGGGTCAATTCAAAATCAAGTTAAATCAAGATTGAACTAAGCTCAGTTCGAACCCTAATTGGGTCAAATCCAATCCAAATTAAAAGGGGAAACTCAAAGTCAAAACAGAACCAAGCTAGGCTGAGCCTAAACTGAAACCAAGTTGAACTAAGTTGACTTGAATTTAAACCAAACTCCGTCAAGATGCAAACTAGGACTCGATAAAGATCCAACATGAGACCAAACTCGAACCTGAACTATATTAGTCCCAACAGAACCAAATAGGGTCAAACCAGGTCCCACTGGGTGTGCTGAACCCTCAACAATATTCTAAGACCCTTGAACAATAGGTTATGTTACCATCTTGAGCTAAACCAGAATTAGTTCGAATAGAACCAAACAAGATCAAACTAAGTCCACTGGGTGTCCTACAAAAGCCTTTAGCAACACTTCAAAGCTATACCCAACTCCATAAGCTATTGGTGATACTACCAAACCAAAGAAGTTAATCTCCAAGTTGTCAGCCACACTTCAAAGCTATATCAAACTTCATAAGTCATTTGTGATGCTACCAAACCAAAGAAGTTAATCATCAACACACTCCAAGCTTTTGGCCACACTTCAAAGCTAAGCCAACCCAAAAGCATTGACAATGTTTTAATTCAAACTGAACTAAGGTAGGTTCAAACCTGCTTAGTCAGTTAACTACAATGCTTTGTTTAAATAAAGTCAACCAATACTACGCTCAAAGCCATTGGCCACACTTCGAAGCTAGTCAACTCCAGAAGCTATTGATGATGCACCCTTTAAGCTAGTTAATCCTAAAAGTAGTTGATAATGCACCCTTCAAGCTAGTTGACCCCAGAAGTCATTGATGATGTACCCTTTCAAGCTAGTCAATACCATAAATAGTTGATGACATGCTCCTCAAGCTAGCCAACCTCAAAAGCAGTTGGAGATGAACTCTTCAAGCTAGTCAACATTAGAAGCAATCGACAATGCGCCTTTCAAGCTAGTCCACCCCAAAAGCCATTGACGACATGCTCCTCATGCTAGTCAATCCCAAAAGCAGTTGATAATATATCTCCTCAAGGTAGTCAACCCTAAAAGTAGTTGATAATGCGTACTTCTACCTAGTCAACCCCATAAGTAGTTGACAATGCAATAAGAAGTTATCACCTATATCTTATTGGCTAAGGAAACACTTCAAATGTCATTATCACCTATATCTTATTGGCTATGGAAATACTTCAAAGACTAAAGAAGTTATCACCTACACCTTGTTGACTATGAAAATACTTCAAAAGAAGTTATTGCCTATGCCTTATCAGCTATAGAATTACATTAAAAAAAACAAAATAATAAAGTTATCGCCTACACCTTATTGGCTATGGAAATAATTTAAAAATAAAAAGAGTTATCACCTACACCTTATTGGCTATGGAAACACTTAAGGTCAACAAAGTTATTACCAATGCCATATTAGCTAATGAAAACAAAAACATTTCAATTCAAAGAAATTATTACCAACTCCTTATTGGCTAATGGCAATACTTCAAATCACAAAGTTATCGTTGATGCTCAAATCTATTGCAAATACTTTGAACTTCTCCCATTCTCTTCCATGACTCAGGTTGGATGCTACATGGTCCAGCGCAGAGGGAGCGAGTAGCATCACACATCAAAGCTTCTTCTCCTTTCTTTTTCTTTTCATCTCTTCATTTCTTTTATGTTTTCTATAATTTCATATTAAATTCATTGTAATGTAAGAGCATATTTTTGCTTAAGTCACGTATCATTTCTTAGAATCAATCAAATACTTTTTTTTTCTTTTTTGTGTCTCTATTTTATTAGTTAGGTTTCTTCCTTTAGAAGGTTCTTGACAATTGTCAAAATAAATAACAATAGGGGCTTGTAGCTATTGGAAGTCATGTTCCCATAATATCTGATACTACACTTTAAATTAAAAAAAATTTTGATTTGTGATTCGAGGTGGCTTTCGGAGTCTTTGCTATTTTGGGTGGTCAATTTCAATCTCACAAATTTTGGCATTCTTGGTGGGACTTGACTTCTCCTCCAAGGAGAGAAACCTAGTTAAAATAGGCACATATCAAAAGAAGAAAAGTTAAAGGCTAATGATTGATTAAGAGAAAGGGAAATGGCATCATCAAGTGGTCCTCTTGGCCCAATCCACACCATCATCCTCAGTGAAAGGTTTATAGCACACTTAATCAACCAATGATCACTATACGGACAAAGTTGCAACCAACGATTACCATAGGGGAAATCAAAGTCTATATAAGCATAGCTCAACCCCTCACCTTTCACCTAGTGGGCAAAGACCAAGTCCACTTAGGGGACGAACACCTCTCGTCCAGGGGGTAGATATCTCCTATCCAGGGGTAAGGATCTCTTATCTAGGAAGCACGGGCCAAACCCATTTAAAGGGCCTAAGTCCAAATGCTATTATGCCAATTCTAGATGACAAAATAACAACCATCGTGGGGGAAAATGGAGTTCATATCAGCCATCAGGCTATGTCCAACTCCATTTAGTTCATGAATGATGCTTTAACTTTCACTAATAGTATGACTGCTCCTAGCATCGCTAATACTACTATTGATCCAGTCATTGTTCCACTTATCCAGTATGGATCAGCCCCTCGTTTCCCACCCCTTGAGTAAGAAATGACCAAGTCCACCCAGGGGGCAAAAGACCAAATCCACCAAGAGAGCAAAGATCGAGTTGACCCTAGTGGCAATGGTCAAATTTTATTGTGCTGAACCTCAATGATTAAATTGAGACTTCATTTGCATAAACCAAGGTATTAGTCTATCAATGACTAATCAATAGGCAAAGTCAATTTTTAACCACCGACAACTTACCTAAGGAAAGAATAGCAAGGTGTTTGATCGACTTTGAGTTGTCTGAAACCTAAAGCTAAATTCTATAATCGTCACCTCCAACACTATACGAGCTTAATGAGAACAATGGAAGAACATGCATTCAACCTTCTTCAGCTAAGAAAGGGGCAATGCCATCTTCTAATGCTAGGCTAATTAATGGACAAAAAACTAAATTTGAAAAGAAGGACTCCAAGTCAACAATATAGAAGAGTTGAATGGTTGCATGAGCTTCAAAAGCATAAAATAAAAAATATATAGCCTATGATGGAATGTCTAGTCATATCAAAATTGACTAGTCAAGTATGCATTCCATACTTATCGAGGCAAAACATAAGACAAAAAAATCTACTAAAAAAGAACACAAAATATTTTTTTTTTAGTATTCAGGTGAAATACCTTCTGTGTTAGAGACAAGGTCTCTGAAAATGAAAAGGTAATAAAGTCAAGAATGGTCAATGATGAAATATGGTAGAGTTGGAATCTTAGCACCTCCCCCGCCCACTTACACCCTAAGTTAACTTTAGGAATACATGCTTGAAAATACAACAACCAATCTGCAAGTAACTAAAATCCTATTAGGAAAGTTACTTTCAAAATAAAAGTGTTAAGATCGAAAGATAACCTCTCAAGAGTTCCCTCCTAGATGAAAAACATCACCCACCTTAAAAAAGGAGAAATAAAGAAAAGAATGGAAAAAAAGTCCAAAATGGACAAGTCCTATATGGAAAGCCAAGCCAAGCCAAGAGAGGCGGACTTATAGAGTAAGAACTAGTCAGCATCTATGAGCCTACAAAGATCCTCAAAATAAAAAAAAAGAGATTACAAGGACTAACCCAGACTCATCCCGGTGTATTATTAATCAAGAAAGACCACCCAAAGAGTAAGTACCGGTTGGCATTTTTTGGTGCATAAACCTTGGAAATTGAGGCTAGGAGGCATCCAAGATCAAAGCCACAGTCAAAGAAGTAATTAACTAATAGAAACACGGTGAAAGTAATGAAGTTGCTAGAAAAACATGTTCCTGAAGAAAACATTGCACTAGGAAAAGATATAAGGGGAGGTCGATTGGTGACCTACCACCTTTTGAGACCAAAATTATCCTTAAACTTTAACATACCTAACTAAGTAGGAGGCCTTAATCAAAGATGAAAAGATACATCGCCTATTATCAAATATTTTCAAAATAATAAATCTCTAGAAATTTTTCTTTCACAAATAAAACAAGTACAAATACATATGATCTGCATCATTTGCTTCTTCTAGCATCACAAAAAAAAGGAAAAAAAGGAAGAGAGAGCATCACTTTATTAAGATTACTTCTCTTGAAGCTTATGCACCAATTTGGCATCTAGAAGATGAATAGTCAGCTTTCTCAGTACTATAGCTCGACAAGCATTGATCAAAGTGTCTGCTTACTAAATTAGTTGAACACTAAAATATGTCCTACTCTAGCATGTCAATATGACATTGTAGAAGACAAGTTTCATGGAAATAGTAACTTGCTACTTTATTCTTTGTCCTACCAAGATGTAGTATAAACATCAAGGTGAAGAAGATTCAAGGTGGCACTCAAGATAGCTCTCCAAGTAATCAAAATCAAATTAATTGGACCGAGTGGTCAAGCCATCAACCACTACCTAAAAGTGATCAAAACTGGGGACATATCTCTCCCTAGGTCCTTTGATTCTATGACCACTCCAATATATGTTGGGATCTCTTCCCCTAATTATTGCCAAGTAGTAGTCTTTCCCATCATAGATGCAAGGGCTCTAATCCACTTGTAAAGAAACAGTGAAACTCCTATTGATCAAAATAGGATGTTTTCCTCAAAAACAAATACTGCATTCCTTTGCTAGTCTATGAAAGGATGAAAATAAAAAATGCTCACATCTAAAACATGCAAGCATATGTAACAACCCTCTTCCACAAATTCATGATGATATCAGGTGGCATATTGCTTGAGCATCCATCATCAAAGCTCAATCGAACATTAAATCCATCCTCCCATAAAAGAAGATGGTAAGGGTAAAGTCAAGTCCTCTCTTATTCAAATGCTTAAGAAAAGCATGTTGCCAAAGCATTTGAAGTCGACAATCAATCATTGGGTTAATACTAAGTGAAATCTCCATTTCCCACCATTAAGAGGTTGTGACAAGAAAATTAAGACTCTCTTGTCAAACACTCACAAAGGAAGCATATAATCGAGGCTTCAAAAATGCAAAAAGATGATCAAGGGTTCTTCCGTCTCCTCAAAATACTAAGAGCAAGTAAAGTCCTCTCCCCTAGTGTTTAATAGATGCCTATCATCATGGTATTGAAAGGAAACTAACATATATGATGTTTCCTATTGCTTATGTAATTAATAGATCAAGCCAAAAGTCATGAAATCCTTGACAAAGACTTCAAACAAACCACTTATATAGTGATAAAAGCAAATATATTATTCTAATGGCAAAAGAAGTACACCATCTCCAATATAGTGAACTCAAGCTTATCACCTCCAATATGGTGAACTCAAGGTTGTCACCTCTGATATGGTGAACCCAAGCCTATCATCTCAAGCTTATCACCTTCAAAATGATGAGATTAAGCTTATTACCTCAAACGTGGTAAACCTAAATGGATTACCTCCAAGATAGTAAAATCAAATTCTTCCTCCATGAGAATTGCAAGCCAAACATGCTATCTCTGACATAGCAAAATCAAAGTAGCAACTTTGGAAACTAGCCAAGTAAAGTCTATTTTGTGTGGCGATCAAGCCCGCATTTAGATGGCAAACTAAGTCTATTTTGCATAGCGATCAAGCTCGCATTTATATGAAAAATCAAGTCCACTTTCATATGCTAAAACAAGTCCACTTTCATGTGGTAAACTAAGCCACTTTCATGTGGCAAATTGAAGTCCATCTTGGATGGCTAACAAGCTCACATTTATGTGGAAACCAAGTCTACTTCCACGTGGCAAACTATGACCATGTTGCATAGTGATTAAGCTTACATTTATATGGCAATCAAGTCCACTTTCACTTGGTGAATCAAATTCACTTCTACGTGATAACTTAAGTCCACTTCTACAGGGTGAACCAAGTTTATTTTCATGTGGCAATCAGGTCCACTTACACATGACAACCTAAGTCCACTTCTACGTGGCAAATGAAATTCACTTCCACATGACAAACTTAAGTTCACTTTTATGTGGCAAATCAAGTCCATGTTACATGGTGATTAAACTTGTATCCACATGGTGAATCAAGTCCATTTTCACATAGTAAATTAAATCCACTTTAATGTGGTAAATTAAGTCAACCTTTTGTGGCAAATCAAGTCCACTTCTTGTGGCAATGCCTCGTGGTAAATTGAGCCCACCTCTATGTGGCAAATTAAAGTCCACTCTACATGACAATTAAGTCCACATCTATATGGCAAATTAAGCTAACCTCTATGTGGTAAATTGAAGTCTACTTTGTGTGATAATCAAGTTTGCATCTATATAGTAAATCAAGTCCACTTTCACGTGGCAAATCAAGTCCACTCTCACATGACAAAACAAGTTCATGTTACATGGCGATTAAGCCCAAATCTATATTGTGAACTAAGTCCACTCCCACATGGCAATATTGAATCCATTTTCACATGATAAACTAAGTCCACTTCCACGTGGCAATTTAGGTCCACTTCCATATGGCAATTTAAGTCCACTCTCGTGTGGCAATTTGAACACATATAGTTAACTCATGAAATGTTGATACAAGAACAAGTAATTGAAGTTTGCTCGCACCCTCTCCTCTCATTAGAACTCGAGTAGAGGCTGTGAAGGGGCAATTTGTTTGAGGCAATTTTTGGAATAATCAAATTTGATTAGAATTTGATTAAAATTGAGACTTGTATGTCACTTAATTATGACTCAAATGTCGGGCTTAGTTAGACTATAAGTCACATTTGAGTTTGACCAAAAATTGAGCTCAATTTCGATTGGAATTATTGAAAATTTTGGGCTCAAGTTAGGCCTAATCCAAATGGGTTGAAGGCGCCAGATATTTGGACAAAAATTAGACCCAAAATTCATCTAAAATTTGGACCAAAATGAATAAACATAAAATTTTATAAATATACCCCTGAACTGAATAAATATTCATAAATGGGTCCTTAGCCAGATTTGTCTTATAAATAGGTCCTCAAATAAGAATTGTACAGAAAAATCTAATAAAATCCTAAAATTATAAATCAGTCTCGCAAAATTTAGGGTTTGCAAATAAACCCCTCAAAAGATTAATAATTATAATTTGATCTTTATGAAATATAGGGTTTGCAAATAAATCCCTCCAAAATTCTTTATTTACAAGTAAACCTCTAGAATTTTGACTGTTGTAAATAAGTCCCTCAAAAAATTTTATTTACAAAGAAGTCCAATTTTATTCAAAAAAGGACCCTAGAAGTTTCAAAACTTTATAAACAAGTCCTTTTTACAAAAAAAATTCTCCTAAAAATTATAAAATTATAATTTAGTCTAATTTTTTTGAAAATATTTGTAAATAGCCCCTTTATAATTTTAATATCCAGGATGAGTATAACTTTTAAATTTTATTAACTACAACAAATAGACTCCTATATCTCTTCACAAGTTCATCCAAATTTCGAATAAGGGCCAGCCATGGGTAAATAAGAGAAAATGAAGTTTAAGAAGGGGAAGAAGATGATGGAGAAGAAGCCAAGATGAGGAAGAAGGGAAAATAGCACGGGTTTGGTGCAAAAGAGTAGATAAAAGGGGAAAAAAAAAAACCTATTTAAAAAGTTGTTCTAAAAGAAATTCAGCAAAACAAATTATAAAAATGGAAGAGTTTGTTCAAAAAACAAAGTAGTAGAAAAGACTCCTCTTATCTTGATTTTTGGCAACTTCATCAATACCGTGGCCATAACGGCCCTCGGTGTGATGATGAAACTCCGCTGAGGTCATTTGCAGCCTCTTGACACCATTGCAGCCACACGCGACCCCTCAAAGATGGCGAGGTCTTGATATATTTTGCAGTCCCTCTAAGATGGCAAGCCTAAGCACTGCCCGTGGCCACCTATGGCCCTTTAAAGATGGCAAACTCTCTATGCTACTACAGCCACTCATAGCCCCTAGAAGATAGCAAAGCCTTATTACACCTAACTAGCCTTTGGACTTGCACTTAGATAGCCTTTAGGCTCACATCAAAGCCAGCCTTTGGGCTCACATCTAGGCCAGCCTTTGGGTTCACACTTAGTTAGTCTTCAGACTTGCATCTAGTTAGCCTTTGGGCTCACATATATCTAGCCTTTAGGCTTGCATTCAAGCAAGCCTTCGAGCTTGCACTCAGTAATATTTCAAGACCATGAACAATGGGTGATGTTACCACCTTGACTTGAACCACAATTAGTTCAAATAGAACCAACCAAACAATGTCAAATTGAGTCTCATTGTGTATGTTACAAAAGCCTTTAGCAACACTTTAAAGCTATACCCAACTCCATAAGCCATTGGTGATGCTACCAAAATAAAAAAGTTAATCGCCAATATGCTTCAAGATGTGAGTCACACTTCAAAGCTATATCCAACTTCATAAGCCGTTCATGATGCTACCAAACCAAAGATGTTAATTGCCAACACACTCCAAGTTGTCAGTCATCTCAAATCTAAGCCAACCCAAAAGCATTGGCAATGCTTCAATTCAAATCGAACTAAGATAGGATCAAACCTGCTTGGTTAGTTAGCCACAATTCCTGGTTCAAATGAAGTCAACCAATAATATGCTCGAAGCCATTGGCCACACTTCGAGGCTAGTAAACCCGAAAAGCTATTGATGACATACCTTTCAATCTAGTCAACCCTAGAAGTAGTTGATAATGCATTTTTCAAGATAGTCAACCCCAGAAGCAGTTGATGACACGCTTCTCAAGCTAGCCATCCCCAGAAGCAGTTGGAGATGCGCTCTTCAGGCTAGTCACCCCAAAAGTAGTTGATGATGCATCCTTCAAGTTAGTCAATCCCAAAAGCTATTGACAACACACTCCTTAAGTTAGTCAATCCCAGAAGCAGTTGACGACACACCTCCTCAAGGTAGTAAACCCCAAAAGCAGTTGATAACATGTACTTCTAGCTAGTCAACACCAAACATAGTTGATGATGCATCCTTTAAGCTAATCAACCCAAAAATTAGTTGACAACTTAGTAAGAAGTTAACACTTATGCCTTATTGGTTATGGAAACACTTCAAATGATATTATCACCGATGCCTAATTAGCTATAGAAAAATTTAAACAAATAATGAAATTATTGTCTATGCTTTATTAGCTATGAAACACTTCAAAAACCAAAGAAGTTACCACTTACACCATGTTGGTTATGGAAACACTTCAAACGAAGTTATTGCCTATTTGAGGCAATTTTTGCCGCAATTAAATTTGAATAAAATATGATTAAAATTGAGACTTATATGACACTAAATTATGAGTTTGATCAAAAATTAAGCTCAAATTATTGGAAAATTTGGAGTCTAGATAGGTTTAATCCAAATGGACTAAGTGAGCTAGATTTGTGGACTAAAATTGGGCCCAAAATCCATTTAAAACTTGGACTAAAATGATAAAATACAAGAATTTTGCAAATAGGTTATAGATTAAATAGATCCTCATAAATAGGTCCCTAGCTAGATTTTTCTCACAAATAGATATCTGGAATGAGAATTTTACAGAAAAGTTTAATAAAATCCTAAAATCACAAATTAGTCCCATAAAATCTAGGATTTATAAATAAAGCCCTTAAAAGATCAATAATTATGATTTAGTTCTCATGAAATTTAGAATTTACAAGTAAACTCTCCAAAATTTTTTATTTATAAATAAACTCCTAGAGTTTTAACTTTTTGTAAATAAGTCCCTCAAAAATTTTTTATTAAATTTTTTATTCGCGAATAAATTCAAATTTTATTCAAAAGGACTCTCGAAGTTTCAAAATATTATAAATAAGTCCTTTTTGCAGAAAATTCTCTTGAAAATTATAAAATTACAATTTAGTCCAATTTTTGAAAAAAAATTGTAAATATCCTCCCTATAATTTAAATATTCGGGATGAGTACAACATTCTAGATACATTATCTACAACAAATGGATTTACACATCTATTCGGTGACTCATCCAAACTCTAGGTAAGTATCCATATTTGTCTACATCTGTATCCATCATTCAAAATTCAAACAAAAAAATTGATTCCAATTGAACTCTCTCTTTGTGAGCTTATAAAAACTTTGTCAAAACCTACAAATTAGAGGCAGAGATGAAGATCAAAATACGGGAAGGATAAGGCCATCATCAAAGTAGAAGACTAAGGAGGTAATGTTTCAAACGTATCTTTGCTCCTTTCCTTTTCTTCTACCTATTCTCTTAAAACTAGATTGTACCTAAATTAGAATTAGGTTGAACTTGAACCCAAACCCATTAAGGGTCCAATAGGGGTCAAACTCGAACCCATTAAGGGTATAACATGGGTTGAATCCAAACCCATCAAGGGTCCAACATGGTCTAAATTTGAATCCATTAAGGGATCAAACCCAAACCCAATAAAAGTCCAACTTAGGTTGCACTCAAACCCATTAAGGCATTGAGCCCAAACCCATTAATAGATTGAAGCCAAACCCAATAAAGAATCGAACTTAAATCTGATAAAGATCCATTAAGTATCTAACCCATATCCATTAAGAGTTGGATCCAAGATCCATTAAGGATCCCATATAAACATATTAAGGATTCAATAAAAACCCATAAAGGGTTGGATCCAAAATCTATTAAGGATCAATAAGAACCTATCAAAGGTTGGATCCAAGATTCATCAAGGATCCAATAAGAATCCAATAAGGGTTAGATTCAAGATTCACTAAAGATCCAATAAGAACTCATTAAGGGTTGAATCCATGATCCATTAAGGATCCAAGAAGAATGCAACAGAGATTAGGTTCAAGATCCATTAAGAATCCAATAAGAACCCATTAAGGATTGGATCAAAGATCCATTAAAGATCCAATAAGGATCCATTAAGGATTCAATAAGGGTTAGATCCAAGATCCATTAAGGATCAATAAGAGTTGGATTGAAGATCCATTAAGGATCCAACAAAAATCCGACAATGGTTGAATCCAAGATCTATTAAGGATCCAATAAGAATACAACAAAAGTTAGATCCAAAATCCATTAAGGATCCAATAATAATCTAGCAAGGGTTAGATCCAAGATCCATTAAGGATCCAATAACCAATAAGGACTAGATCCAAAATCCATTATGAATCCAATAAGAACCCAATAGGGTTAGAACAAAGATCCAACCAATAAGGATCAAGTCCAAGGTTCAATGGGAATCCATTAAATAGGTCAAACTTGACCAAAATCAAATCAAGTCAGACTTGAACCAAAGTCAAGTTAGAACATAGAATTGAATCAAATTAGACTTGAATTAAAATCAAGTTGGAACATCAACTTAGGTCAAATCAAACTTGAACCAAAATCAAGTCTGAATATCAAATTAAGCAGATCAGACTTAAACCAAAACTAAAGTATGAACATTGAATTAAATCTAATCACACTCGAACCAAAATCAAGTCTAAATATTGAATTGAATCAAATTAGACTCGAACCAAAATCAACTCTGAACATCAAATTGCATCAATTCAAACTCAAGCCAAAATCAAGCTTGAACATCAAATTAAATCAAATTAGACTCAAACTAATACTAAGTCTCAATTGAATCAAGCTGAAACCAAGGAGAGTTAGTTGATAACAAGCTCAAAGTTGTTGACAACAAACCAAAAAGGTTGTCAATTGTTAGGTCAAAGATGGTTAGCATAAGTTAAGGCTGCTAACCATTTTAAATCAAACCATACTATCTTGCTTAGTTAGTCAGTCTAACACCATGTTTGAAAAAAGTTAATTGATAGTAAGTATAAAGTCGTCAATAACACTTCAAGATCAACCAACACAATTATAAAAGTTATTGGTGATGCTTCAAACTTAATCAACAACAAGCCAAAGAGGTCATTGATTATCAAATCAAGAATAATTAGCACTAGTCAAAGCTGCTAATCACTCTCTCAAGTCAAATCGAACTAAGATAGACTTGAACTTGTTTAGTCAGTCAAACAAATGTCGTGTTCAAAGAAAGTTAACAGATATAAGCAAAAAGTCATTGGTAACACTTTAAACTTTACTGATATAAGCATAAAGTCATCAGTGATACTTGAAACCTAATTGACAATAAGCTATAAAGCCATCAATTATGAAGTAAGGAATGATTAGTATAAGCCAAGGCCACTAATCATTGTCTTAAATCAAAATTAAAAGAAGTTAATAGACAACAAGTAGAAAGCCATCAGTGACACTTCAATCCCTAATGGGGTTA
Organism: Trichopus zeylanicus subsp. travancoricus; assembly: GCA_005019695.1. Lineage (NCBI taxonomy): Eukaryota > Viridiplantae > Streptophyta > Magnoliopsida > Dioscoreales > Dioscoreaceae > Trichopus > Trichopus zeylanicus. Next base: position 352,205 of record RXID01014269.1, read on the forward strand.
ATTGACACAAGCCATGGTAGTTAGCCACACCATAAAATTAAGTAGGGTTATTAATATTCTTTAAGGATTAAACTAAGCACCCATCTGAGTCAAATTTCGCTCGATCAACTACACAGGGGTGGGGCAGTGATGACCATTAAGCCTTTCTCAATCCTTTTCTTATTTCATGTCATGCATTTAAATTTTTTAAATTGTAAAGTGAGGGTATACCCTTGCTTAAGTCACATACTTTTTTTTAAATTAATTAAATTTCTTCATATCTCTAATTTATTAGCTAGATTTCTTACTCTAGTAGGTTTCTAATAATTATCAAAGTAATTAACAATAGAGGCTTGCACTTGTTGGAAGTGATATTTTCACAACACCTAATCATGCACTCAAACTCTTTGTTATTTCGAGATTGCTTCTTAGGGTCTTTAGCCATCCAGGATGGTTGATCATAGCTCCAAGTATAGAAACCTAGTTAATATGATAGAGACATTAATAAAATAGAATTATTGAAAACTAAACAATTGTATTATTTTTTGTAGAAGAAAGTATCAAATGGTACCAATGAAGAACATCTCCACTCTAACATACACCATCATCTTGAGAGAAGGATTGATCATTCATCTACCTTAGTCAGTGATCATCACAAGAGCAATTGGAGCTCAGATCAAGTTTAGAACCATCTTTGAAGTCATCCAATTTAAGAGTGCACCTGCTAACTGGCCAACCAATGTTGTAGTCACATAAGATGAATCCCTCCTCACCTTCCATCAAGGGGAAAGAGACCTAATGTCATCATTTCCAAGATGAAAGGCCAACCTAATATGGAGTTAGAAGCTAAATTTCAACTAGCAAGAGCATTTGTCTTCCAGAGGTTAGACACAAAGTGAAGCTCAGTGTTTGATCACCTTTGCTCCACTCCCAAGGAAGAGCAACCTAAAGAAAGTCTACAAATATGCATGGATGAAAAAGAGTCTATCCTAACTATCACAAGAAAAGGGAAGGCTATTGGAGATTTTAGTCGAGTTAGAAAGCCTACCCCTCCAATGAAATCCGTTGTTACCATTCCCATCTCTAATACCTTCCCCCTATTGAATGGCTTAGGGAAAGATAAAAATAAATCAAAAGGAACATAGTCTCACTTTAAGACCATAGCTAAAGGGAGAGTAACCAAGCAAAATAAGAAGAATTGTTAGAGGACTACAACAAGCATGAAATCCTACAAAGGAAAATCATCCACACAGTTAGAGTGATTTCTCATCATGACTCCAACAAGGTCTGCAAGCCCACTCCTCAATCAACCAAATGACAAAAGAAGGTTGTGCTAATAAGGCTTGCAAATAAGGAAGTTCAGGAAGAAGGAACCCTTATGAGTCAATCCTTATTACCACACCAAACAGAAGGCATAGCTACTCACTCCATGAATAAACTCTTGAATGAAGCAACCCAATTAATGGGGGAAGTTAGCCTTGATCTGAAAAGCAAATTCAAGACTTGATTCTTGAGATGTAAACCATCATGTTCTAATAGAAGCCTTAGTCATAATCAAAAACTCTAGTAGGGAAATGACTATTGAGACACTTTGAGAAAAGTTGAGACAAAAAGAGAAAGAGAAGTTGCAAGGACAACAAAAAACTCATCTCCTGTAAATGGAATCCATGAAGATGTAGGCCCTTCACAAGAACTTCTCTCGCCAGCAAGGGATACACAATCACCAATTTCAGAAATTTCTAATAACATGGAGTTGCTAGCATGCATAAAACAATAAATGCAATGAATGGTGGCAACACAACTGAGACAGGGAAGTGATGCGAGTAGGATAAATGATACAGACATGGCATACCCAAGTCATCTTGATTGAGTATTGTATCCCAAGGGCCATACAGTGTCTAAATTCAAGTTTGTTTGTATGGGGATTCGAGCAATAACCCTTCATTGTTACTTTGTTAATTCTCAACAAGCTTAATTAGGGTGGCATTTAATTGATATACTAGTTTGCAACTAGAATCCATACAAATCTAATCACAAATGAAAGAGGCCTTCTAGATTAGGTCTAGAGGAGTTAGTGACAAGGTGGCCATTGTGGACCTTGTTTCACCACCAAAGTATGATAATGAATCAGTATCAGATTATATCAAACAATAGAGAAACCTCAATATTAGATATGAATAATTCATAAACCAATTTGAGATTGTAAATCTAGTCCTTCGTAATATAAAAAAGATTTGGATGGCACCCTGCTTAAGTGCTTCTTCCATCCATATTTTTCAAGACCTTATTGTGTAGGTCAAGAAGCTAGAGAGGATTGTGCTACCAGCCTTAATTAGTTTATAGAATTTCAAAGTAGAAAAAGATAAGGCAAGGCAAGTAGACTCCTCTAAAAATATGAGGACCCATTCATAATAAATGAACAAAATAAGTCTACAAACCCCACCATGACTAGAGATACTTCTATGAGGAGGTACAACCATCTAACTATTTCCAACAAAGGGTCAAGAAGAAATACACTTTTAAGAGAGAGAGAGTAGGTGAAATTTTCCAAGATGCCTTAAAATTAGGCCTCTAATTATCAGAATGCAAAAGGCCAAATGAAGCTAATAAAAGGAATGATCCAAATTATGCCCTTGCCATAGTTTTGAGTCATACTATTAAAGACTACTATGTATTTGAAGATTGGATCGCAAAGTAATATCGAGAGAGCAAGTTGACTTTCTCAAAGTTAGCCTTAAATGATATTCCCACCAAATATGAGGAGGTAATTGTGCTCGAGGCACATAAGCCACTTGCTGGACTCCTTTTTGGAGAGGAAAAATAATATATACCCAAACAAGAGCACTTACGAGAGATCTACATCTCTAAAAGGCTGAAGAAGCTAGCAAAGAAGACAGTCAAGAATCCTGAAAATTTTGAGATGGTAGTAAGGAAAGTTTTATCAAAACAAGCTTCTCCATCTACTCAAAACATGAAAAATAAAAAAGAACAAGAATAAAAAAAGAAGCTGGTTCAACCAGAGGGATACATGATCAAGAGATTGACTATCCAAGAGTACATTGATGGCTTGAAAGAATATGTCCAAGGAGAAAAAAAGCAAGTAACTCTCAAGGAATTTCTTCCTGATGAACTTGGAGCTTTACTCAAGGGCTCTAACACTAAGAACAGGGAAGAAAAACCCCCACTAGCAATGTGTGCTACCATTATTACTATTGAAAGCTCATAACCAAGCCAATCACCAAAGTCATCCCATGATTCTAATGATGACGAAGTTCAAAGCGCAAGGTGGGAAGAAACAAATAAACTCATCAAACATATCACTCATGAAGTGGAGATTTCCATGAGTCTTTCAGCAAACTATCACCAATATGACTATGTTAGGAAGTGGTTTGCCTATGAATACAATTATGGCATGATCAAACTACAACTAGACACTAAAAAATTTAGCTATAACTAATATGAAGTATGTCAAGGCACAAATGCAAGCGATGAACGAATGCATGCAAGCTATGACTGTTCATATGGAGAGCATGTCAAATGTAACTACCATGCTTTATGAAGAAATTGAGAAGATGAAAAGGATAGTAGAAAAAAGGCAAAGACATACAAAAGGCCTTGTATAAAAAACAAAAAATCACTTACTAACTCTCCTAGAAATTAGGATGGCCATCCATGTCCATTGCTTCTTTTCACATGGTGACCCACACAAGTGCCACAAAGACCGATGATCAACCAGTCCAATCACCATTAAATAACCTAGTGGCAAATGATCAACCCATTAGATTTGGTGAAGTCCCAGTCTTAAAGCCTATGGAAGGATACCTTCACTAGTTTTAGAAGAGTTATACATAGAAGATACAAATGATAAATATGGCGTTGCGTTTAAGTCAAAACTACTTTACGATTGCTTTGGAAGGCCATACACCAACAAGCACCAAAAAAAAAAGTAAAAGAGCTTATAACCATATCAAGATTCAGCAGATATGGTCATATCGTAGCATGTGTGGAAGGTGGCACAAGCGGCATAGGCTACACAAACAGTGCAAACAACAGGACGAGGATTGGTGGTGTAGGAGTTGGTCTCCTAAAAAATCACCCAGGCTATCCCCTATATGGGCAAAAAGTGGCATATACAGTGTTTAGATGTCTTGTTGTACATACGTCATTGGCTTGTTCTAACCGAATTGTGAAGCTTGACTTTTGAGGTCCGAGTTGAGAAGCTCATCCCTTGATGGTTGAACTATGGAACCCATTTTTTGATAGCCAATCTATGGAACTCTTTTTCTGATGGCTGAGTTACATAGTTCATCTCTCAAAGTTCAGACTATGGGCTCAGCCCCTCAAAGCCTTATCGTATCTAGGTGTAGTGATGAGGCTGGCGACTTTAATTTTGGCTTAAGTAGCCTTCCGATTTTCCATGGGACCTAGCTTTAGTTCATCCTTATTCTTTAACATATCAGTTTCTAAATTTATTTTTCGAAGCCGTGGAGTCATATTCAAGATTTGAAATATTTTTAAGTCTTTTGCTTTGTGGTTTATAGTTTTTTGGTATGAATCTGGCCTGATGGCTTCATTTGCTTTATCAGCGATTGGATTAATATGCTTTTTTTCCTTCGTAATATTAATCCTTACATTTATCTGTATATATAGCTCTGAAATCTGATTCTATATCTTAATTTCATAAGCAGTGAGATTTGAACTCGGGTTACTGGATTCAGTCCAATGTCCTAACCACTAGACCATGGGACCAAGTGTTCTTCTGAAATAATTATGATATTTAGTATTATAAAAACAAGTTTATCAGTGTAATGTAACCAACCCGTTAACATGGATTAGTCAAATGTTGATGGTTTTGGAATTTGGATTGGGCTGATCAATTTGAAATCAGGATCCCATCAAAGCAGCTCAAGGGCATTACCAGCATGGCTTCTCCCTACCAGGGTGAGTTGCAGGTTCTCAACCCCTACCAGGCTCGCCAAATTCTATCAATTTTATATTTTCTTGACAACAAAATTTTTATGTTTTTTTATTTTCTTGACATAAAATTTGCAACCAAAATTTAATTCATGATTCGTTTTTTTCCCTCTTGCACCCACTCCTAAGAAATTTTTTGTTATTTTGTTTTTTTTTTCTTTTCCTTCGGTTACACCACTCCAAAGCACTACTAAAGCGTTTCAGGAAAACGCTTCAATATTTTCTTCTCCTTCTTTTTCATCCTCTTCTTCTTGTTCTTTTTCATCTCCTTTCTGAAGCTCCTACCATCGTATCATCGCAATTTTCTTGAATTCCTTCTCAATATTTTCTTTTTTAATAATTTTCCATATTTTTAGGTTTTTTAAAATTTTTTTATAACTTTAAACTTTCAAGTGGTTTTCATCTTTTTCTATATTTTCAAATATTTTTAACAATTTTTCTATACTTTCATATTTTTTTGATTTTTAGAATTTTTATGAGATATTTTAGCTATTTTCTAATTTCAGGGGTTTTCTATTAAAATATATTTTATATAGATAGGTTGAACAAAGAGATAATTGTAATTTTAACTTTTTAGTTTTAATGATCAAAATTAATTTTTTTAATTAGAGGGATTCTGAAGAAAAACATTTTCAGAAGTATAAAAAATATTATAATTTTTATAAGGATATAAAAAAATATTACTACTTTACAGGAATATATAAAAACTTTTTTCTAAAAAAAACTTCCTAGTGAACTTTTTTAAAAAGTATTCTTTTGACAACTCTAATAACTTTCTTATTAATGGTGGATCATTTGATTCAGCATATTTGTGAGGTAGCTCTAGAATTAGGTGAACTAGAAAAATCTTGTATTGTAATTTGTATTCGTTTGTGCTTCCTCTTGCCTAAATTTTTATAACTTAATTTTTGCACGGTGATTGAAATTTTGAATGTAATATCCTCGATTGGATTGCTTGGTGTAGCCGAGCGGCTAAGTGTTGCACTTGCAACATTTCTTCTTAGCGAACTATATTTCTGCTTGATTGGTGGTATTGATTTTTCTAATAATTTTGCTTGAAATTTTCGTCTCATGTTTGATTTCACTTCTTTGAGGGCACCAAAGATTCTTTCTTTGATGAATTAGAAGATAATACAAAAGTGGTTTTGGCAACTTTCTTGAACAACTAGAGAAAATTCCTAGAGGAGTTATCATTATACAAGATTCAAAATTTGCAATGATATATTCATATTATTATCGTAATTATTAGCAAAATTGTGAAGAATACTTTCATTGTATGACAACAAATCATAAGTTGGTGTATACAAAAAATTTATCTCAAATAAGGTCAAAGGGAACCCTGCAAAAATTCAAGTAGTTGTGCGAAAGAAAAATAAGATATCAAAGTACTGAAGTCGTTACTCGAAGAAATTTTATTGGTTTACATCATCAAGTTTTATGTTGGAAAGTGTTTGAAGAGAACATAACTGCAATAACAAAGTGTTCAAGTTTCGACTTGAGGACAAGTTTTTTTACAAGTGGAGGGATCTGATAAAGGACAATCATATCCTTTTTACAGTAAAATTAGAGATCCATTCCAAGTTGAATTCTAACTCTAATTAGGATCCGTCAAGATTCGTACAATTATAGTTTGAAGGACATATCTCCTAAAATATTGATCCAAATCTAGCAAATAACTTTCCATTAGAAAGCTAAAATCGATTTCTACAAGTCTCTTATTTACTATTTTGGATAATTCAGACTTCCTATTAGTCAAAATTAGAATTTATTTATCAGTCCGAGTCAATAACATTCTATCCCAATAAGGAATAGGATTTATATATCTCTATTTAAGATATGTTAAGTAGAATTCTTAGTCAAGTTTAAGTCCTATTTTTAGCCTACACCAAGTAAGACTCTAAGTTTATTAGAGCACTATATATACAGCCCAAGGTTGTAATGAAAGAGAGACTTTTTTTATCAATACTATTCTCTTATTTTGGGTTTGTCCCCCTTTCATCTTTCTTGTGGATTCAAGGATCTATTATTGTGAGAATATGGTAATATTCTCCCTATATCTCGTGCCCTCTCCCGCCGCATCAAGTGGATCTATCGTGGTGAGAAGATGGTGATCTTCTTCCTATCCCTCGTGCCCTCTCCCACTATATCAAGAGGATCTATCATTGTGAGAAGACAGTGCTCTCTTCCTACCCCTCATGCCCCCTCTCCCGCTGCATCAAGATCTATCGTGGTGAGAAGATGGTGATCTTCTCCCTATCTCTCATGCCCCTTCCCCCACTGCATCAAGTGGTATCAGAGCAATGTTATTCCTAAGTTCAACTCCATTGATCATAGTTGGTGGTGACAACTCCATGGACGGTGATCTAAGAAATTATCAAATTCGATATTTGATCAAATTTGATATTACTATGTGATGTCTCTGACCCAGCACGATATTGTCTCTGTGCGTTTGTAACACATGGCCCACCCAACCCCAGAATTTTGTTTTTCTCAGTTCCTCGAGAAAAGGCCTCGTGGTTGGGTCTACAGCAATCATCATATTTAGCCCAGTCTCAACTCCAACACTTTGTTGATGTGGGACTAAAAATAACTGCTGCAAGTTATAGGCTCACTGTTTGCCTACTGGCCCGCTAGCCCCACTGGGCCTTGCAATCTCCCCCCCTCAAGGGCTCAGCGTCCTCGTTGAGCTAGCCCACGTCAATCAAGAGGTGCGTAGTAGCTCTAATACCACTATGTGACGCCCCCGACCTAGCACGATATTGTCCCTGGGCGTCTGCGGCCCACGGCCCACCCGACCCCAGGATTTTGTTTTTCTCAGTTCCCCAGGAAAAGGCCTCATGGTTGAGTCTACAACAATCATCATATTTAGCCCAGTCTTAACTCCAACACTTTGTCGATATGGGACTAAAGACAACCGCTGCCAGTTACAAGCCTACTATTGCCAGATCTATCTTTCTTGATTTTGATCTCCTTTTGAGAACTTTATGTTGAATAGTTTAAGCATCTTTGGCCATGAGCGGATTTTTGGTTTGCCTTCACGTGTTCTTTGGAGTTGAATTTGCTCCCACTAAGATGAAGCATAACCATCAAGCTTGTATCAACAATTTTCACCTTCTTCTCTTTAGGAATCTCCATAAACTTAAAGAATTTCTCAACTTTATCGATCCAAATAAATAAATTCTCATAGTCATGAAAGTATGGAATATTCACCTCACCAAGGTTTTGGTTTTCCCAAATAGCTTCGTATGTTGATCCTCAAGACATCAGACCGCGAGCCTCTTCGACGATCAAGTGATGAACTTGATTCTTAGTTTCAATCTATTTCAAAGTTTCATACTTCCTAGTGATAGAAGAAAGAAAACTTTGTTTAATCAATTCTCGAATTTAATAATCTCTTAGATCACTGTCCATGGAGTTGTCGCCACCAACTACAATCAATAGAGTTGAGCTCAAGAATAACGTCGCTCTGATACCACTTGATGCAACAGGAGAAGGCATGAGAGATAGGAAGAAGATCACCGTCTTCTCACCATGATAGATCCTTGAATCCACAAGGAAGACAGAAAGGGAGCAAACCCAAAACAAGAGAATATTATTGATAGAAAAGGTTTTGTCCTTTGTTATAATCTTAGGCTGTATATATAGCCTTCTAATAAACTTAGAGTCCTACTTAAGGTAGACTAAAAATAGGACTTAGACTCCACTAAGAGTTCTACTTAATATATCTTAAATAAAAATATCTAAATCTTATTCCTTATTGGGTTAGGACTGTTATTGACTCGGACTAATAAATAAATCCTAATTATGAATAATGCAAAATCTGAATTATCCAAAATAATAAATAAGAAACTTGTAGGAATCGATCTCAACTTTCCAACGGATAGTTATTTTTTGTATTTGGATGAATATCTTAAGAGATATGACCTTCAGATTGTAGCTGTACGAATCTTGATGGATCCTAATTGGAGTTGAAATTCAACTTGAATTGGATTTCTAATTTTACTGTAAAAAGAATGTAGTTGTCCTACATTAGAGACTCATGCTCTTGATCTTTGCCACCTTGCGGTCGATGTGCTTGGCATGGTGTTGGTGCAAGCATCGATGAAGAGCGCCTGGAAGCGTGGTGGAAGGTTGTGTCAGCGGTCGGAGGACCACGAACTTGAACTTGACTCCTCCATGGCGTCCCTAGTCCCTCCTTGATGAAAGTTTTTAGATTATCAGATCATTGATCGAGATGAGTATTTATATCGTGTAAACTAATCTAAAGTGGGATTTGTTGTCCGAATGGTAGTAGGATTGCTCCTAGAACTCGAATTCAAAACAAATTCGAATTGCTCGTTTCCAAATAGGACTCCGGTTGCTTTAAAAAATGAAAGAAATTAATTGAGAAAGATGAAAATCTACTAGATAGGAGAATTAAGAAAGATGGAAAATTTTTAGATATTAAATTTATTATAAATAATAAAGCATCAATTTTTTTAAAAATAAGTATTTTAAATTTGTAAAAACATTTGATAATAAAATATAAAAATTATATTAAATAATTTTTAATTTATTAAAAATATTTTTTCATAATCATTCATTTTTGAACAATTTAATAATATTTATTATTTTCTTTAAATAATTTATCAAATTCAATATTAAATTTATTGCATTTTTCTGTTTACTTATAAATAAATCATCAAATTTACCAATTCCTACTTCAATCAAATACCAAAATTCAAAAAATTAATGAAATTAATTAATTTTATTTTGCCAACCAAACAATGAAATTTCAAAATTGAGAAAATTGATCAATCCACAATTTTACTCAAAAAAATTCATCCAAATAACGGAATTGCCCAATTCTCTCAGAATTGACCAATTTCTTAATTTCAAAATCGAAATTGATCCAAGCCCTCCCTTATAATCAACCCCTATATATTTCTGAAAATGGTAAATTACAGCCATCACCTTTTATGAACTTGACATGTTGACGTATCAACCTATGCATTTCTATTTGAACTAATTACAATTCATATAGGAATTCTCATATTAGTACCAGTCCACAAACTCCATTGAAGCTATCGGTCGCTTTTTAGGCTTTTGATATCTGTTGTTCTCAAATGTTGCTTTGCTGATAAGCGAATCTAGCATGGCTGCCTCAGTAGGATCAAAAGGAGGAGTCAAAGCACTAACGATAAATGGAACAGAAACCAAATGTCAGTTTCAATAAAAGAAACAAGGCATGAGGTAGAAATTGTTTTGTTGAGGGTGCATCACCTGTAGAGCAGTTCCTCTAAAACAACTCTTTGAGAAGGAGTGACATAGTGGATACATCTTCTGGGGCACTGCCCAGCAGCAATTTGGACAAGGTAATCTCCCTTGTGCCCTGAAATGGTAATGAAAAAGTTCATGAAAGAAGGAAGATGGAAATACTATGTCAAACAAAGCAATATAGAAGCCAAATCTCCCAAATAGATGAATTTTAGTTTTTTTACTTTCCATTCACTGGACATACAGATCCAGCTTAAGAGTTCACATCCCAATGCTCACAGTTAGTACATAGAATAAGATCACAATATCAACAGAAAAATAGAATATTCATCATTCTTGAAAATGACTGTAGTCCAGAAAAAAGATGAAACAATTTTTCAATTTCATGCTGTCAAAATAGGTCAGTTAATTCCAAGATACCGAGGACAGAGAAATTACTTGTAACTCTTGACCTAGTGGTATACATGCAAATATATTAACAAGATATTGATATTACTAGCACAAAATCTAATGTAGAAACAAGCCCTTGAAGAAGCTCAAACACTAGATATTTCAATAACATCAAGTTCAAGACAACACACTCATTAGTACTTCCAATAGTCAAGAAACATGCCTTAGAACTAGCACACATGAATAGTGGCTTTCTAAAGAACAGACTTCATGAGATCCTTGGAGATCTTTAATCATCTTCAAATTTGTATGTTCAGAATGATCCTTATAAGTCCAACATTTGACCCTCAAAATCCATTTACGAGTCTCACAGTTGAGTGAGGAATGATTACAAGTCCCGCGTTTAACTTCCAAATTCTGATTATAAATTCTGCACTTGAATGAGAAACAGTTACAAGCGTCGTGTTTGACCTCCGAGATTTAATTATATAAGCTTCGTACTTGACTGAGAAATGGATATAAACCCCCTCCTTGACTCCCAAACTTCGGTTATAAATTCCACACTTAACCAAGGAATTGTTACAAGTCCCGCACTTGATTTTTGAATCCCAATTATAAGTTTTGCATTTGATCAAAAAATAATTACAAACACCGCATTTGACCTCTGAAATCCGATTGTAAGTTCCGTACTTGACCGAGAAATAATTACAAGTCTTGCGTTTGACTTCTGAATTTCAATTCCAAATCCCACACTTGACCAAAAAATGATTACAAGCTCCGCATTTGAACTCCAAAACCTGATTGCAAGTCTTGTACCTGATCAAGAAATGATTACAAGTCTCGCGTTTAACTCTTGAAACCTAATTATAAATCTCACACTTGACTTAGGAGTAATTATAAACCCTATGCTTGACCTCTGAAAATTGGTTACAAGCTCTGCGCTTAACTGAGGGAGCACTTAGATGCCGACACCAACTAAAACTCACGACCAGATAAGAGAGCACAAGTCCATAGCCAAATATGAAAGCCGAAGATAACCAATTTCCTTTAATGAGAAGTTGTAAGTTTCAAACCTAACAGAGAGGATGAACTTCCATAACATAGTCAGAACATGAGCATCACTCCAAAGCAAAGTCCTCCAACAAAATAGCCCAATATGTCATCCCAAATAAATGAAGGTATAATTAATGCATTCTCTTTCTAATTACATTCAAGATAAAATAATCATATAACAAGAAATAGAAACCTCCATTAAAAATGATAAGGGGAGAAAACACTCATTACATTAAAAATTCTAAAGTAGAGAGTATAAAATTTACCTAGCAAGCGAACCCTTTAAGAGTTCAAACATTTGCACCAAGCTAAGCTGAACTCGTTGAAGGACCAATCTCCCTAACCTTGGATAAAGGTGGCACCTCAAATTTGGAAGGCTCATTGTCAAAACTAAGAGGATTGAAGAAGGTTAAAGGCAAGATTGTAGGAAACTAATAGTCGTGGATAGACAGTTTGAATTGCAGAAGCCACCTGCTAGTGAAAGATCGCATCTTAAGAAACCAATAGGCAGATCACTAGTGAAAGATTACATCTCGAAAGATCATAATGATGGCCACTAAGTCATTAAATGAAAAATCATAAAAGACCTAACACTTCTGACTTCTGGAGACAATGTACGTTTAAGAAAAATAGTAATCAGAAACAATCTTCAAAACACAAGTCCTTACATTCGAATAATTAGGGGTCAATTGAAGAGCAAGGGGTCATGATGTGTCAAAGAATAATACTAAACCGAAACCAAATTTCACAGCAAGCCATGAAATAGGTCGAGCTGAAACCAGAGTCGTTGGCCTCTTCAATAAGGTCCTATAGGGCTAAGTCTCACATCCCAGACCTTAGAAGTCAAGCCCCACCACTCGAGCATCAATAGTTGAATTTGAAAACTCGACCATTAGAAGTCGAGCTTCACAGCTCAGTCATCAAGAGTCAAGCTTTATAGTTCAGTTATTAGAAGTCAAACTTCACAACTTGATCATCAGAAGCCAACTTTTTGAGTTTCCCAGTTCAATCATCAAAAGTCAAAGTTCTGCAATTCGAGCAAAATAAACCAACGACACACACGATAAGTTATCTGAGCATTCTGCACACTCTCTCTGTTCTCACGAGTAATAGCCTCCATTGCACTTTAGGAAACAAACTTCTACCACCTACAGCCACTCCTTACACCTCCAACTCCTGCTCTACCTCCCATTGCATGACAAAATTTGTTGGGTTGTAGGACGGAACGCCAAGCAAAATTCTCGAAATGCTCTCGGCTAACTCAGACATCAATTATGATAAAGTTATTTGATGAGGTTGGATCAAATTATCCAAAACATCCTACATAACAAGACCCAAAGTACTAAAATAAGGAATTTTCTTTTTCTTCCTTTTCAAGTTAAAATTAAAAACTTTCCAAACTCGCAACTTCGTCTAGAGCAACAAAGTACAACAAGAGTGAAATTGTGACTTAAACATCAAAATATCCTTTTCCGATCATTACCGAACAAGCAGTTCTATTTTTTCTGTGTAAATTGTAATCGCCTGAAAAAGATCGAAAGAGCTCGAAGACTCAGAACCGGAACCGAGCGGATACAACAACCCCATTAGTGGCCTACTTCTATAATGTAAGACCCCGAGTTTATTCTAATCTCTTACAGTAGCATAAATCATATTCTATTTGAAGAGGGAGATTAATCATGGGTTGGTGTCTTTGCTCGAGTAAAAACCATAAGAGGTGAGGTTTGGTTCAATGTGCAAGTGTTTTAAATAGCACACTTTTAGGCACAATCGTTTGAAACATTTAAGTAAGTATTCATAGAGAAGATGGTCATATGAATGAGACCATTTCAAATCCACAAAACACAATCTTCAGCTGGTTTTCTAGATGTGGAATTAACACACTCACTTCAAGAAAAATGTAAGGATTCAAATCCTACCAGATGCAAGTAAAGAATGTGTTTTGCTTTTATGCCAAGTTTGCATAATCGCGACAAAAAATTATAATGAATAAAACACTATGAATCACAGAGGTAAAGAACCAGCAATTAACATTTTACCGTGAGAGATTGCATGAGCTGTTCCATTTTCAGGAGTAAATGAGAAGGCATGAGGTGCTCTCTTTACACATGAACATGGGCAACCTGAACAAGGAAATAGAACTCATCAAAATAACATAAGGACCAACTCCAACCCAAATGATGCATATCTATTAATAAGCTCTTTATCGTAGAGTATTTGTTTCTGTAATAATCCCCTGATGACCACTCCATGGGCACCACAAAAGTCCCAGACAGGCCAGCCAACTGGAATGGTAGGCAGTCCAAGCCCAACCCTCTAAACAAGTCCAAGAAAAGGATGAGATCTGAGGAAAATAAGAAGCCAGTTTCAGTTGTATTACATAACCGAAACTGGATCAGTCATGTGGTAGTTGCAACTTAAATGATTTGTTCTAAGCAACCATATGATCATCATGAAGGTTAGGAACCTAAGAGAATTAGTTACATAAGATTATAGATTCCATCAAGCACGCAAGAACCCATAGGATTTTCTTGAGATTATAGAACATTAATGAGACATTCCATGCAAAACTACAAAAAACATTCTGGAAACCTTCAATGCGAATTAAGTAATTTAAAAAAGACAACACAGCATATTCCATCACTTGCAATAGGTTAGACCAATTATAAGGTTGCTTGAAAAAAGATGGTTAGTGAATGGTAGCAGACTTGTTGATTGTGCCTAGAAGTTGAAGCTAATTGTATTGGAGACCTGGCTTCACAAATTTGTAGAAAAACCAAATTGCAAATTTCTTTTGAGGTCTGTGGTGGCAGTGGAGAGCTTGGACTTGTTTTATACTGTTTTGACCCAATTTATATCATGGATGAGAAAATATCAGGCTATGATGTACTATGTTGTTAGGGTTTGTGATGCACTATAAAAGCTATTCTACTATGCCGTTTTGAACCTATCAACAGTAAAGTCGTGCTGAGAGGCAACAATGTTGCTTGCAAAATAGTTGGAAAGGGGACAAAAATTAGGATCCAAATGCAAGATGGAGTGGTGCGAACTATGAATGATGTTTGTTATGCTCCAAACTTGAAGAAGAGCCTGATCTCTTTGGGCACCCTAGATGATAATGGATGTAGGTACACAGCAGAAGGTGAAGTTTTAGGAGTCAATAATGGTGGCCTACTTCTAACAAAAGGTAAGAAGACTGAGCCTATATGTTCTGCATGGTTCCACAGTCGTTGACTGTGCTGCCATTTCATTGTCTGCTATTTCAGATCCGATGGCTACAAAATTTTGACATATAAGACTTGGACACAACTGATAGAGGACTTGAAGTGTTTAGGAAAAGAGATCCCCAACGTGGTCAAAAGACAACAAACATGGAAATTTTGTGAACATCTTGCTCTGGGGAAGCAAAAATGAGTCATTTTTGGTGTCGGAGTTCATAGAATCAAAGGTACACTTGGTTATATTCACCCAAATCTTTGGAGACTATCAGGTGTTCCAGCAAATGGTGGTTCCCGTTATATGCTTACCTTCATTGATAATTATTTAAGAAAAGTTTGGATGCTCATTTTATATCAGAAAGATAAGATATTCAAGTTTTTCAAGTAGTAGAAGACAATGATAGAAAAGTAAACTTCAAAGAATGTCAAGAGGCTCAAGACTGATAATGGTTTGAAATTTCGTTAGTTTGAATTTGAGAAATTTTGAAAGGAAGGCATTGTTAGACACATGGCAATTAAACATACATCTCAGCAGACTGGAGTTATTGAATGTATGAACAGAACCCTTGCTGAGAGGACCAGATGTATATCGTCGTCTAATGTAGACTTATCCAAAGAATTCTAGATAGTGGTAGTCTTAACAGCTTGTTGGTGAACCATCTCCATCATCTATGGAAATAATTAGGGTTTCAAGGATATGCAACTAGGGCTTACTTGATGTTGAAATTAGAAAAAGAGAAGCATAACTCTTATTTCTAAAAGAATTTCTTCTTGCATTGCCTTTAGTGTTCCATCCTTTATATAAAGGAAATAATCCTATACAAGTCCTACTTCTACTTGAGGTTTACTAATGTCCTATCTTCTATCATTCTCACCTTTGAGCATTATAGAAATCTGATCACTCATAGGGATAGGTAAAACAGGCTCAGAGAGAGGTACTTCATGTTGCATAAGTTCATTGTTGAAAAGTGTTAGGTCTTTGCTATTACTAATAAAATAGGATATATGCTCAAAAAATGCGGCATCTATAAAAATATATTGCTTGTTTTTTGGAGGTCATAACATTTATAAATTTTATGAACTCTAGAATACTCAATAAACAACAATTTTATGATTTTTGGTTGATATTTATCTCTGTTAATATTAAGATCTTGAGCAAAACATACACACTCAAGTATCTCGAGTTGTATGTGAAACACTTCATTTTCATGACAGAGTTTGGAATATTCCCTAGAGTAGATTGGATCGTGTTATGTTAATCAAGAAGCATGCTGCTTACATAGCATCCATCCAAAATTTAGAAGATAAGTTTTGTTGGAGCATAAGGGCTCTAGCTACTCCTAGGAGGTCTATTTTTCCTTCTAGTGACACCTTTTTATTGTGGTATGGTTGGACAAGAAGTCTGAAATACTATTTCATTATTCTAAAGATACTTTTGAAGTTTCTTAAAGATATAATCCTCTCCATTGTCAGCACTTAAGACCTTACTTGATATTAAATTGATTTCCCATATGTTTATGAAATAATTGAAACATATCACTTACATCACATTTGTTTTTCATTAAATAGATTTATGTCATTTTAAAAAAATCATCAATGAAATTCACGAAGTATTTGAAACCATCTAGAGGTGATCTTCTTGTTGTTCAAACACCACTATATATAAGAAAGAAGTGTCAATATGTGGATAAAATGTACTTTGATGTTTTGTAAGTTCACAAATATTACAAATGGATTTACACTGAAACTTATAGTTAGGAAACAATTCTATGCTTAAAAAAAAATAATAAATGACCTTGTATATAATGCCACAAAAGCAATTGTTACTTTTGGCTTATATAAACTTCGGCTTATTTTTCACTAGGATCCAGAATTTATAGGTTTTTTCTTCAATTCGTCCACCAATCATTTTACTCGTATGAAGTCTTGAAAAATACATTAAAAAGAATAAAAAATTACACTATAATTCAAAGTTTTTGTTAACTAACTTACTAAAAGTAGATTAAAGAGAAAGTAGTTTGCAAGAAGGGTCGAGGAAAAGTCCAACGTCCCGTTTGAGTGTTTCCTTTATTTTTCACCACCAATATATATTCTCCAATGGCAAGGATTACATACTTGGCTTCTAATATTGTGGATAAAGATAAAAAAAATTTAGGGCTACAAGTTATGTGATCTGTGACTTCTGAATCAATGATCCATGCTGAAACTTGTGTTTGCTTCTTGTATTGGCTGAAGCTAATAATATTTTTTTACCTTGCATCAATTGTTCATATTCTTCTTTACTCAATTTTAACTTTACTATCTTGGAATAGACACTAGTTCAAAACTACTTGTGATTTCGTGCTATTCTTGAGGTAGTCTTGCAGCTTGTGTAGCATGTATTGTTAAAGATCTGCTATAAAGAATCTACCATTTATTCATTGTGTGATTGATTGTTCCATAGTGTGTCTTTGAGATTTACTTTACCTCTTCCTTTTCGTCGGTATCCTCCATGTTTGCTAGGTTCACTACTTCCAAAATCTCTGCTTCTATCAGTAGCTACAACTGCTATTTCTATATTGGAGCTGTGACTTACAAGTTGTATATTTGCTCTCTGTAATTTTGCATGCATGCTGTTAATTGAAAGTATCTTCTCCTCTAATATGAAATGATTTTTTATTGGCTCATAGTCTCGGTTTAGTGTTAGTAGAAATAACGCTACTCTAAATTTCTCCTTGTACTGATTTTGTTTTTCAATATTGAATACAGATGGTTAATACACATCCAACTCACTCCAAAAACCCTTCAGTTTGGTACAGTGTTCTTTTAAAGATTTATCAGTTTGATTAGTCTTCACCATCCTTTCTATAATTTCAAAGATCCTAAACATATTATCTTTACTAGAGTATAATATCTTGGGTTCTTCTCAAAATAGTCATATTGTGTCACAGTCCATCATGATTCCACTGACAAATTGGGTCCATGTTGTTTTAGAGTAAGGTCAAAACCTGATCATCTTTCCTAAGCCAATATTCTATTGGTTTCTCAGGTGGGTCATCTGCAATATACAACCTTTTTTCTTTTACTCTAAAAAAACTTCCGACAACTTTGGTCTAACAGAAATAATTCTTCAATCAAGCTAGTTTTAATGAAGTCATTTGGAACCCAAGGTTGTCTCCTAGCGCCACAGATGCCTTGCTGTCTTTTCTAGATTCTGTCATACTGTCTAGGATTTCAAGTTCTAGTGGGTTGGCTATACTTCTAAAAGCTCTAATACAATATGAAAATAGTTAGGATTTCAAGGATATAGAATTACAGTTTTCTTGATGATGAAATTAGAGAAAGAAAAGTGTAACTCTTATTTTCTGACAGAATTTTTTCTTACACTTTCCTAGTGTTTCATCCTTTATATAGAGGAAGAAATTCTGTACAAGTCCTATTTCTACTTAAACTTTACTAATGGTGCATTTACATTGAGTCAGCTCTTTGTTCCTATTTAAAGTTCAAGTTGGTTTTAGGCTATATGAATAGAAATTTTCCAAGTATAAGAGGATACTTAAATATGCAACTGTAGTTGTAAATCTTGAACTTGTGCAAGTATTTCTGAGCCCTACTTTATATTTATATACTATTTCAACATCCTCAACTATTTAGTTCAACACTCCCACAGAGATACAGTCAAGTAAACCTGCTGATTATTCTCACTTGAAAGTATTAAGTTACTTTATATATACTCATGTTGATAATGGTAAATTAGAACCTAGAACTACTAAGTGCATATTTTTTTGGTAATGAATTTGGAGTTAAGGGTTACAGATTATGGTGCATTGTTCCTAAATCACCAAATTTTATAACTAGTAGAAATGTTACTTTTGCTGAGTCAACTATGCTTTCTTTGAGGAAAGAGTAAATTATATTTGATGCAAATAAGTTGAAAGATATCACTAACAAATCAAGTCAGAGAGTAATGATCCATAACAGAGCTCCAGTCAACCTAGTTTAAAGCAGTTGCATAGTTTTGATGAGGTGCAAGGAGTGCCACATGCTAAGAGTACAACATTGCAAAAAAAGGAAGACATAAAAGAGAAACTAGACCTCAAATATATGGCTATGCTGATTTGCTAATGCTTTCTTTGTGGCAAAGAATATTGGAAAGCCTTCAACCTACACAGCAGCCATGTCATGTGATGATTCTTCAAAATGGCTAGTTGCTATGTATGAAGAGATGGAAGTTTCTACATAAGAGCTGAACATTGAGGTAGTTAAACCACCCAAGAATACAAAGACCTTTAGTTGCAAATAGGTCTTCAAGAGAAAAGAACACATCAGAAAATGAAGGACCTCAGTACAAAGCACATCTAAATGCAAAGGGGTATAGTCAAGTAGCATGTATCAATTTTAATGATGTTTTCTCACCTCTTGTGAAGCATACCTTTATACGAGTTTTGCATTTTGCATGATATGGAGTTAGAGCAACTAGTTGTGAAAATAGCTTTCTTTTATAGTGAACTTGAAAAGCAAATTTACATGCATCAGCCTGAGCATTTTGTTACAGAAGGAAAAAAAGGCCATGTTTGTTTGTTGAAAAGGTCTTTATATGACTTAAAACAATCCCCTCAACAAAGATATAAAAAATTTTACTCTTTTATGATCACACATGGTTTCTTTAGAAGCAAGTATGATAGTTGTATATATATATCAACAAGCTTGATAATGGTCAGTTTATTTATCTATTTCTCTATGTTGATGGCATGCTTATAGGTTCAAAGGATATTTCTGAGATTCACATTGAAAGAAGAGTTGAATGAACCTTTTAAAATGAAGGATCGCGAGTAGCAAAGAAACTTATTGACATGGAGATTACGATGCACCAAAAGGTTGGGATACTTAATTTGACTTAGACTATATTGAGAAGGTCCTAAAACATTTGGTATGCATGATGCCAAGGCAATTAGCACTCCAACTGTTGCTCATTTCAGTCTTTCAGTGGCTTTGTTACCAAAATCATAAGAGGGAGATTATATAGTGAGCATTCTTTATTCCAATGTAGTTGGTAGTTTGATATATGGGATGGTATTCATTCGACCTAATATTTCACATGCAATTAGTGCAGCGAATAAATCCTGGTAAAGTTCATTAGCAAGCAATGAGATGTATTCTGTGCTATTTGCTAGGCACTTCCATACATGGTTAGAGTTTGGTAGATATACTAATAGTAATGCAGTTATTAGATAGGTTGATTCAAATATTGTAGGTGATATTGATAGGAGAAGATCACTTATTGCATTTGTATTTACTGTTGGAGGAAGTGTCGTTAGTTGGAAAGCTACTTTGCAGCTTACAGTTGCTCTATCTACAACTGAAGTCGAGTTCATAGCAGTTACCAAGTCAACTAAAGAAGCCATTTGGAAGAGAGGTCTAGTTTAAAGAATTCATCCCATGATAGGAGATTATTACTATTTTTTGTGGCAATCAAAGTGCGATTCATTTAACACGGTAGATGTCTCATGAGAGAACAAAGCACATTGATGTCAAGTATCACTTTGTTCGTGGTGTTATTGTTTAAGGTGATATTGCTGTGAAAAAAAATGGTACTGCAAATGATCCAGTTGATATATAGACAAAGGCTCTCCCGATGGTCTAAGTTCAAGCATTTCTAGGACTTGATTGGTGTTGGCAACAGTTAAAGTGTGCCTCTTTGGGGGTTGGAGAAGACAAACAGAGTTTGCTGAGCTACTATGTTTTATGATGAAACTTGACAGAATTAAGTCAAGGTGGATATTTGCTCATTGTACCTCAAATTCCATAACAACGTTGGAAACTTGGTTCAACAAACTTGGGGGAAAACCAAATTTAGAAGTTTTCTGACATCTATGCTAACAGTGGAGGGCTTGGACCTATCTTCTAACCATTTTGACCAAAATTGTGTTGAAGAATAATCAGTCCCCATATTGGCCCAAGCAATACATGACATGGTTGCATTAGAATAGTACCTTCCAACTACTCTAGTAATCGGGTCATTAGTAAAACCTAAAATTAAGTCCAATTCAAAACCAAATAGTCTGAGTTTGCTAGAGTTTTAGTAGTACAAAAGAACTTGCAGGAACAAGTAAGAAAATAAATTGTAACTCTTCTTTTCAGAATAATAGAACTCATCGTTGAAATCAAAATCTTAGCCTTCTTCAAGAATAAACCCTAAATTTGAAAATTAACATGGTATCAAAGCTTAGGGACTGTAAAAAGCACATAAATCATGGCCAACAACGAGAAAAAGCCACAAAAAGATGGAGAGACCTGCAACTTGCCTCCGCCAAACTAAAAGATATAGAAAACTACTATCACAAAGCAAGAGCCGTTGACATTTACTTAATCTCAAAAGAAAAATAAGACCAACTCGTCAAAGAGCCACATGTAAAAAAAAGGGCTAAAAATCATAAAATAATATCATTATTTTTGAACAATCTCAAGATCAATGTAAGAAGATGACTTCTTCATTGCCAAATATCAAGAGCAATATGAGAGAATCTCAAAATGATGAATGACAAAAAAGATAATATCTCTAGAGTATTTGTAATATGTGAAGAAATATTAACAACTAAACAAGATAGGAAACAACTAAGTGAATATTTTGTAATCATGAGTGGATTGTGAGATAAAGTGGAGTGTTTTTTCTAATCAAGACTGAAGAAGTAAGAAGAGAAAGAGGAGTGAAGATGATGTCTTTTTTGACTGAGTTAGACTCACAACATAAAGAGCTGAAGTCCAACTTTATAAGCAGCAATAGAATACCCTCCTTGAAATAAGTTTATTGTAAACTACGAAAAATTACAATGATGACCTCAAAGAAAAAGACATTGACAGAAACCTTTGTTATAATCTCAAGAAGAGATCATATAACTATACAAAGAAAAATAATTATGGAAGAGATGCAGATTCTACAAAAGGCAAAAGTAGAGGCAATACAAGAAGAGATACTCTAACTTCAAGTGTACAAAATTTGAAGAGATTGATTATATAATAGACAAGTGTTGGTTTGTAATTGAGAAACCAATATGAACTAATAATACATATGATCATTAAGTATACCCAAAACAATATGAAGGGCAAAAATCTACCTCACTTAGTGAGGAATAAGTGACCATATTAAAAGAAGGGTAACAAATTGCTTCAGTACAGTTACAACAGGACAAGTTTGCAAACTATAAAAAACATTTTATCATTTGAAGCAATCTCCTAAAACATAATTTGAAAAATTCAACAATGCAATGATTGAGCATGGATTTAAAAGAGACCAAGTTAATTGCTCCTATTGCTTGAAAAAGAATGATTAAGGTATAATCATATTGCTTGTGCATATTAATGATATAATCATTATTGGGAGCAATAATATAGGAATAAAGGAATTAAAAGACTAGTTAAAAACTAAGTTTGAGACCAAGGATCTACAAAAAAAGTTTAAGATCAAGGATATACGAAAACTACATATTTCCTTGGAATTAAAGTATCCCATTTAAAACAAGATATGATACTATTACAAAAAAAATATGCATTAGATCTGTTGAGAGAAACATGTCAATTAGGCAATAGAACTGTCAAAATGCCAATAAGTACAAATCTCAAATTGCTCCCAAGTCCAAGAAACTCCACTTGAAGACCTTAAAATATATAAAAGACTAATAGAAAAATTCATCTACCTAATAATTACAAGGCCAAACATTAGCCATCCTATGGGCATAATCAATCAATTTATGCAAGGCCCAAGAAGTTCACATTTAGAGGCAATCAATCAGACGTTAAGATATTTTAAAGGAACTCCAGATGGTATCATTTTGAAGTGTAGATTGTGCAAGATCATCCATTGACAAGAGATCAACGACAAGGATATGTGTCAAACTTGGAGACAATTTGGTTGTATGAAAAAGCAAAAAACAAAATGTGGTTGATAGATTTAGTGTTGAGACTAAATATTGGGCAATAGCAACAATCACTTGTGAAATGTTATGGCTTAAAACACTACTAAGCAATATAGGATTCATTTCTAGTACTCCTACAATACTGTTCTGTGATAACCAAGCAGCACTCTGTATTTGTAATAACCCAGTCTTGTCTGAAAATAGAAAATCAACTAACAAACATATTCACCAAGACATTGTAATCAGACAAGCTGGTAAAACTCGAGCAAATTGGGCATACGAGACATTTACTGTCTAACTTGAGAAGTGTTGAAGAATAAGGATAAGGGCTCAGTCCCCATATTGGATTGAGCAATACATGCCTTACTTGCACTAGAATATTATCTCACAGATGCTTTAGTACTCGGGTTCATCACAGATATTAAAAATATAATCGGGTCATTAGTAAAGTCTAAAACCAAGTTCAGTTCAAAACTAAGTAAGAATCTAGGTTAAGTCTGAGTTTGCTAGGGTTTTAGTAGCATAAAGAACACGCAGGAACGAATAGGAAAATAAATTGAACCCTTTTTCTTAGAGTAATAGAACTCATCATTAAAATTAAAACCCTAACTTTTCTCAAGAATAAATTCTAGAATCTGAAAATTGACAACTCATATCAGTAGGAAAATATTGTGATGTAGTGAGACATTAGGATAGCGTGGCACACTATAAAAACCCTTGCACTATCATTTTAGGCATTTAAAAATCTCTACTCTATCTTCACTCTTGAATGGAGGCTATCAAAATCACGTAAATCTTTTGTTTGTTGTCTCTTTAGTTTCTCCATTGATTTTGGTATCTCACATCATGTTGACCCAATATAGGGTTTTTGCCTTACACAACTCGGGTTAAATGACTGCCATAATACTATTATTCATAAAAATAACAAATGCCTAGGAGCTATAGTGATTAAAACATAAAACTACAAACCATGGCCATCAATTGTGGTATACACATCAATAAAAGTAAGATACGTAAATTGGGCGCAAATTCAGAAACCCAATCTCTGGCTATCCCACCTGCTCTGCACCATACAGACAAGCACAAGCTTCAATTATCCCTAAAAACCCCACTAGCACTACCCCAAATTTAACCTAGCCCAAAGAACTAGGTTGAACCATTTCAAGATACTTGATCTGCCTGAAAGGCTGAAACACAAAATGCCAACCCAAGTTGAAAAACTTTGGGCTGGGATTTTGGACTTAGGACCACATCTCTGATAGAATTCAATTGATGATGCTTAAGAAACTGCAACCTCCCTAGGAATTCATAAAAGAAACATAGAAGTTAATGTTAAGCCTTAATCACAACTTCAAATTAAGTTGTGAAAACAACTAGATCCTTGCCAATTTACCTTCTAAAACAATATCTATTTTAGTTAACATTCTCTACAACAGACTTCATGAAATACATGTCATGCCAAAAGTGTGACTCACCCATATATCAAAGAGTTTAGAACCATCGTGGAAATAGTTCTTTCTCAATGACATAGCAATTCATAAAGCAAGGTCTCCTCAACTCTTGGAGATGTCTTTGTGTTCAAATGATTTTAGTATGACTAGCAGGATCCAAGAATTATTTTCCTTGGGCTAAAGTCGTTCAGGTCTTTCTGAGAGCTAAAGGAAAATATTCTTTCACCACCAAGCAAACCCATTGAAGAGTGATACAAAGAAGATAGCTAGATAATCACTTGGCTATGGAATAGTAATTCAAATGTGATTTCTTGTGACGCTGCTAAAGAGGCTTGGGATGAAGTAAAGAAACTATATTCAGGACAAAATAACGTATCTAGGGCTTTAGAAATTTTTGAGGAGATAATTAGAACTAAGCCGTCTAGCAAGTGACTAGAAGAACATTTTGGAAGATTGAATTGCCTATGGGATGAGTTAAGTGTACCAACCCTCAACAACTAGTATTGAGAAACAAAACCAGCACAACAAATAATTCATAGTAGCTTTATTTCTCTCAAGCCTTGAAAAGGAGTATGAATATGTTCAAAAAGCACAATTTCTTTCTGATGGATAAGTTCCTTCGGTTGGCAATGTATACTCTAGATTACAAAGAGCAAATATATTGCATACAAATCAAGCTTCAAAATCTAGAAGTTGCAGCTATGATTTCTGACAGCAATAGAGAGCTTGGGAGAAGAGAAACTGGTCAAGGATCTCGTGGAGGCCTTTCAGGTTGAGGTAGAGGTAGAGGCCGTGGACAGCTAAAGTGTACACACTGTGGGAGGACAAACCATATACTATAGATAGATGTGGGATTTTACACGGAAGGCTGCCCAAGCTAGTACTTTTCAAACATCAAATTCTTAACAAGGAGATATGGCTAATACAACCTCTACTTCAGGTTCCGGTTCATTTACAAGTTCTCTCAACTTGAATCTCACCAAGGAAGAGTATGACAAGATCATAAAAGCCAAAACAGCCTTCAGCACAGCAACCAAAGGCTGAAAGATCAGTCCCCAAACTCTTTCCACAGATCATTGATTTTGATTCAATTAATCACATGACTAGTAACCCAAACCTATTCCCTTCACTTACTCTAACTCCTAATACTAAATACGTGATCCTTGCTAATGGAGAACACTCTCTAGTTAGCAGCAAAGGCAACATCAAAATCAGCTCTTTTGATCTCTCTTCAGCTCTCCTTATTTTCAATTTCCCTTGTGATCTTCCTTTTGCTAGCCAACCGACAAAAACTCTAAATTCCAGCATAACCTTTAACCCTTCTCATTATGTATTTTAGAACCTTCTCTCAAGGATGATGATTGGTGGAGAGACTGACTAGGGAGGGTTTTATCTTCTAAACTTCAATCAAAAGCTTTCACTAGCCAACAGGATTATTTATTTAGATGGCATTATAGATTAAGTCACTTATTTTTCTTAAATCCATGTTTCCTCGTAGCAGTTCACAGCCAAATTGTTCTTGTGAGGCTTGTGAACTTATTAAATATCACATATCAGTTTTTCATTCTCAGATTAATAAAAGAAGTTTGTCTTTGTTTAATCTTGCACACAATAATATTTGGATAACTAGACAAAATTTTCTGAATGGTTTAGTTACTTTATGAGTTTTATTAATGATCACTTAAAAGACTTACCCAGATTTACCTTATAAAAACTAAATTAGAAGTTGGCTACACTTCTAAAGTCTTTCATAAGGAAACTTCGAATCAATACAACAATTCTCTCAAAGTGCTAAGAGCTGATAATGATGGAGAATACATAGTTAGATATCTTCAAAAATATTTGAAGGATAATGAAATTCTATTTCAATCTTTCTGTTTAACCACACCACAATAAAATAGTGCAGCTGAAAGGAAAAATAGACACCTACTAAAAATACCTAGAGACTGCTCAAACTACTTGCTTCCTTATCAATAGAATGCCTATCCTCTTGCTCCAAAATAAAAATTCATTCCAAATGCTTTGTCCTAATAAGCAACCATTTCATGTTAATCATAAAATATTTGATTGTATATGTTTTGTTCATAGTCTAAGCGTCACATTCTAGGTTGTTCAAAATTACAAAAGGAATACAAGTATTATGATCCTATTAGATATAAAAGTTATATATCTAAATATGTGATTTCCTTTGAAGAAGTATCCTAGTTTTCTGCCAAGACTAAAGTCTAGAGTTTTTAAAGTGAATATATGACTCATCCTAATCCTAAACCTAATGCTAAAACTATCATGTTACATTGCCAAGAAATGAAACTGATCCTAGATATGAGAGTGTGTACCAAAGACAAGAATGCCTCCAATTGAGAAGCTTTTTTGTTACGTCCCAAAATCAAAGCTTCGCTTGTGAAATCAAAACTATAAAAGCATGCAAAGTCAGAAGTTTAAATCTAAACATATAATAATCACAAATCAAATCTATAACTCACATAAATAAATTTTTATACAAAACAAATTTTAATACAATCAGAAATAATATATCTCCTACGAATGATTTTTTTACGAAATCTAGTAAAATACAAGACAAATAAAATTTTCACAAAACTATCAATATACACTTATATTCAAAATAAGAATTTTCTAACAGTTCACTAAGACTGCTCAGACTAAAAGTCAAAGTTTATATGCAAGTCAAAAAAATCATAAATTTACAAGTAAACCAACTAGACATATGTATCATATATAAAATTAAAAAAGAATTTATAAGTAACTAATGGTGGGCCACCCATCTCGATACCCATGAGAATCACACTAAAGTCAAATTTTATATAAAAATGAGCAATACCATGTTAAGTTAGTATTTTTATATACATATATTATATATAGAAATGAGATTTTGCAAAACTTAAATACCACAGTCAGAACATGGCCAAAATCATCGAACACTTATACCGCATGACTCATATATAAAATCAATAGTAAATTTTTGTAAATCTGTAAAATCAGTACTTTTTTCAACATCTCAATAGAGCACAAAGTATATGACTAATGTTCTCTACAAAAATAGGGTACACACAAAAATCATATCCCGAACCAAAAGCTAAATCACAGAGCATACTCCAAGAGGATCACACTGCTAATCTGATCCTACTACTGATAACAAAATCAATTTCTCACAAAAATATAGGTATATATCGATACGACCATCGTTAATCCTAAAAGACTGTGACATAACAGAAATCAGGAGAGAAACCATGCAATCAAAACTGATAAATTATGAATATCACAATGCCTTTGCGAGCAAAAAATTTCCGTCAAAAACACATGCATAATTTTTCAAATGTAATACAAATATATGCAAATACATAATTATAATATATCAGAATTTATAGTTGCTTTGTAAGCTCAAATACATGATTTTTCTTATTTTTAAGTCATGTAATTACCTGCATATCATAACTCATATGAGAATGTTACATCATATTAGAAACCATTAAGAATTTATTTTAAACTCAAACATGTCAATCTACGAGCATTCACAAAGAAATCTGATATCAAATCTAATTATTTTTAAATCAAAAATAAGAATTAAGAACATAACATTCTAAAAGTCTAGTATCAATATCTTTTCTTGATCCAATACAATCCCTCAAATCTAAGTATGAAGATTTACAATGACAAACCCAATCAATAATCAAAATATGTTCTAAATACCAAAACTAAACATGATTAGGAACCCAAAAATGAATAGAACACAACACAAAATAAAATTTCTAAACTTCAAAATTGATTATAAAACATATTACAAAGTATAACGTTTCTAAATTTCAAAATTAAAATATAAATATTCTCTAAACCTCCAAAATATATCACATAACTAGAGTTAAAGCCAAAATATTTATGACTTTCCAAAACAGGCTCAAAACTAATTTAAACCTCAATATTTCTAATTTCAAAATAGGTTCAAAAGCTTTATTTAACAAAAGGTCAAAGAATGGGGAGATCTAAACTCTTAATTTCTGATACTATCTCAACAAACTATAGTTGTTGCAAAAAAATAAAAGAAAATAACCAACTACTTATAATTACCTTGTCACCTAGCACTTTAATATTAAACCAAAATTTCAACAACAAATCCTTACAAACTCTAGAGAAGCCAAACTTTTAAATCATGATTTCAATTTTAAGTTTTAAGTCATTAGAACCAAAACTTATAGTATAGAATAAGTTTGAAAAAAAATGGCTACAATAGTAAAGTAAAATATCCAAAAAATCACAATTTCTAAAAGCACAATGACACAAAACACTCCAATAATAGATAGATATAGAATATGGTAGTGATTTGGCATCATCAAAGTTTTTATAGTTAATAAATCAATAGTTAGAAATCCAACCTGCTTTTGTTCTTATTCTTGATCACCAGCAAGAAGAAGAAGAAAAAGAGCAGGACCTGCTCCTACTCTTGTTCGTTAGAAAAAGAAAAGAGAAAATGGAAAATGCAATTTAGGCGGTTAGATATTTAGGAGAATTAGCTAGAACTCCATTGAACTCATAGATTTTATAATTAGATCTTTTTACTTGTCTCATTGTAATATATATATTTGTATATAAAGAAGTCTGGGTGGTGTAGCTAGTCATTATCACCTTAGTCTCTCATACAAAATGTCTCTGGTTCAAACTCTATTTAATGCACAATCTGAACAACCCCTTTTTTTCTTCTTAGCCAAAAGCACAATTCAACTCAATTTGAGTGATCTTTTTCTTTTTTTTATCCTCACATCTTTCACCAATCCCTACTCAAGAATAGCCTTCCTCAAATCAAGATTAGCTAACTCCTAATTCAAGTATTTCTGATAACTCTCCTAAACATTGCCTTCCCCTTGCTTTTAGTCAAGGAAAAAAACATGTTCTCAACATCCTACTAGTAAGTTTGTTTCCTATGGTTGTCCATTGCCGCAAATTTGAAGAGATCTGCCCTCCCAAATATCAAACAATGCTAGAGTGTTTCATCATTGCCTATTCTTTGTATTTTTATATCTTATCAATTTCCTACTCAAACTAGGAAATAGACTAGGAAACTAAGTAGAGAAAGGACCCACATAGACTCAGATTTTTCTTCCAAGTATAAAAGAAACATATAGTAAGAATTGGAGTAGGATTTACTCTTACAAATAGTTGTATGACCCACAGATCTGAGCAGAAGTTCTTAGTCTTATTCATTGATAAGGAAAACTCTTTTTCTTGTTCTCTTTATCACTTGTCTCTGTAAAAAGCCGTAGCTGAACCTTGAGCTTTTGCTCTCTACTGATAAGCTATTTAGACCACAGAAAATCTTAACATGGTATTAGAGCCCTAGGAGCTTGGGTTCTGCAAACCCTAAAGTCCTCTCATAATCATTAATCCCTATGGCAAACTTTAGAGAAGAAGGCAGTGGGGAGAACAAGGTTCCTGTGGCCCTTGGTGATGTTTTTGCGTCCACATGAACTTAGTTCCCTAACAGGCTCAAGAAATTATTATCAATGGGCAAAGGCCACTCAAACTTTTTTTAGAGCGAAAGAGAAGAGATTGCCAAAGGAATTAGCCAGTCATTCAAAGTTAACAGATTCTATGGTTGATTTTATACCCGTAATTATGATTGTAAATTCTCTATATTTTCCTTATTTAGGATATGCCTTATTTAGAATATGCTAACTGTACCTAAACCTCAACTTGTATTTATTATATAAGAGGCATTCTTCTCCAAGGATGAGACCAGTTTTTTGCTCAAAATTTTTTAAGATTATCATGGTATCAGAGCTTGAGTTCTGAATTCTCCTGTATCTCTTCCTCTCAGTCCTAGTTTAGTTCCTTATTCTTAGTTATTTTGATCAAGTTATCTCAGCCTCATGTCTTCAGACAAGCATGAATTCTTGATTCGTTTCAATGGCAAAAACTACTCAGCCTGAGCATTTCACTTCAAGATATTTGTCAAAGACAAAAATCTATGGGGTCATATTGATGGCAGCAAACCTGCACCTGACAAAGACAAAGACAAGGATGAGCATTCCAAGTGGGAAGTCGAGAATGCTCAAATCATGACATGGATTTTAGGATCTGTAGAATCCAACATCATCTTAAATTTTCGACCCTTCAAAACTGCAACTGAAATGTGGAATTATCTGAAAAAACTCTATAGTCAATACAGCACTGCTCGTCGGTTTCAACTTGAATATGAGCTAGCAAGTCTTCAACATGACAGTCTCTCAATCTCATATTTTTATTCTACCTTTATGAATCTTTGGGCTAAATATATTGATATTGTCTATACTACCTTACCTCCCGAAGGTCTTATTTCTGTTCAATCTGTACATGAAACTACTAAGAGGGATCAATTTCTTATGAAATTGAGATCTGAATTTGAAAACACCAGATCTAATCTTATGAATCGAGAAACTGTTTCATCCTTAGATGCGTGTCTCAATGATTTATTTCGCGAGGAACAACGGCTTCTCACTCAAGCCACCATGGAACAAATTAAATCCACTCCTATTCCTATGGTTTATGTAGCCCAAGGCAAGTCAAAAGGTAAGGACATAAGTACTATTCAATGTTATTGTTGCAAAGAATTTTGCCATTATGCTTCAAGTTGTTCAAAAAAATTCTGCAACTATTGCAAAAAGGATGGACATCATCAAGGAATGTCCTATTCGACCACCCAAGAGATCTGGAACGGCATATACTGTATCAGTTGGTTCTTCTAATGCTGGTAGTTCTGAGAATACAGCTCATCTGACACAAAGTGCTCCTGCTCCTGTTCAATCTGTGACACCTGAAATGATTCAGCAAATGATCATTTCTACATTTTCCGCATTCGGACTCTCAGGTAAACCTTTCTCTAAACCTTCACCATAATACTTTGATTCTGGGACTTCCCATCACATGACAAACAATGTTAAATTCCTCATCAATGTAAATAAATATCCTGGAAATCTCAAGATTTATACAGCTGACGGCAACTCCTTACCTATCATTGCCACTGGTGATGTTTCTTCATACATAACCAATGTCTTTGTCTCT
This sequence comes from Trichopus zeylanicus subsp. travancoricus, assembly GCA_005019695.1. Taxonomy (NCBI): domain Eukaryota; kingdom Viridiplantae; phylum Streptophyta; class Magnoliopsida; order Dioscoreales; family Dioscoreaceae; genus Trichopus; species Trichopus zeylanicus. The sequence goes on from RXID01014269.1 coordinate 383,468, forward strand.
CCAAACCTTACCACTAATCTTGTTTCTGTTGGACAATTAGTTGAAAATGATTGTAAAGTGGAATTTTCTAAATCTGGTTGTGTGGTGCAGGATCAGCAATCGGGGAAGATGATCGCAAGGGGGCCTAAAATTGGACGTCTTTTTCCTCTTCAGTTTCCTATGTCTTCATGTTCCTCTTCACCTGTTATCATTTGTAATTCTACTTATGTTGATTACCGAGCATGCATAAACACCTTAGACATCCAAACTCTAATGTGCTTTATGCTTTGCTAAATTCTGCTTTACTTGGCAATAACGGTCACCATCTCTTAGTACTATTCAATTTGATTGCAATTCTTGTAGGCTTAGAAAAAGTAAAGTCTGTCATTTCCCACTCACACACCTAAAGTAGTCCAGCCTTTTGATTTGATACATAGTGATGTGTGGGGAATGGCGTCACTTACTTCCCATACTAATTTTGATATAAAATCAGCCATAAAATCTGCTAACTTTGAATGACTGGCTAATTCCTTTGACATACGAGCGAACAACCAGCTGTGGTGGTCGGTGCCACTACGAGGAACATCATGTGTGGGAACGCATGATCAGGCGAGACGACGGACTGCCTCCAACATATGTGTGCTCGGGCAGCACACATAGCAGCAAGTGACGGAGTCACGACATGTTTGGATGGAAACCCAAACAGCCCAAACCGTCCTGCAGACCGAGCAGTAGGATAGGCTGGCTAAAGTGAGCTGCAGAAGCATGTGAACAACCTGAACACTTGGCGTCGCAGGTTGAAGACAAGTGGCAGCAGTTGAACTGCAAGAAGCAGTTGATGAACTGGAAGGCAAGCAAATGAACTGCAGGAAGCAGTTGATGAACTGCAAGGCAGCAGTTGAAACAGCAGGAAGCAGTTGAGAAACTGCAAGGCAGCGGTTGAACTGCAGGAAGCAGTTGAGAAACTGCAAGGCAGCGGTTGAACTGCAGGAAGCAGTTGCTCACAGCCAAATTATAAATAGACTAGGGGGTCTATTGATTGGAAAACACACACAGGTAGAGAGATTTGTAGTGTCACTCCGTATTAAGAGTTGTATTCCTTTTATGTGAGCAATAAAAGGTTGGCAACGTTGCTGTATTTCTCTTCTCCTCTATACTCTTGTGGGCTTGTGCGAGTTTGGCGGGCTGAGGTGGGCAAACCTTGGCGCCATCACGGCCAAAATTTCAGGGTAGAAATTCGGCTGTGTGTCAAGTGGTATCAGAGCCCGGTTTGGTGAGAAACCGGTTCAGCGAAAGCCAAGATCAACAAAAGCCATGGTGACGCAAGTAGAGCTTCGGGATCGGTTGATTCGCATCGAGGAGATGCTGGGAAATCCTCCAACCGAAGATGCGGGCAGCATATGGGCGCGGTTGGCTTAACAAGAAAGACAAAATGCTGCTCTCAAGGAGGCCCTTGCGAGTGAGGTGAAAGATGCGGAGGAAAGGTATGCTGCGATCATGGACTCCATGAGATCAAGTCTAAAGTCCTTGGAGCAGGACTTGATGGTGGTGAAGAGAGCAGTGGCTAACTCCATTGTTGAAGGCGGAGCTCCTTCAAAGGTAAGAGTTCCAGAGCCCCATTCCTTTAATGGCTGCAGGAATGCAAAGGAGTCGGAGAACTTCTTATGAGATATAGAGCAGTACTTCAAGGCTGCTCACATTCCGGAACGGGAGAAAGTCACCATCACCGGCATGTACTTGAGTGGAGATGCCAAATTATGGTAGCGTACCAGAGCATCGGAGAATGCTCAAGCTGGGAGAGCTCAGCTGGAGGACTGGGAGATCCTCAAGAAGGAACTAAAGGAGCAGTTCCTTCCGTGCAACACAGGATGCATTGCGCGGGAATCCCTGAAGAAGCTACGGCATTCGGGGACCATAAGGGAGTATGTGAGGGAATTCAGCTCCCTCATGCTCGACATCAACAACATGTCCGAGAAGGACAAGTTGTACAACTTTCTTTCTGGCTTGCAGCCGTGGGCTCAAGCTGAACTCCGACGGCAAGGAGTGAAGGATCTTTCTTCGGCCATTGCTTCTGCGGAAGGCTTATTGGATTTTAAGCTAACGACAACCACCAAAACAGCCATGGAGGGAAGGAAGATGGGGCGTGCACATAAGGATGGCAAGAAGCCCGAGGGAAAGGGCAAGAAGGTTGCGGAACCAAGCCAATCCAAACTGTAGCCCACCAACAGAGAGCAGGGCTGTTTGATATGCAATGGTCCTCATCGGACAAGGGAGTGTCCAAGGAGGGAAAAGCTATTTGCTCTAACTCTCAGGGAATCTGAGGATGAAGGACGTGGTGCGGCCACACCACGCATGAATCCATTGCAGCTACTCAACTCAATGACGGCAGAGAGGCAGCCGCCTTGAAAAGGGTTGATGTATGCATCGGTACTACTAAATGGGAGGCCTGTTTTGGTTATGCTGGACACAGGAGCGACCAGTAACTTCTTCTCCCATAAATTGGTAAGTGAATTTGGTTTGCAGGTGCAATCAAGTTCATGGAAAGTGAAGGCGGTAAACTCTGAGCCAACTCCGATTCATGGAATGGCCAGCGCAACCCTCAAAGTTGGAGTTTGGGTGGGGGAGATCAGTGTGACAGTCTCGGCGCTCGATGAGTTTGAGTTTATCCTGGGGATAGACTTCTTCGTCCAAGCTAAGGCTAGCTTGGCGCCTCACTTATCAGGTATGCTGATTTCCGCGGAGAAATCACCATACTTTATACAGGCAGCGTATGGAGGTTAAACTGCAGCAGCGGGTATGCAGTCTCCCCAACAGCTGAAAGCTGGTCTCAAGAGGGGCGAGACCACATATGTTGCAGCACTGATCGAGATACAACCGGATCAGGTCGTGGAGGTACCTGATATTGTTGCAACTATCCTGGTGGATTACGCGGACGTGATGCCACCAAAACTGCCCAATGAACTTCCCCTTCGGAGGGCAGTTGACCACAAGATCGAGCTGGAGGCAGGTGCGAAACCTCCTGCTCAGGCCTCTTATCGATTGGCGAATGCGGAGCTTTTGGAGCTGAGGAAGCAGCTCAATGAATTGTTGGAAGCGGGACTAATCCAATCATCGAAAGCCCCATATGGTGCCCCGGTGTCGTTTCAGCGGAAACAAGATGGTTCACTTTGGATGTGCGTGGACTATCGGACACTAAACAAGGTGACCATCAAGAACAAGTACCCAGTGCCAAATGCAGGTGACTTGTTTGATCGATTGGCCAAGGCAACATACTTCACCAAGTTGGACTTGCGATCGGGTATTGGCAAGTCCGGATTGCTGAGGGAGATGAGTCAAAAACGACATGTGTCACGAGGTATGGCTCATTTGAGTTTCTAGTCATGCCTTTTGGATTGACAAATGCTCCAGCAACCTTTTGTAACTTGATGAATGAAGTATTATGTGAGTTCTTGGATCGATTCGTGGTGGTATACTTGGATGACATTGCCATCTACTCGGAGACGTTGGCGGACCACATCGACCATCTCAGAAAGGTATTCTCTCGGCTTAGAGAATACAAGCTCTTCGTCAAGAAGGAGAAATGTGAGTTCTGTTGAAAGGAAATCAGGTTCCTTGGGCACAGGGTGAGCAAGGGACAAATACAAATGGATGAGAGGAAGATTCAGGCAATCATCGATTGGGCGGCCCCAACGAAGGTATCGGATCTTCGTTCTTTCCTCGGTTTGGCTAACTACTATAGAAGGTTTATTCAGGGTTATTCAAGAAAAGTAAATCCCCTGACTGACCAGCTGAGGAAGGACCGGAAGTGGGCATGGACGGACTCATGCCAAGCGGCGTTTGACCAGCTGAAGGCAGCAGTGTCAACGGAACTGGTGCTGCGATTACCTAACTTCGAGCTTCCATTCGAGGTACACACGGATGCCTCAGACCGTGCTTTCGGGGGAGTTCTTATTCAGGAAGGACACCCAGTGAAAGTCGCAAACTCAAAGATGCGGAACAACGCTACACCACACACTAAAAGGAGATGACAGCAGTGGTGCATTTCTTTGACACCTGGAGGCATTATCTCTTGAGAATGAAGTTCGGGGTTGTAACGGATAATGTTGCAAGCACCTACTTTAAAGACCAAAAAAAATTAACCCCTAAACAAGCTCGGTGGCATGAGTTTTTGGCCGAGTTTGATTTCATGTGGGAGCACAAGCCTGGACGACAGAACCAAGTAACGGATGCACTAAGCAGAAAGGAGATGCAATGCTACGTTACTGCGCTGTCCACAGTGCAGTCAACCCTACAAGGGAGGGTTAAAGAACAAGCCGACGCGGACCCAGAATACGTCCAACTCAGGGGAGAGGTTATACATCCCAAAGGGGGGAGGGCTGAGGCATGAGCTATTGCAAGAGACTCATGATCCTCAATGGGCAGGACATCCTGGAGGGCAAAGGATGATGACACTCTTGTCCAGGTCATACTATTGGCCAAAAATGGGGGAAGACGTCGAGATGTACGTCAAGACTTGTCTTGTGTGCCACCTTAACAAGACGGAAAGGAAAAAATAGGTAGGGCTGTTGTAACCCCTGCCTATTCCGGAGAAGCCGTGGTAGTCCATTTTCATAGACTTTGTTTCGGGCTTTCCCAAAGTAGATGGGATGAGCTCAGTGCTAGTCGTCGTCGACCGACTCTCGAAATATGCGGTGTTCATACCAACACCACACGCATGTCCAGAAGAGGTAGCAGCTGGGCTATTCTTCACGAATGTGGTGAAGCACTTCGGTGTCCCGAAAGACATCGTGAGTGATCGAAATACTCGATTCACGGACAGGTTCTGTACAGCACTCTTCAACTTGATGGATTCAGAGTTGAAGTTCTCTACGGCTAATCACCCGCAGACGGATGGCCAAACGGAGCGCATCAATGCCTTGGTGGAAGAATACTTAAGGCATTATGTGACGGCCAGCCAGCAAAATTGGTTAGAGCTGTTGGACACAGTCCAATTTTGTTATAACATCCACAGGTCGTCGGCTACAGGAATGAGTCCTGCAGAACTTGTCATAGGACAGCAGCCTCTCACTCCTCTCGAGTTAGCTCAATCGACGGACCAAGAAAAGTGCCCTGCTGCATATCGCTTCGCCAAGGAGAAGGAGGAGCTAATAGAACAAGCTCGAGACAGCTTGCACAAGGCAGCAAAACGCATGAGGAGGCATGCGGATGAACGAAGGCGTTCATTGGAGTTCCAAGTCGAGGACATGGTGCTGCTGAAACTCACTCCACAAATATGGAAGAAAATTAGCAGCAATACCGTACATCGAGGGTTGGTACCAAGATATGACGGCCCCTTCGAAGTGATGAAGAGAGTCGGGCAAGTTGCTTACCGGTAGAGTCCATGTACTCCTTAAGTAGCAAACTCACTCCCACGTAGCATCGGCCTCGCTGCCGCCTTTCCACTTCACAAGAAAATCAGTCCGTCGATTCTTCTTGCTTTGCCCCATAGTCCGGTGTGCAAGGATCTTCTCGACCTCCTTGTCGAACTGCTTCCGAACTACTGGTGGAGCTCTCTTTACTTGCTGTCTATCTCCAAGCAAGTCCCTATTGAAAGGTTTGAGAAAGCTTACATGGAATGTTGGGTGTACCTTCAGTCTGTCGGGTAACTTCAACCGGTAAGCAACCTGCCCGACTCTCTTCATCACCTCGAAGGGGCCGTCATATCTTGGTACCAACCCTCGATGTACGGTCTTGCTGCTAATTTTCTTCCATATTTGTGGAGTGAGTTTCAGCAGCACCATGTCCCCGACCTGGAACTCCAATGAACGCCTTCGTTCATCCGCATGCCTCCTCATGCGTTTTGCTGCCTTGCGCAAGCTGTCTCGAGCTTGTTCTATCAGCTCCTCCTTCTCCTTGGCGAAGCGATATGCAGCAGGGCACTTTCCTTGGTCCGTCGATTGAGCTAACTCGAGAGGAGTGAGAGGCTGCTGTCCCATGACAAGTTCTGCAGGACTCATTCCTGTAGCCGACGACCTGTGGATGTTATAACAAAATTGGGCTGTGTCCAACAGCTCCAACCAATTTTGCTGGCTGGCCGTCACATAATGCCTTAAGTATTCCTCCACCAAGGCATTGATGCGCTCCGTTTGGCCATCCGTCTACGGTGATTAGCCATAGAGAACTTCAACTCTGAACCCATCAAGTTGAGGAGTGCTGTCCAGAACCTGCCCGTGAATCGAGTATCTCGATCACTCACGATGTCTTTCGGGACACCGAAGTGCTTCACCACATTCTTGAAGAACAGCCCAGCTGCTACCTCTGCTGGACATGCGTGTGGTGTTGGTATGAACACCGCATACTTCGAGAGTCGGTCGACGTCGACTAGCACTGAGCTCATCCCATCTACTTTGGGAAAGCCCGAAACAAAGTCCATGGAAATGGACTGCCACGGCTTCTCCGGAATAGTCAGGGGTTGCAGTAGCCCTGCCTGTTTTTTCCTTTCCGTCTTATCAAGGTGGCACACAAGACAAGTCTTGACGTACATCTCGACGTTTTCCCCCATTTTTGGCCAATAGTATGACCTGGACAAAAGTGTCATCATCCTTTGCCCTCCAGGGTGTCCTGCCCATTGAGGATCGTGAGTCTCTCGCAGCAGCTCACGCCTCAGCCCTCCCGCCTTTGGGATGTATAACCTGTTGCCTCTAGCATACAACAAGTTATCTTCAAGCCAATAACGCTTAATTACCCCTTCACGTACCTCTCCCCTGAGTTGGACGTATTCTGCATCCGCGTCGGCTTGTTCTTTAACCCTCTCTAGCAGGGTTAACTGCACTGTGGACAGCGCAGTCACGTAGCATTGCACCTCCTTTCTGCTCAGTGCATCTGCTACTTGGTTCTGTCGTCCAGGCTTATACTCCCACATAAAATCAAACTCGGCCAAGAACTCCTGCCACCGAGCTTGTTTGGGGGTCAATTTCTTTTGGGTTTTGAAGTAGGTGTTTGCAACATTATCCGTTACAACCCCGAAATTCGTTCCCAAGAGATAATGCCTCCAGGTGTCCAAGCAGTGCACCACTGCTGTCATCTCCTTTTCATATGTGGTGTAGCGTTGTTCCGCATCTTTGAGTTTGCGACTTTCAAACGCCACTAGGTGTCCTTCCTGAATAAGAACTCCCCCGAGAGCACGGTCTGAGACATCCGTGTGTACCTCGAATGGAAGCTCGAAGTTAGGCAATCGCAGCACCGGTTCCGTTGACACTGCTGCCTTCAGCTGGTCAAACGCCGCTTGGCATGAGTCCGTCCATGCCCACTTCCGGTCCTTCCTCAGCAGGTCAGTCAGGGGATTTACTTTTCTTGAATAACCCTGAATAAACCTTCTATAGTAGTTAGCCAAACCGAGGAAAGAACGAAGATCCGATACCTTCGTTGGGGCCGCCCAATCGATGATTGCCTGAATCTTCCTCTCATCCATTTGTATTTGTCCCTTGCTCACCCTGTGCCCAAGGAACCTGATTTCCTTTCAACAGAACTCACATTTCTCCTTCTTGACGAAGAGCTTGTATTCTCTAAGCCGAGAGAATACCTTTCTGAGATGGTCGATGTGGTCCGCCAACGTCTCCGAGTAGATGGCAATGTCATCCAAGTATACCACCACGAATCGATCCAAGAACTCACATAATACTTCATTCATCAAGTTACAAAAGGTTGCTGGAGCATTTGTCAATCCAAAAGGCATGACTAGAAACTCAAATGAGCCATACCTCGTGACACATGTCGTTTTTTACTCATCTCCCTCAGCAATCCGGACTTGCCAATACCCAGATCGCAAGTCCAACTTGGTGAAGTATGTTGCCTTGGCCAATCGATCAAACAAGTCACCTGCATTTGGCACTGGGTACTTGTTCTTGATGGTCACCTTGTTTAGTGTCCGATAGTCCACGCACATCCAAAGTGAACCATCTTGTTTCCGCTGAAACGACACCGGGGCACCATATGGGGCTTTCGATGATTGGATTAGTCCCGCTTCCAACAATTCATTGAGCTGCTTCCTCAGCTCCAAAAGCTCCGCATTCGCCAATCGATAAGAGGCCTGAGCAGGAGGTTTCGCACCTGCCTCCAGCTCGATCTTGTGGTCAACTGCCCTCCGAAGGGGAAGTTCATTGGGCAGTTTTGGTGGCATCACGTCCGCGTAATCCACCAGGATAGTTGCAACAATATCAGGTACCTCCACGACCTGATCCGGTTGTATCTCGATCAGTGCTGCAACATATGTGGTCTCGCCCCTCTTGAGACCAGCTTTCAGCTGTTGGGGAGACTGCATACCCGCTGCTGCAGTTTTCCCTCCATACGCTGCCTGTATAAAGTATGGTGATTTCTCCGCGGAAATCAGTATACTTGATAAGTGAGGCGCCAAGCTAGCCTTAACTTGGACGAAGAAGTCTATCCCCAGGATAAACTCAAACTCATCGAGCGCCGAGACTGTCACACTGATCTCCCCCACCCAAGCTCCAACTTTGAGGGTTGTGCTGGCCATTCCATGAATTGGAGTTAGCCCAGAGTTTACCGCCTTTACTTTCCATGAACTTGGTTGCACCTGCAAACCAAATTCACTTACCAATTTATGGGAGAAGAAGTTGCTGGTCGCTCCTGTGTCCAGCATAGCCAAAACAGGCCTCCTATTTAGTAGTACCGATGCATACATTAACCCTTTTCAAGGCGGCTGCCTCTCTGCCGTCATTGAGTTGAGTAGCTGTAATGGATTCATGCGTGGTGTGGCCGCACCACGTCCTTCATCCTCAGATTCCCTGAGAGTTAGAGCAAATAGTTTTTCCCTCCTTGGACACTCCCTTGTCCGATGAGGACCATTGCATATGAAACAGCCCTGCTCTCTGTTGGTGGGCTGCAGTTTGGATTGGCTTGGTTCCGCAACCTTCTTACCCTTTCCCTCGGGCTTCTTGCCATCCTTATGTGCACGCCCCATCTTCCTTCCCTCCATGGTCATTTTGGTGGTTATCGTTAGCTAAAAATCCACCAAACCTTCTGCAGAAGCAATGGCCGAAGAAAGATCCTTGACTCCTTACCGTCGGAGTTCAGCTTGAGCCCACAGCTGCAAACCAGAAAGAAAGTTGTACAACTTGTCCTTCTCAGATATGTTGTTGATGTCGAGCATGAGGGAGCTGAATTCCCTCACACACTCCCTTATGGTCCCCGAATGCCGCAGCTTCTTCAAAGATTCCCGCACAATCCATCCTGTGTTGCACGGAAGGAACTGCTCCTTTAGTTCCTTCTTGAGGATCTCCTAATCCTCCAGCTGAGCTCTCCCAACTTGAGCATTCTCCGATGCTCTGGTACGCCACCATAATTTGGCATCTCCACTCAAATACATGCCGGTGATGGTGACTTTCTCCCGTTCCGGAATGTGAGCAGCCTTGAAGTACTGCTCCATATCTCATAAGAAGTTCTCCAACTCCTTTGCATTCCTGCAGCCATTAAAGGAATGGGGCTCTGGAACTCTTACCTTTGAAGGAGCTCCGCCTTCAACAATGGAGTTAGCCACCGCTCTCTTCACCACCATCAAGTCCTGCTCCAAGGACTTTAGACTTGATCTCATGGAGTCCATGATCGCAGCATACCTTTCCTCCGCATCTTTCACCTCACTCGCAAGGGCCTCCTTGAGAGCAGCATTTTGGCTTTCTTGCCAAGCCAACCGCGCTCATATGCTGCCCACATCTTCGGTTGGAGGATTTCCCAGCATCTCCTCGATGCGAATCAACCGATCCCGAAACTCTACTTGCATCACCATGGCTTTTGTTGATTTGGCTTTCGCTGAACCGGTTTCTCACCAAACCGGGCTCTGATACCACTTGAGACACGGCCGAATTTCTACCCTGAAATTTTTCCCGTGATGGCGCCAAGGTTTGCGCACCTCAGCCGGCTAAACTCGCACAACCCCACAAGAGTATAGAGGAGAAGAGAAGTACAGGAACCTTACCAACCTTTTATTGCTCACATAAAAGGAATACAACTCTTAATACGGAGTGACACTACAAGTCTCTCTACCTGTGTGTGTTTTCCACTCAATAGACCCCCTAGGCTATTTATAGTTTGGCTGTGAGCAACTGCTCCCTGCAGTTCAACCGCTGCCTTGCAGTTCCTCAACTGCTTCCTACAATTTCAACTGCTGCCTTGCAGTTCATCAATTGCTTCCTGCAGTTCAATTGCTTGCCTTGCAGTTCATCAACTGCTTCCTGCAGTTCAACTGCTGCAATTCAACTGCTGCCACTTGTCTTCAACCTGCGACGCCAAGTGTTCAGGTTGTTCACATGCTTCTGTAGCTTACTTTAGCCAGCTTGTCCTGCTGCTCGGTCTGCAGGACGGTTTGGGCTGTTTGGGTTTCCATCCAAAGATGTCGTGACTTCGTCACTTACTACTATGTGTGTTGCCCGCGCACACATATGTTGGAGGCAATCCGTCGCCTCGCCTAATCATGCGTTCCCACACATGATGTTCCTCGTAGTGGCACCGACCACCACAGCTGGTTGTTCGCTCGTATGTGTGTTGCCCATGCAAGTGTCCGTTACATGATCTCGTTATGGTGGCACCTACCGCTCGTAGTGATACCACTTTCCACATGAAAGATCTTGGCTCACTCACCTATTTTTTAGGGTTAGAGGTGTATCATCAGCCTCAACGTATCTTCTTGAATCAATACAAATATATTATGGATTTGGTTCAGCTAACAGGACTCACAAACACTAATTCTGTTGACACCCCAATGGAAATTAATGTAAAATATCGACGGAGTGAAGGGGAACTTCTTGAGGATCCCACTTTATATCGCAAGCTGGTTGGAAGTCTTATTTATTTATCTATCAGCCACCCGAACATCTCTTATGCTGTCCATATTGTCAGCAAGTTCATGCAAGCCCCTCGGCATCTCCACCTATCTGCAGTCCGCCGCATCATCAGATATATCCGGGCACACAAAGTCGTGGCTTATTATTCCCTACTGGTTCTTCCCTCAAAATACAAGCCTATAGTGATGCAGTTTGGGCTGGTTGTCCGGACACAAGAAAATCAACTACAGGATGGTGGATGGTGTATGTTTCTTGGTGATGCTCTTATCTCTTGGAAATGCAAGAAGCAAAACTCGGTCTCCAAATCATCCACTGAGGCGGAATATCGTGCCATGTCTACTACATGCTCAGAGATCATTTGGTTACGTGGTCTTTTAACAGAGTTTGGTTTCACCCAAGATCAACCTACTCCCTTACATGCTGACAACACTAGTGCCATCCAAATTGCAGCCAATCCTGTCTACCATGAACGCACAAAGCACATAGAGGTTGACTGTCACTCTATCCGGGAGGCCTATGATCGCCAAGTTATCACTCTCTTACATATCTCCACTACTCTACAGATTGCGGATATTTTCACCAAACCAATGACACGACAGCGACCTAACTTTCTTGTTGGCAAATTGATGCTTGTTGACTTACCAGCATCAATTTGAGGGGGGATATCAAAGGAATTAGCCAGTCATTCAAAGTTAGTAGATTCTATGGCTGATTTTATACCAAAGTTAGCAGATTTTATGGCTGATTTTATACCAAAGTTAGCATATTCTATGGCTGATTTTATACCCGTAATTATGATTGTAAATTCTCTATATTTTCCTTATTTAGGATATGCCTTATTTAGAATATGCTAACTGTACCTAAACTTCAGTTTATATTCATTATATAAGGGGCATTCTTCTTTAAGGAGGAGACCAGTTTTTTGCTCAAAATTTTTTAAGATTATCAGAGATAACACATTAAAGAGCCAACACCCGAAAAGACAACTGAAGATTGGCATAGGGAATTCGAAAATGGCCAGGTAATGAGCCCTAATGACCTTAACTTAGTCCAAAGTACAAAACTAAGTAATCCTAAACCCTAACCCTAATAACAAAACTTAAGTAAAAAGGCCTTGGACTAATACCCAAATATGATAGGACACTTAGAAATCACATATAAACTACTAAACCAGCCTAATATACTTCAACAATACCAAATTTTCCAAATTAAGTGACACTAAACATGCACAGGCCGCTAAATGTAGCAAAAAAAACCACATTGCAACAAATGGTGTTAATTTTTAAAAATTTATAACCTAAATTCCTTTATTTATATTTTAATAATCTTTTATTTAACACTGCAGAAGTGGGTATTTTTTTTCATCAATCATGAAACTATCCTAGACGATGAAACTGTGATGGCACATATGCATAATAGATAGAGCAAGAAAGTAAAATAATAGTAAAGATATGGTCACCTTTGCCAACACAAAGAATTTCATTAACAAAGAGATCATATGCCTCACATTCTGGATCTTCGAAGGGGTCTGATGATGCCCTTGAAAACATACAAAAAGAGTGATAAACCAAACTTTAGCAACAAGAGGATGCAAATGAATAAGACGTACGAAATGATGCATGAACCAGATAAGATACAAATCATAACTTTCTCAACAGTGATAGGTAAAGTATGGGGTGCTGGTAGAACTAAAGGAAAAAGAACTAGATAATTCAATAGGAACAACAGGTTGATCTCTACAAGCATACAATCCTAGGAGCATTTTCTTGATGTTCTGTGTCTTCAGTCATAGATACAGCTAAATGATAGATGCTTCCTCTTGAAGTCATTATGGATAATTTCGAAAATATTTATTTTGACTAATTTAGAAAATAATCTTACATTATTTGTAGATTATACTACATAAATTTATCTCTTAACGCAGCTTACATGTCATTATGCTTTAACAGCTGCCAAACATTTTTTGTTAATTTTAAATGGAAAATCAAAATCTAAGAAACAAAGTCAATTCCACGTCATGTACCCACAAAAATAAATGTTCCAAGTCAATACACTGTAGATGCTAACTTTAAAAAATAGTCTGAAAGCTGCAAGCAGACAATTGACGCCATAAAAGTATATTTGTAATGCAAACATGGCAAGGAGAATTGCCAATTCAAACCAAAGTATGTTAGAGAAAGCTTCTAAGTTGAATTTGGTGCAATGCAACATATATCAAATAACTACAATTAAAATTTTGCAAGCATTGAGTATATGTAGATTGATATGCAGCACGAAAGAAGGTATGATTTTCTTTGAGAGCTAGTAAATGAAATACTACTGCTCAAGTATTTATTTCATGGTGAAGCAAAAACCACTTATACAAGTCCCAAAAACAATGATTTTCTGGTAACAAGAGAATTTTCAATGCTCATACCAAATAAATCATTTGGGTGAATATTTGAGCTACCTTTCGGGGATGTCAATGTGGTGGTTTTGCAACAACACCTGAATCAAAAATATAAGCCTAGATTAGAGCTTTCATTTGCAATAAATGTAAGTTCCTACATTGTTTTATTATAGCCTACATTAATTTAATGTTGTCAATGCAAGCAGTCTCCTTTTCTTTTAAAACATGCAATAAAATGATGAAAGATAAATATTTTTGTGAGGACAAAACTTGCACTCTGTGATATTCTCACAAGAAACTCAACACAAAAGATGCACCATAGCACGAAGCACAAGTATTATCCTAAACTACCAAAACAGAAAAACATAGCAAGCAAGATATCAAGCTAGGAGTAAACATTTAAATGTACCAGCAAGGTAACTACATTTTAGGGGTGTTAACATTCTTGGAACTGATGCATGATTTTTCCTTCACATCAACTTGTAATTCTTGATTCGTTCTGTGACATGACATTTTCTGCTCTATCTTGGGATTAGGAACTCTTATCATTTATCGTTAGGAACTATATTTTATCTCATATGTTAAATGCAAGAAGAGGCTGCCATTTTTTCTCAAGGAAGTCTTCAAGGCATCCTGGTTGCATTATATAAAATAAAATAAGGCAGTCTTAGTCGTACAAAGCTGAGTGAAACTTAAAATGCAATTTTGATCATCATGTTTAAAGCCAGACAAAGGAAAAAAATTACTAATATACAATATTTGCACATATGATGGTAAAATAAACAAACCAAAGAAAACTTAAAAAGAAACTAAACTACATGCTAATTTACAGTGGTAAGCATCAGATCCCAGAGATAAACAGTGACAAAAAAAAATATTAATCGAAGGAGTTCTCAGAAAGGTGATATAAGAAAGAATATTGTGTTAAAGATTTTAAAGCCACAATCAACTAAATTACAGAAAAGCAATGCAAACAGTAGCAAAGAACAGCTAATGGATGTCAATTAATGATCCCATTGTTACAAATCTAGGGTGTTATGCTATTTGAAGGACGCTTGAAAATACTGTTCTATTATCTGAAAAATTCACAAAAGTCCCTAGAAATAGGTCATGTATATGTATATATATATATATATATATATTATATAAGCTATCCATTCTGGGATAATTTTCTATTCGGGATTTACTAATGACCCATTTATATTATTCAGAACTTTTTGACTTATTCAAACTAAAATCCAGCCTAATAAGCTGTAACCTAGACTTTATATTCTCTAACACCCCTTGCAAGCTAGACCATATACATCAAGCATTCCCGGCTTGATCTTGATCTTGGTCAACTTGTCTATGTATAAAGATTTTGTGAAAATGGCTGCTAGTTGCTCCTCAGATCCTTACATGCATAGGCTTCAGTTCATGGCCTTGAACCTTCTGTCTGCAATTGACAGACCTAACTTCCTTAAGTATTAAAGAATATGAGCTCAAATCATCTTTAGGGACTTATCTATGTTTAGTAGGGTTACATCTAGTGCCTTCCTATATGAGAAGTACTGGGTTTTTCATCATAGCCCAATTAAGTTGGTTTGCAAGGTATATGAGTCGGTTTTGAGTGTAAAAGGGTTATTAGCAAAACCCAATTAGATTCACAGTTGGTTTAGAACTCTAGGGAATCCTCAGCTATATAAACCGATACTAAGGTATCTATACACTTTGAAGCTCTCATCCTTGACCTCTTGAAACACTAGATTCCATGCAAATTAACACTAAGTAGGGTTCTTAACCATAGGATTTCACATGTTGCAAAAGCAATATCTCCATATTCTGCCTCTGCACTAGACCTAGGAGCTACAGTTTGCTTGTTGCTCTTGTGTTATCAAATCAGCCAAGTAGGGCACAAAAAAATAAAGTTGACCTTCTGTCCATGGGGGACCCAACCCAATTTACATTTGTGTAACTCATTATATCCAGATTTTCATGTGACTTATAAAGCAATCCAACTCTAGGCCCCTTTCAAATACCTTAAAATTCTGTGAACTGCTTCAAGGTGTGGGCTCCTTGGTGCTTGTGTAAACTGACTCACAACACCCACAGCATAGCTAATGTCTGGCTTGGTTATGGTCAGATAAAGAAACCTGCCTACCAGTCTTCCACAGATCAAAACCCTGGTCTCCCAACAATTAGGAGTTGGGTTCCAAGGAAAACCTTGCAATCCTGCTTCCCAACTATCCTATAGATTCTGACATGTCAAGAATATACTTTCTCTAGGACAACATCAGACCTTGCTTGTAGTGAGCAACTTGTTAAATTATATAGAAGTATCTCAGGGTACAGGACTCCTTTTTTTTTAAGTAGAGGAAATTAGTACACACTCTATCAACCAGTACAGTAGCAAGTTTGATACTCTGACCATGGCATCTTCATTTGCCCAGTGTAATAGTTCCTGTGGGAAGTCTTCAGTCTAAATGCATAATTCCATGGCCTGCCTAGATCTGCCAAAATTAGCAACCCAACCCACAACCTGATTGGCTTATCTATACTGATGCTGCACTTTACAAGAAGGAAAAGACATGATCAGGGACCAACATTTTCTAACAATGGGGTCCTTTTCCTCCCCTGCTTGTGCTTGCTTTAGTCTCAGCTGCAAATCACATTCAATGCAAACTGGTTGTGATGCAAATCTCCTTTAAGCTAGCTTCAGGCCTTCCTAAAACGGTAGCAGCTCTGCTGTCAATGTTGAATCACCATGAGTACACCAGTATCCAGTGGTGCTGCCTATTTCATCACGCATTATAAAACCAGCTGCACTCTAGTTGACCTCCCTCCCAACTGACCCATCAAAATTGTTTCACCCAACTCTGATCAGGAAACATCCACTCGATGGGTTTGGTTTCTGCTTCTAATTTTGGCCCTTGGCAACATGCACACTCCATTCACGAACTATACAGCCCATACATTTCTCATAATTATCAATTGTAAAACATTCTCTGTGGAAATAGCTAAGTTATTTGTCTAGTGCATGCTGATTTTGTATAGTTGGTTTAGTACAGTTGGGTATCTTAGAGTTGATATTTTTTGATATATTCTGTTATCAGGTCAGGTTGTTTAGGCCCAGTAGCAACTATATAAGATGTCTGAGAGTTCAAAATATCTAAGTGATTAGGGTTTTTCTGCTGCTAATGCTATAACCCATTATTTTTTATCTTTTGCCTGTTAACTTGAAACATTTATCAGCCTATGAATGCTAGCAAAAGGCACTATCAAGGTTAAAGAATAAAAAAGAATAACATGCTTTTTATGGCATTTCAAATCAAGAACATCTGAATGTTTGGTGCTTGTCCATGCCATAGATCAGATTGACAAGTGTTCTCAACATTATTAAAGACGGCAATCGACCTATAGCAAAAGAGCCCAAGCTTGGAATTAAGTGCTACCTTTTCTTGAGAGAAAGAATTAAGGGCTACATGACAACCCCAATTGTAGATTGCCTTAGAAAATGGATAGGCCTGATCAAAGACCAGGAAAGGCATGAGTAACTTTGTCTAGCTCTACAAAGTCTAATCTAAGCTCAAAAAAGGCCTGGCCTAGATTGCTTACAACCTTACAAATTTTCTCTGGCATAGTCAAAAGTTCGGCATCAAAAAAAAATTGAGCACATAAGGATTCAGGAATTACCTGAACAACTCAAAAAAAATAAAGAAAAGTAAACGTTCGGCAACATTAAAAATTGATTAATACAAAATAATAAAATATAAATTGGTCAGCATCCGTGATATTTATGCAAAATAAACAAGCCAATTTAACCAAAAAGCATAAATAAAAATTGTGCAAAGACAAGATAGGAGAAAGCCATGTGATTAATTATCCTAGTGTCAACTCAAAACATTTTTTAAATAATCAAAATACCTTTTCTAAAATGGGGTTGATTCAAGATACATCCATATCTCCAAACAAAGCCATTTGATTATCCAATTGTGTTAACTCGAATCAGTTACTATAATAACTAAAAAAACAATTTCTTGATTTGATGTCAACTTTAAACTTATATCCACAACTTAGATCTTGATCTATGCATTTTAAAATACATATGGATAAAATTTCACTTGGAGTTAATGTCTACCCCAATGCTTTGAAAATTATGGAGTTTTGAGTACCATCTATATTTTCAGAATTTATACATTACATTTAAAATTGGAACTCAACGAATTGGGAATTTTGGTTTGTAAATATTTCAAATGTTATAGATTATTGAACAGTTTATAATTTCAATTTGGACACCACATCTTAAAACATGAACATATAGGATTTTAGAAACCCCATCCCTCATGGTTCAAGCCACCAAATGCAGCCAGCAAAAACTTCAGTTCTTGAGCCCACTTGGCCTAAATATCTGTGGAGCCATGGCCACTGCCACAACAATTGCTATCTATGATGGTGCTACTGCCCATTGCTTTACAAAATGAGCATTCATCCAAACCAGACAAACCAAACCCCAACTTCAATAGCATAGATTGATTGAACATTGTGCCAGGACTAGAGAATCAATGACCAAAAATAAGAGAATGAAGGAGCAACCGTTCTAAGGATCTCAGCTACAATAACATTTTTCAATCTCAGAGAACATGAAAGAAAAAAAGAGGAACAGTTAAAGAGAGAAATCAACATTATGGATCATTGGATCATGCAGCACAAATTTGAAAATCTAACATAAAACTTGCTTGCATTGCAATTTGCTTTTTTTCATGATTTTCAATAATTCCTCAACATCTGTCACTATGCCAACAAGTATAGTGGAGGATCACAAGCTTAATAGGGAATGAGTGAGTTTTAGAGGAGCATTTGCTTTCCTTTGAAAGTCATATTCTAAGACAATATACGTGGAGCAATGAAATTGATCTTAGGATGTATAAAGTTGAAGTTACCTGAATCTATTACGTAAACCATCTAAAAATCACAACTAATGAGAGCATGAATTTAAATGGATTATGGACATGTGATAATGGGTTCTTGTGAAAAGAATGATAAATAAAACCACAAAAAAACAAAATAAACATGTGTAAAAACAAACCTCATATGCATGAATTACACGTTTGATTATTGCTTCTGAATCTTTCACATTCTTGCAAACATCAGGATGATATTCCTTAACCTAAAACAAGGAAGAAACACATTATGAGGGATAGCACCATATTTAACAGACATGCATCAGTGGCTCACAATGCAATTTGAACAAATATGATGTGATTACATAGAAAACAAAGACTTAGGGAGGTTCCAGAAAGCACTCATGCACAACGTATAACCATTCTCTCCAAAATCTTCAATTAATAGGATAAACTTGTGCTCTTCAAACCCTATAATGCAAGTAGACATGAAAATGCCTATAGTATAGAGAAGGAAATTTGCACAATAAGTGTAGCTAAAATTATACTTTCACAATTATCTTCAAAAAGTGTATATTTGCAAAAGTGAGCCACCATAGGCCAACTTGAGTAATATGCTATTTCAGTGTTGTAAATAAATGAGGCAATAAAGGTATAAGAAAGGGCCTTAAAGAGCCGGGCCTGTATAGCTGTCAAAAGACAGGTTTTGGGATTTGATTTGGACTCTAATCCATGTTCTGTCTGAAGGACATACATTTTATAGATGCGAGTCCTACTTCAACTGGGCTAGGATAGGGAGGTTGAGTGCAAGTCCAACAAGGACTAATCCGGATTCCTAGTAGGACTAGGAAAGTCGATAATAGAAATCACCAAACAATAAATAGGCTAGCAGCTGGTATAACTAGAGATATTCTTCATATCCCCCTTCAAGCTGGAGCATAGATATTAATCATGCCCAGATTGAAGACAATCAATACGAGAGCTTCCTTTCTCAAGGCCTTGGTGGGAATATCAGCTAGTTGATTCCCAGCTGGAATATATTGCAGCTTCAGCTGTTGATTCAAGACAAAACCTTCTCTCCCTGACAAAATGTAGATCATGCTCTATATGTTTTGTTCTCTCATGAAAGACTAGATTGCGTGAGATATCTAAGACTGAGTCACATTAGAGATTAGTAGGTCCTGTAGCTGGAAAATGAGCCTGTTAGCCGGGAATAAATGTTAAAATTAGAATTTCTGGACTATGAATCTAGGGTTTTTTATCAATGAAGGTAGCTTGAACTCATATGATTGCTACTGAGATCATAAAAAACTGTTACATGAAACCCTAGCTCTCTTCATATATAGAGAGAGAACTTATAGCTGTTTTCTCCTGTTCCTACTTGGGTTGGACTCCAGCCTGATTACATGAATTTCTAGATTTTGGGCTTATTGGATTTTGGATTTGTTAAAATTTCTGGAATTATTCCTATATTTTCTAATCTAAATTTATAAATAACTTGACTTAATTTGATTTGATTTGATTTGTTCTGTTATTGTATTTCCTTCATTTGTTTTTCCTTGATTGAAACTTTCCCGTAATAAGAAGAAACAACCTCCTCTATATATTGGACAACACTATTCTCAATGAATAAGAAGGAATTACACAAGACTTCTTCATGATATTATAATTTTCCTTCTCTTTTTCTTTCCAATTGGCCTTAAATCGCACCTCCACAACCACCCCCAACACACACCCCCCACCCCCAATCCCTTTCTCCTTCACTGGAGTCTGTCCTAAAACCCTAGCCTTAAACCCTTCACCTGATGGAATGAATTACCTACAATGGAGTCAAAAAGTTCAAACCTTCCTGAAGAGGTGTGGGAAGATGAACCACCTAACTGAAGCTGGCCTGTACGCTGAAGACCTTGGATTTAAGACTTGGGATGAAGAAGACTCCATGATTATGTTATGGCTGTGAAGCTTCATGAAGCCAGAAGTTAGCCAAAATGTGATGTTCCGCTCTTTTGCAAGGGCTATATGGGAGACGCTCCAACAGACTTATTCCAAAAAGGACATTGCACTGATTTATGAATTAAAAGTGCAAGTTGCTTCTATTAAACAAGAGAATATGTCTATTACCGATTATTACAATAGGATGACAGATTTATGGCTCAAAATAGACCACCACAGAGAGTTGAAGATGAATTGTAATGATGATATTCAGACCTATCAGGAGGCGTTAGAACATGATCGAATGTTTGAGTTCTTGGCAGGGTTGAATGCTGAATATGATCAAATCAGAGTGCAAATCCTTGGTAAGGACCCAATTCCCACACTCCGAGAAATATTTCCAACTGTTCAGGCCGAGGAAAGTAGACGGGGTGTAATGCTGGAAACCCACTCATCTAAAGCTGCTGTGATGGTATCTAGAAAAGCTGGAGACGGTCCAGGTGATACCACTCAACCCAATTTGAAGAAACCGTCCTATAGAGATGAGTTGTGGTGCATTTACTGTAATAAACCACACCATATCCGAGAAGCTTCAAATTGCATGGCAAGGCTCAAGTTTTTGGCGAGAACGGGGGGATTTAAGGGGTACACACAAGGCCAAGCTAATCTCACCAATAAAGAAGAGACTGCTTCAGAACCAACTACTCAAAACAAGAAAGAATTGAAGGAATTCAACGAGGAGGAGATGAAAAAGCCGAGGTGTCTGCCAGAATCACTCGAAAAACCATCAGGTTCTTGTTCTCTCGCCCAAGTTGGTATGTGTCTCTTAACTGAATATTCTAAAGCTTCAAGTACTACTCATTTGAGTTCATGGGTTATTGATTCAGGTGCAACCGATCACATGACCCATAAAGCTACTATTTTTTACTCTTCTAAATCCACTCTTGAAAATCAAAAAATAAAACTAGCAGATGGATCCCCTGTTGTTATTTCTGGTCAAGAAATTCCCCATCTAACTTCCTCAATTTCCCTTAAAAAAGTCTTGCATATTCCAAAATTGTCCACAAATCTCATTTTCATTCACAAATTAAAAAAGAACTCCAGTTGCAAAATAACCTTTTTTGCCCCTCATTGTATTTTTCAGGACCTAGTCTCGAGATAGACGATTGGACACGGTAGAGAACATGATGGTCTATATTACCTTGAAGACTTGCAAGGCTACAGAATAAAGGGGCACCAACCTACCTATTACCACTCATCTTTCTTCTTTTTGTCTTCCTCAAATAAATTTCAAATTTGGGCATATTCCTTTTGTTAAAGCAAATGTTTCCTTCTTTGGGGAAAGTGCTCTTGTTACTGACTTTCATTGTGATGTTTGTCAATTGCAAAACATCATTGTGTTTCCTTTCCTATCAAATCAATAAAAAGTAATAAACCTTCTTTCTAATCCACTCTGATATTTGGAGGCCAAAGATTATTTATGAGTAATGCCAAAAATTACTTTAATCAAACTCTTTCCTTACTCTTCAAAAAGGAGGGTATTATTCATGAGTCCTATTGTCTTGAAACACCCCCAACAAAATGGGGTTGCTGAATGCAAAAACTGCCACCTATTGGAGGTCACCCATGCCCTCTTGTTTCAGTCCAATAGCGCCAAATTTCGTTGGGATGAAGCAGTACTCACAGCTGCTCATCTCATCAACCGCAAAGTCTTAGGAAATCAAAGCCCTTTGTCCACGTTGTCTCGGTACTTTCCTGATTCCATCTCCATTCATAGCCTTCCTCCTAAGGGGTTTGGTTGTGTAGCCTACCTCCACATCCATAAAACCAACCGATCTAAGCTAGATCCCTGAGCCAAGAAATGTGACTTCATTGGTTACTCCTCCACCCAAAAAGGCTATAAGTGCTGTGGCCTGACTACCCGAAGAGTCCTTGTCTCCATGAATGTTACGTTTCACGAAGCTGCACCCTTCTACAAACCCCTTCCCACTCATCTTCAAGGAGAGATATCATTCAAGGAAGATGTGTGTTCAGATTCCTTTCTTGATCTTGAACATCATCTTGGCTCCTCTGAAACTGAAACCAAGCCAACCTTCTAATAAAATCATACCATTGAACCCATAACAGCTGCTGGTTTCATTGAAACTGAGCCCAATTTAGCCTTACCCGACAAAACTGAGACCACTCTAGTATTGCAGAACCTTGAACCAAGTGCAAACACAAAAATCCCAACTTCCATGAGCTCCTTTAAAGCCGCAGCTGAAACAATATTCAAGAAGAGTGCAGCCCTCACAAGTACCAAAATAGATCCAAGAGCCCAACTTGAGCACAGGACTGAAAATACTTTTAGTATACCTGGTTTTAATGCTAATGATTCTGTTTCATGTGATGACCAGCCCACCTTAGAGAATGGCCTTGACCTTCCCATCACCTTAAGAAAAGAAACATGAAAGTGTACACAACACCCAATATCCCACTTCATAACCCCTAAACCTTAAATCCGACACAAAAGCTTTCTCTCTACCTTGAACTCATTTGAGATTCCCAAAACAGTACATGAAGCTTTAGGAGACCAGAATTAGACATGTGCGATGAAGGAAGAGATGAAAACCTTGGAGAAGAATAAGACTTGGGATATTGTGGAGCATCTCAAGGGAAAAAAGACGGTTGGTTGTAAATAGGTATACAAAGATGAAGTTTAAAGAAGATGGAACCCTTGAAACATATAAGGCGAAACTAATTACGAAAGAATATACACAAACCTATTGGGTAGATTACCGAAAGACCTTCGCTCCAGTAGCAAAGATGAACACAGTAAGAATCTTGTTATCTCTAGTAGCTCATTTAAAATGGAAAATTTAGCAATTTAATGTGAAGAATGCCTTTGTACATGGAGATTTAGAAAAAGACGTATACATGAAATGCCCACCAAGATTTGATGGGGAATTTAGTTCTAATAAAGTCTGCAAATTAAAGATAATTTTGTATGGATTGAAACAATCACCAAGAACATGGTTTGGAAGATTTACCAAGGCTATGGTGAGATTTGGCTACAGACAAAATCAGGGCAATCACACTTTATTCATCAAACACTCAAAGGAGAGGAAATCACTATTCTACTAGTATATGCTGATGACATCATTATTACTAGGAATGATGCATAAGAGAAAAAGAGGTTGAAAGCAAACCAGCTCAAGAGTTTCAAGTCAAGGAGTTAGGCAAACTAAAGTACTTTCTTGGGATTGAGGTGGCATATTCTAGACGAGATATTTGTATCTCAATGGAAATATATACTAGACTTGCTAAAGGAGATGGGCACTTCAGGAAGCAAGGCTTCAAGCATTCCTATTGACCTAAATCATAGATTAAGCTGAGAAGACAAGCGGGACATAGTTGATAAAGAATGCTACCAAAGGTTAGTTGGGAGATTAATTTACCTCACACAGATGGCCTGACATATCCTGTGCTGTAAGTGTGATCAGTTAGTATACGCATGATCCAAGAGAAGAACATCTACAAATTGTTCACAAGGTTCTTCAATACTTAAAGGCTACTCCAAGAAGGGAATTTTATTTTAAAAAGAAAATGAGCTTTCAGTTGAGACTTACACTAATGCGAACTATGCAGAATCTCTAACAGATAGGAGATCTGCTTTTGGCTATTGTACTTTTATAGCTGAAAATCTGATTACTTGGAAAAATAAAAAACAAGTGTTGTAACAAGATCAAGTGCTAAAGCAAAATTTTGAGCCATGGCATATGGAATTTGTGAATTCCTATGGCTTAAGATTATTCTGAAGAATTTAAGGATTAAGGCAGATAAACCAACGAGATTATACAGTGATAACAAGTCAGCTATTAGCATAGCCCATAACCCAATCCAACATGATCGCACCAAACACATTGAAGTTGACAGACACTTTATCAAGGAGAAATTGGATAATGGACTTTATCACTACTCCCTATGTGTCATCTGCAAATCAACTAATTGATGTTCTAACTAAAGGGTTATCAGCTTCAAGGTTTCAGAAAATCGCAAGCAAGCTAGGAATGGAGGCCATTCACTCACTAGCTTGAGAGGAAGTTAAGATTCATTGAATTATTTCTAAATTTTTTTACTCTAAATTTATAAATAACTAGAAATTTGGAAGAGATTTCTTTGACTTGATTTAATTTGATTTTTTCTATTATTATATTTCCTTTATTTTTTTTCTTAAATTGAAACTTTCTTATAATAAGAAGAGGCAATCTCCTTTATATATAAGACAACACTACTCCAAACGAATAAGAAGGAAATATACAAAACTTCTTCAGGATTACACAAGCTATAATGAATCTGATGCTTCAAGTAGCTGGAAGGCACACTAGTGCAACCCTATGTCTAGTCTTTTAGTCAATGAAGAGATCTAAACTGTCTTCTTTTTTAACACCACTTCTCAAGTTAAGTTGTATATGTCATATATAGTTAACTTGGACTTGATTTCTCTGAGTTTTTATGAGTTCAAAAATTTTCTAAAGATGTTTGTTAGTTGATCTCCTGATCTAATATAGACTAGCTTAAACTCTTGATTATATATTTTATCACTGACAAAATGAAAATCCGCTTGAATATATTTAATTCACTCATAAAATATTAAATCATTTATGATACAAACTATTGTTTGATTATCACATAAGAGTTGTAGAATTTTCTTTATTAGAAATCTTTGTTCATTAAAAAATAAGCGTAACCACATGATCTCACATGTAACTAGATAATGGATTTGTACTATACATTTGCACTTAACCTACCTGCTACTATCTACTTTTCAATTTTCCAGATGATGAGATTCCCTCTAAGTTTCATACAAATATCATATGTAGACCATCTGTTCATTAGTAAGCCATCAAATTTCCATTAGAATAACTATTTTTTTCTATATCTTCTTGTAAATCAACCTAAACTCAAGTGCAATTTTGAGATATCTTAGTATTGGATATACAACTTCTAAGTAGAGTTTCTTTAGTTCTTACATGAATTGATTTACCACTCTCACAACATAATTAATATATGATCTACTTATGTTAAAGTAAATGGGCTTACCCACCATTCTCCTATACATTTTTGCATTTTCTAACAGTTCTCCTTGATTTGCATACAGTTTTGAGTTTGGATTTATTGGAACTTTGATTGTTTTACTATCAAGTATACTTGTATCTTTCAGTATATCCAATACATATTTTATTTAAGACAAAACTAATTCTTGTGGTGAATGTGCTGCCTCAATTTTCAAGGAGTAATGTAACCTCCCTAAATTTTTGCTTTAAAATTTAGAACTTAGGAATTCTTAGGTTGACTAATCCACTTTGTGTTATCTTCTATTAAAATTAAAATAATATCAACATATACTACCAGAAAAATAACAGCTTATGTATAGTTAGTTGTACTCCTTTTAAAATCATACTTCATAAGTGTTGAACTAAATTCTTCAAATCAAGCTCTTGAGGATTGTTTAAGTCCATGCAATGATCTCTTCAATTACACACTACTTCTCAATTTCTTCAGCTAAAACAAGTAGCTTAGTTGTGTATATTTTTTCTTGCAGCTCTCTATGAAGAAAAGCATTCTTGATATCTAACTATTACATACTCTAACATTTATTTATTGCAAGTGAAAGCATTACTATTGGAAATTTTTTTAAGTAGTATATTGCAAATATTTGAGTATCTCTTAGTCACTAGTCGTGTCTTATGTCTCTCTACACTTCCATCTGTATTATATTTAATAGTAAAAACCACTTGCGCCCCACAATTGGTTTGTATGTTGATCTTAGTATTAGTTCCCAATTACTATTCTCGTGTGAGAACCCTATCTCAAGCACCATTGCTTCTTTTCGTTTCTTATATGCAAATGTCTCTTTTACTATTTTAGGAGCTCCGTCCACTATTAATGCATGGGAAAATTTTTTGTGTTGGAGTCAATAAAAAGTATGAGACAAATCTCCATATTGGTTGCCTAGCGCACTCTCTCACTTTTTCCTTATTGCAATGGGACAGTCCTTCTCATTTCTCTATTCTCCTTCATTCTACTTAAGTTATAATTAATCAATGAACTCTTCCCAAGATGAATCTAATTGGTTGAGATTTTGATTTGTGATCTCACTTTATTTCTTCCTTCTATAATACACTAGTGTCTTATTTGATTGTTTGTTGATTGATTCAACAATATTTCTAATGGGTTATGTAAAGAGAGATAGGATTTTGTCTTGCTCTATGTTTTAGTCATTCATTTTATCTTCTAGACATTCTTGTCCCTTATTAGAATAATATGTCAATTTCTTATAAAATTTTACATTAGTTGAGACATAAGTTTCATAAGAATTTGGATCATAATATTTACATCCTTTTTAAGTCATGCAAAAAATACATTTGAGTTATCTATGTCCAAATTTATCCTTAAATGCATTATCGTTATAAGCATAACGTAAACAGCTAAATATTTTTAGTAGTTGATGGAAGATATTTTCATTTGGACGAATTAATTTCAAAAGGGCTCTTATTATTTAATTTGGGTGTGAGAGTTTTGTTAATAAAGTATAATATAGTGACCACTACATCACTTCAAAAAGATCATAGTACATATCTCTCAAATAATAGTGCTCTTATAATCTCTGGTATTCATTTTGAATAGATAAAACTAAGTTACTTTAGTATAATCATATATAAATATTATAAAATACTTATAATCATTTTAAGATGGTGTTCTACTAATACATACATCATTGTAAATTAAGTTAAAAGAAACAATACTAATTTTATTCACTTGAACAAATATACTGATTTATGATACTTAGCATACTAATACTCGTGACATAACCAATTACTTGATAACTTACTACTAGCGAACAATAATTTAAGTATATGATGTGACAAGTGACCAATTCTACAATGCCACTTCACAATTTTTTCCTATCGAGTTAACAATACCTTTGAGGTTGATGCATCATCCTTCAAGATATAGAGACATTTGTCTTCTAACACATTAATCTTCTTCTCTATGTGAAGGACTATGTAGAATAAAAGATTATTAAAAAATTTAAACTTTTTGCGAACTAACTAATTGACAAGAGGTTAACAGGGAACAATGAAACATATATTATCATTTCCAACAATAGTTGAAGTTAGTTCATTAGACAATGTTGCAAATCTTGTGGAGGTAAGCTCACTGAAATATTTAAACCAAAATTTGTTACATGTCATATGGTCAAAAGCTCTTAAATCAATGATCCAGCGGTTTGTTTGATTGGTTTGACTAGATGTTGTAGGATTTTTACCTTCGACTATGAGAACAGATGTTTTCCTAATTAAATGATCATATTCAACCTTTGAAATGATAACCTGAGTCTATGTGTATGCTCCCTATTTTTTCTTGTCTCCTTTTGATTCAATATGTAGGTCTATGTACAAATTACTAGCTCATGCTAGTTTGTCTATCACCAACTAACGTCTATCAATATTATAATTTGGTTTTTCAAACTTAGTACACATTACATAACTTCTACATTTTTCTCTACCAATGAAACCTCCTCTTTCTTTACCTTTAGCTAAAGTTTCTCCTCTACCATATGTTGGGTCCTATCCTGAGAGCATGACCAAACTTTCTTTCATATTCTTGTGATTTGAAGAGAGAGCATTGCCTGTCTAAAGTATTTGCTATATATTCTTTATTGAAGGTAGTTCACTTTCACTCAAGAAACCAATTTTATGCTGCTCTTACTATGGCTCTGATACATGAAAAAATTGCATAATTTTTTGCTACTCATAATCCTTCCTGTTTTCTTATGTCATTGCTAGTTTGTAATATTCTAGTTCATTCCATATACCAGATAGGATATTAAGTAGGAGCTCAACTCCTTGCTTTTTTGACGTAGGTTGTATATTTGTTTATGAAATGAAAAAACACGTGATAAATTACTCTTGCTTTCATACATTTTTTGCATTTTCTCTCAAATAGCCTTTGAACTATCATAATAGAATAATTCATAATATATTTTAGATTTTATATTGTTCAGGAGGGCAAACATCCTTCAGAGTCCTCTTCTTCCAAATCTTTCACCTTCGAGTGATCCTTTGGTGACATACTTGTATTTTTTATGAGATTACAAATGGACTTTGCCCATAGAAAATAATTCTGAATGCTTTTTAATTTTGTGATAGTGATATGCAAGTTGTCTTCTTCTTTGTATAACTTGCAGTCTTCACTTGCAGTCATCCATCATCTTCAGATGTTGCTCTAGACTTCCTACAATTTAAAGCTCTTATATCATGTTAAAATTAGGATTTCTGGACTATAAATCTAGGAGTTTTGGCCAATAAAGATAGTTTAAACTCATCTAATTGCTACTAACATTATAAAAAAAAATCATGATACGAAACCTTAGCTCTCTTCATCTATAGAAAAAGAACTTCTACTTGTTCTCTACTATTCCTACCCCGGTTGGACTCCAACTTGATTACATAAATTTTTGAATTTTGAACTTATTGGATTTTCGGTTACACGAGCTATGATGAATCTGAGGCTTTAAGTAGTTGGAAGACACACTAGAGCAACCCTACTTTGAGTTTTGAGCCAGTGAAAAAATATAAGCTTTCTTCTCTTTTAACAATAAAGATATAAGATCTCACATGTCCCAAAGCTACTACCTCATATTATGGCTCTGCACTAAGTCTTGCTACAATAGCTTGCATTTTACTCTTCCAAGTCACTAGATTTCCTTCAACAAAAGTGAAAAAACCTAAAGCAGATTGCCTATTAATTAGCAAATCTACCCAATATACATTTGTGAAGCATTGAATTTGCAAATGGTCATGCTTTGAATAGCACAAGCCAACACCAGGAAACCCTTTTAGGTATTTCAAAATCTTGTAAACTGCTTTCAAATAAAGTTTATTAGGAGATTGCATAAATTGACTCACAATGCTAACTACAATGACAATATCAAGCCATATTACTGTGAGATAAATAAACTTTCCCACCAATCTTCTATACATATTGTAAGTCTATTTTTGGATATTTTAAGTTGACTATCAAATCATTGCCTCTATTACTTGTAAAATTTTGTGGTTGAAAATTTTAATGGGCGAGCTAGATATTTCTTTTAGCATTTCATTGAGTCTTTTATGTAATAATCAGGTAACAATACATATAACAACTAATATTGTTTTCCATGAAAGCAGAAAGCATGTAGAATTGGATCTTCATTCTGCAAGAGACCAAGTGCTCAGTAATACTCCACATTTGCATCATGTTAGATCTAACTTACAACCTATTGATATTTTTACTAAACCAGTTCACAGAGATCATCTCCAAAGAATGCTGACCAAACTAGTATGATTAACATCTAGACTCCGACTTAAAGGGAGTGTAGAAGTTAATAAGTAAGGACTCATATTTGAAGATCAAATTGGGTCAAATAAGATCCAATCATATCAAATTCAATTCAATATGATAGGTATCTATGTTTAGAAGTGGGTTATCCTATATAAACCCTACCCAAGAGTACAAACATATGTACTTTGTATATTTCTCTTCTACTACTCAATGATAGTCTATTGATTCTCTTCTTCAAAATCCTAATTTCAAAACTCCATCTAATCTAACAAAATTATGATTTTAGGAAAGACTTGAGCTTTCCTATTGCCTTTGTGTCATCGCCTATTAGTGTAAGGTCCATGACTAGCAGTACAATTAGGATAATATCATCCACATAAACGACTAGTATGATGTATTTTCCATTGTCTTTTCACAAAAAATGAATAATCTACTTGGTTCCTCATAAACCTATAGGTAGTTAGGGCAATGTTAAATTTGTCAAACCATACCCTTGGTGATTGTTCAAATTATACAAGGCTCTTTTCAATTTACAATCAATTTCCTGCCCTTTGTTGTTACTAAGACCAAGGGATTGCATCATATAGACCTCCTCTTTCAAGTCATTATAAAGAAAAACATTATTGGCATTAAGTTGTAATATAGACCATCCCAAATTAATAGCCAAGTACAACCTTACTGAATTGAGTTTAGCGATAAGAGAAAATATCAAAGTAGTTTATATCATAGGTATAAGTAAACCCTTTTGCAACACGCATGGCTTTATTCCTTTCAATGTTGCCATCTGGATGATACTTTATAGTATAAATCCACATGCAATCTACTAGTTTCTTGCATTCTGATAATAGGACAAGCACCCAAGTTTGATTATGATATGAGGGGTCGAGATACTTGGCTATCTATAAAAGAAGTTTCAAGTATCATTGTTATATCTACTTCTCTTCTCTTCTTTAGACTCTTTGCTCTCTAACTCAAACCCTAGGGAGTTCAAGCTTTAGAACATGCATGAATTGTAGTGAAACGACTTGTTCTCGTCAATTACAATAGTCCCAGGGTAGCTTTGAGAAGCCATTCTACAACAATGTGGAGGGGCATGACCCAAGAGAGATGTTTCTTTCAAATTAATCCCCTACTTGATGAAATTCTTCTAACTCAAACCCTAGGGAGTTCAGGCTTTAGAACATGCATGCATTGTAGTGAAACGACCTGTTCTCATCAACTACAATATCCCCAGTGTAGCTTCCAGAAGCCATTCTACAATTGTGTGGAGGGACATGACCTAAGAGATATATTTCCTTCAAATTAATGCCCTACTTGATGAAATTCTTCCTTCCTTTTTTCTTTCCAAAATTTATTGTGTACTGCAATTTGGCTGCAGGGGCATCTTGGTTATGATCAAAATGAGAAAGGTAACTTCTTTGTCAATGGGCAATGGCAATCATTTTCAACCATTTTGGATGGAAATGGAGTCAAGGACAAAAGCACAATAAACCCAATCTTCTAGAAACAGACAGAATCATAACGTTTGCATGGTATGCAAACATTTAGGCATACATGGAAAGCAGCCTTCGTGGCAACTCTGCAATCTGGAGCATCGTGTTAGAGTTCTCAAAATAATTTTTCGGAGATTATAGAAAATGCTAGTTTTTTTAAGAAACCAATAGTTTGAAACCCAAGTTAATCCAAAAAAGAAATCACAAATTGCAATTCAAAGCAAAAGAAACATTATCAGAGAATCCATTATCAGACAATCCAAAGCCCGACCGATAACAAATCAATGCCGAATTCAATGTTAAAATCGAAGGAAAAAGATATGAGAAGGCGGAAAGGAGACCATACACGGGCTCGGAAGGCTGCCTTAAGCCGAGCAGGGGAGCAAGACTCGGGATCGACCCCAAGAATCTGGTAGGGAGAAGCCGTCCGCGAAGACAACCAATCCCCCTCCATTCCTCTGCAGCCGCCGTCGCCGCCGGCCCGACATTTCAGCCTCGCTGTTCTTCGATTCCGGGATCTTGTTGGGGAACTTTGAGGAGGCAGAGGCGAGAAGAAACTTAAGAAACTTGATCTCCGGTTGACATCAATGGGCCGCGGAGGAGAGACGGTTGTCGCCATGAGCGCTTTTCCGACGCTTCCCGGATGGAACTGGAATAGGATGTGGCTGGGAAGTGATGCAGGATTAACTACAGATTTTAACAGAACTAGGCAGTAGTGGGGATAGACTTGCCACGCGTATGGTTGAGCCAAGTCGTTGTGGGACGTTGAGAAGAAATTTCAAGTAAATGTAAATATTTTTAGATTACAGTAGATATTTGTATACCAAGAACCAGAAAATAATATTTAAACGTAATAAATAAGATGTTTATATATCTTTTTTATGTATATAAGTTTTAGGCAAAGCGGCTTAGTTGGTCACATAAATATCTTGTGAAAAGATTGTACAAACACTGTAAATATTTACTATTGTAATAAGCCTAGATATTTTATAGAGATATCTTACAAAAACTACAAAATATATTACTCAAAATTCTAATTACGTGGAGGTAATATGTTTCATGGAACAAATAATGTTAATTATAAAACCTGCAGTTGCACAATTTTTTATCTACAGCGATTGTGGACTTGATTGATAAAACCTTTTTTATAAAATTTGCGACTATACAATTCTTCTTTTTCAAGTTTTATGCAAAATAAAATAATCAATGTTAGTAGCCATCGTGTGGTAATTTTATGGATATAAAATTACGAAAATTTAATTACCTATTGGAGCCAGGGATGCTGGTTTTCGGTCAAGGTAATAGCATTTATGTACTATTTTTTTATATCATTAGTAAATTTTTTTCCAATTTCTGATTATTTTTTAAAAAAAAAACATTTCAAATTTCATTACTCGGTTTACGTGCAGATTTTTTTTTCTGAAGGAGATGGATTGACCATATCGTCTTTACTTATAAGAGACGTAGACAAACAAAAATAAAGTCAGATTAAGAAGGCTGGGTTTGCTTCTGAAGATAATAGCATTTATTTTTTTAATTATCAATAAATTATTATTAACCTTGTGCCATTGTTTTGGTAATAACAATTTCGGTTTTTGTAAAGAGTTTTAAATCTTGTTCCAAATGATTATATTTCGATCTGAATTGTTACAAAGCAACGGTGGACAAGTGGACTTGGCGGCCGGACAACTAAGGCAATCAAGTACGGCTTGACAACCAAGACTAAGCAAGTACAACGTATCTTGATCGAGAGAAGCGCGACAATGGGCCCCGCAACTAACTGTAAATACTTATTGATAATATAGTAAACCAAATTCTAACATTCCGAAGATATGAATTAAATCTAAAATTAATCCAAATTAGAGATCAGCTCCTTCTCCACAATTAGCAATGGCTTCGGAAACATTATAGCCATGTAAGGTTAATGGATAGCTCGTCAAACCACTTGCACCTTAGGTAAATACCCTCAAGAAGCTTGGAAGAGTCACACCAAATTAAAATAACTTCAAGTCAAATAAGCTCAAGGTCTAGACGATCAATCCAGAGGAGATCATATTTCTATAGTAGTAGTAGAAAGATCGGGATACAGAGATATTTGCTACGCAAATCTCGACCTTAATCCCAGCTAAGATAAAGGAATCAAAACATAAAAAAGATACACTAAGATAATGACTAATATTTGTTTTTCTTCTTCTTCTATTTTAAATTTATAATTATTGACTTAAGTGTCGAAGTAATCATCGCCGAAGAATACTTAACGGTCATTTTCATGATTTTCTTCTCTTATAAATTAATGAGACAAATATGTTCATCTTTGGATTTTGATAATGATCAAATTAATATTTAGTTATTTTTTAAGTTGTAATAATATTCAAAATTTGTAATGATCATCCAAGATTATAAAGGATCAAATCTCAAAGTTGAAACTTGAAGATAATGACTCGAAGATAAAGATAATAAAAATTTGAAAATAAAGTTTAAAGATCAAGTTGAGAGCTCAAAGAATATTCAAGATACAGAAGATCAACTGAAAAGTTCATACGTTTAAATTTTTATTTATTTTAATCGAATTGAAAATTTATCTCTAAGATTATTTTTTTAGAGTATTTGTCACATTAGGTCTTGCAAAAAGCTCTTAAGAGAGTTCTTTTACCAAAACTGGATGACCAGTTAAGTAACCGGATGACTAACAGAATGAATCTACCAAGTTTGACGAACCACAATCGGTCAACCAATTGTCATAAGTGATCGACTAGTTCAGATTTTCTATATAACTAACAGCTAATTTTTTGACCATTGAAGTGAAATTAGTTACAAGATTTCATCATCAACGGTTAGTTTCAACCCACGGATTATAAATAGGTTAAGATAGACTTCTCTAAACAACTTTTACAAGTTCAAATTTATTTTTGAGAAGAGGTAAAAAGTCATATAAGACTTCTAACTAAGGTTTTAAGTTTCGGTTTCGGTTTCGGTTTCAGTTTTGGCATCCAACGAAATCGATACATTTCGGTCGTTTCGGTTTCAGTTTTAACCGTTTCGGTTTCGGCCAAAAAATTTTTTTTAGTTATTAATTGTGTGTTGATCAGAGTTTGACTATACTTTGACTTTAAATTAAAAATACGATAAAATTTTGAAAATTTTTTTATACAAATTTAAAAATTATGAAAGAATTTATAATTAATTTTACCACAATATTAAATATTATTTTAATTAATTAAAATTAATTTTGATAGTTAACCACTATTTTGATATATTACTATATAAAAAAATATATAAGAAATAATATGAATATGATTAAAAAATTAAAAATTAACATAAACAAATTTAACTTATTATTAAAATATAATTGATACATACATAATTTATTAAATATAATGTAATACAACTGATCATCATCATCATCAGTTGAGTTTAAAACATCTGGATGTGGAATTATGAATTCAGTACCTAAATGATCTAGATGAATATTTATAGACATACAAGAATAATTAGCTCTGCACAATCTCATGATAGTGATTTACATGAGGTGAGATCGACATAAATTTTTTTTTGGCTTTATTTTCAGAGGAACAGTCATGCACGCATGCACGTAAAAAAAAAATCAACGTGTTTCGATCAAAATCATTTTCATTTCAGTTTCAAAAAAAATATTTTCTTTATTAATTATATTTTGACTAAAATTTAACTTTATTTTAATTATTTTTTAACTTCAAATTAAAAAAATTATAATATGTTTAAAATTTTTTAAAAATAATGAACAGTTACGTGAATAATATTATGTATATGAACAGTATCTGACAGAAACCAGCAAGGATGTCAGAACTAGATTGGCGATAGTGCTGGCCCCGGTGCAAGACCGACCTCAGCTTGCGGAAGTAGGGGCTAGGTCGGCAAGGGCGCGAGGCAGGCTAGCGAGTGAGCGGGGCCAGTCCAGCGAGGGCGCAAGCTCAGACACAAAGCCGGCGTGAGCTCGCCGCACGAGCTCGCCCGACAAGCTCCCGCCCACGCGCGTGCTCGCTCGGCGATCTCCCGTCCGCCCGCGATCGTTGGTGAAGATGAACAGTAAACCCCTAAACCAAAACCAAATTTAGAGTTTTGTTTCGGGTTCGGCCGAAACTTAAAACCTTGCTTCTAACCCAAGTATGCTCTGAACTTTCAATTTTATATCAAATTTTCACTACCCTTGAACTCAAACTTGAGAGATTTTGTAGAGTAGAAAAAATGTATTCTATTTTTATATATCTTCTTTATCATTATAACTCTTTTAAGTTATTAAGAGAGGATTAAGTATTCTTCTGGATTTCAGAAGATTGGTGAAAATGCACACTTCTCAGTTTATGAGAATTGGTTGATTGGCTTCGATGTGGAATGACATTTGTGATTTACAAGTTTATTGTAAGGGCATGACTTTATCCGAATGAAGCAATAACTCTAATGGAGAGTTTAAGTCCTCAGGATTTAAGTATAGATTGTAAAATAGGTACAGTTAGTTGTCAAACCACGTATATTAGTTTTTACTCTCTACTTTTTAAAATCTAGAAGAGCACTCAATCACCACCTAATAATCTAGAAGAGTTAAAATGATAAAAAATATAAAAATAAAATATAATTTGTCTCTCTACAAAGTTTGTCAAATTTGAGCTCAAGGGCAATGAAGATTTGATATAAAAATGGAAGTTTAGAGAGTACTTGGGCTAGAAGACTTGGAGTGCTTTTATCTCTTTTGAAAAATAAATTTGAACTTGTAGAAATTGTTTAGAGAAGCTCATCCTAGTCTATTTATAGTCTTTGGATCAAAACTAGGCATTGGGGATAAAATTTCATAACTAGTTTTGCTTAAACGTTAAAAAATTAATTGTTAGTCTCACAAAAAATTTGAACCGGTCGACCACTTATGACAATTGGTCGATTGATTATGGTCTGCCAAACTTGACAAATCCATTTTGTTGGCTATTTGGTTAATCAATCAGTTATCTGATTTTGGGAGAAGAACTCTGTTAAGAGCTTCCTATAAAATCTAGTACAATAAAACTCTAAACAAATAATCTGAAAGACAAATCTTCGACTCGTCTAAAATAAATAAAAAATTTAACTTGTGAACTTTGAGTTAATCTTTTGCATCTTGAACATTCTTTGAGCTTCCAACTTGATTTTTAAGCTTCATCTCTAAATTTTCATTCTCTTTATCTCTGAGTTATCATCTTTAAGCTTTAATCTTAAAACTCATTTCTTCAGAGCTTGAATAATCATTTGCAAATCTTGAACCTTATCAAAACTTTAAAAACTTATTAAATATTAGTTTGATCATCCTCGAAATTCAAAAGTCAATAATCTCCTCTTTTTTTATGATGAAAAACTATTCATAGGGAAAGCAAATAGGTATACTATAAAATAAATGCATATAAAAGTAATTAGACGTATTTTTAGGTATAAAGTTCAACTAGTAATGGATTAACAAGTTTCATAACTATGCATATGGTTTGCACTCTCTCTACTTTTCTATTTATCTTATGCACTTAAATTTGATATATTAATTAAAAATTATCCTACATATAATTATGAATTGATCATGCTCACATGCTTTAATTATTTTACTAATTCTAATTGAGTTTTGATCATCTACTTGGGCTTGAAGTGTTTTTGGGCTTATTGGTTAATGAAAACTTATTTTACTATTTGAAAACCTCTTTCCCCCCTCTTAAGTTGCTATTTTGGGCTTACAAGATCAAGCTAACTAATCAAGATCTCAAGAAGGCTCTCTATCAATGCTGGTGGTAAACTAGACTCCATTAATAATTGGTGCTTTCATTAAGATATGCTCTATCTTTTTACTGTTAATCTAGAGAACTTCCAGTGATCTTCCGGCCATCTTTGGAAGGTTGCGAGAGCATCATCCTCCAAGAGTCAACCTGGGGGGCAAATGGCATTGACACTCTAAAAATCCCACAACTCATTGGGGAGGCCCTGATGAGCAAAACCATCAAGCTACTTTGGTGGCTTTACAACAACCATTGCCCTAGTCTCAAGGAGTTCCATTATTTGCTATCCTTGAGGTACTAGTCAATCCCTCCTACATAAAAGGTCAATAGGAATTTTAAACACTAGCCACTATCATCCAGTTTATGACCCAATTGCTAAAGGTTCAAGCAGAACCTCCAAGACTAGTAGATACAAAACCAAGCCTAGGTGATGCAGAGCTTTTAAGCTCAATACACATAGTAATAGGCATAGGCTCAGCATGCTCCACCATTGAACTAACAATACGAGTTGCAGTCATACGAGGCAAATCAGGCATCTCATCCAAGCCAACAAACTCAAGCTGTTGGATACCATTAGGGTTAATCCGCTAGCTTCCCACTTTGATCTCAGGTGTCAAGGGAGCTTGAAAAACCCGACCCCATATATGAGCTAGTCGACGGGGTCACATACCACATCCATGTGAGTTAAGCATTAGTTAGAGCTAAGGTAGGAAGCTATAGAGAGACCATGCCACCAGCAATTTGGGAAAAGTCCTAGATGGGCATTCCACCAAATCACACCAAGTATAACATGTCCTTAGTCCCTAAACTAGCATATTCTCTTGTGCAGTAAAAGTTTAGATAGCCTCTGTACGAGTCATATAACGACACCAAGGATCTAGTAGACCAAATCAATACCTTTTGAAATACCATAATGATACAAGGGGCTTGGGACCTAACTATGTGCAAGGCCTTCTTAATGACATTATAAAGCCCAACTAGGGCTTGGTACTTTACACTATTGAAGCACTCTGTAACATGTTTTAATAATCTGGCAAATGAGTTTATGGGGCAGTTCATCTCTTTGGTAGCTCAGTAGAAGGACCCTTCTACACTCCAAATAATAAACCTAAAGGAAGGGAAAGCCATGGGGAGTATCTAGTTTGGTTTAAAAAAGTTTGGTAGGAGGTAACTAAGCTAGATATCTCCTTCATCCTTGCAGTGACAATAAATGGGATTCAACAAGCCAAGGTAGCTTATGAAATGGAGCATCAAACTCTCAAGTGGTTAGCTAAATTCATCCATTAAGCTAGGGAGCATATTGATATCAGAGAGGTAATGTTGACTAAGAGGGAGTCTAAGGGGAGTAGTAAACCAAAGAAAGAGCCCAGAGATGTGAATCATCTCGAGAGTCTAAGAAGCAACTCATTAAGCACAGGGAACATTGAAGTGATTTCCATACTGACACATCTCTAAATAACTCAAAGGTCAAGGTATTGGCTCAAATCAGGCATAGGGACTATTTGAGGTTACCCACCTCTTTGCTTCAATAGGCAAAAATGAATAAAGCCAAGTATTGTAAATTCCATAGGGACCACAGTTACAACATAGAAAGAGTGCAAGCATCTAAAAGAAGAGATGGATATTTTCATCCAGGGGAGCTCTGCCAATTTGTCAAATGCAAAGCCAACACTATAGAACCCCAGGGATAGAAACAAAACATGCAAGAATCACCATAGAGAAATCCCACTCTCAAACTCCACAACTCTTGGTGAAAAGACACTTGTACATGATCCTTATAGAACCTCCTAGTCAAAGTAAAGTTTTGTTGTCAACTAGAAACCACCAAACCATCACTTGGGGTAGGAGAAGGTGAAGAGGTAACACTGCAAACTGAATCCTGAATGTATAAAATTTTCAACCAAGGATCTAGGAGTCTCATCCACTCATAATGATGCACTAGTCACCTCGACTATCATAGATTGGTACATCTTGCAACATATCATGGTGGATATGGGCAACTTGGTGAATATTTTATTCACCCAAGTCTATGACTAGATGAAGATATTGCAGAAGCTACAATCCTTTGTTGGAATATCCACTCAGTTTATAGGCAATTTAGTCACCCTCCTCGACATAATCAATTTTCTATTTAAGAATAGGAGAGAGCCTAAGTGATGTCATGGTGGAGTAAAAGTTCATGGTGGTTCAGACTAGTTTGGCTTGCAACATCATCTTGGGTCACCCAGATCTCAATCAACTTTACACAATAATCTCAACTTTTCACTTGGTAATGAGATTTCTAACTAAAAATTATAGGTGACGCATGGGAAGATCAGACCCTAGCTCAAAGATGTGAGGTGACATACTGGAAATATAATCTAAGCCAAAAATGGACAGCCTCAATGATTGAGGAGACTCACAACCAAGCTTCCAAACAAAAGTAGGCACATGTCGAACTAATAGAATAGCTCATCAACTTCATTGTAGATGAAAGCTTAGAAAAAAAAAAATTAAAGCTCGATGTGAACCTCCTTGACTCTCTAAGAATTGAATTAGGGGAGTTGCTAATGAAAAGCTAAGATGACTTCACCTAGGTCTCGAAAGACTTACCTAGCATTGATCCCTCAGTGGTATAACATGAGCTAGCGGTGGCTAAGGACCACAAATTAGTCAAGTAGAAGAAGAAGCACTTTACCTCAGAGCAATAAAAGCCCATCACTGAAGAGGTAAAGAAACTCCTTAATGCATATTTTATTAGAGAAGTTCGACATCTAGAATGGCTTGCCAACTTCGTAATATTAAAAAAAGCTAATGGAAATTGATGGATTTACATAGACTTCATTGACCTAAATAAAGTTTACATGAAGGATAAGAACCCACTCCTGAAGATAGACCAATTGCTAGATTTCTACTTTGGGTCATCAACTTCTCAATTTTTTTGACATATTTTTAGGATATCACTAGATCTTAATGCATCCAAAAGATGAATAAAAGACATCATTCAGCACTGACCAAGGTATATTTTGTTACATCGCAATGTCTTTTGGACTAAAACTTGCAGAAATGATGTACCAGAGGATGGTGAACTATCTTTGAGTCCCAACTCAATAGAAATGTGAAAGCATACATTGATAACATGCTGGTAAAGAGTCATTGAGCTGAAGTATATCTCACTGAGCTAGAGGAGACATTTGAAATATTATAGAAGCTTAGAATGAAGCTGACCCTAGAGAAGTGTACATTTGGAGTGGGCTCAAGCAAATTCCTTAGTTATCTAGTCTTGGAATGAAGAATTGAAACAAATTCAGAGAAAATCAAAGCAGTAATGCATATGAACCCATCAAGCTCGACCAAGGAGATGCAAAGACTCACGACTGCTTAGCTGCACTAAATCACTTTCTATTTAGGTCGGATGAGAAGTGTCTTCCTTTCCTCAAGGTGTTAAAATAGAAGTCCAAATTTTGATGGACTCAGGAGTTCCACCACACCTTTGCAGTACTAAAATAGCACCTCTTGGAACCCCTCTACTAATTAGATATGGGAAACACAAGTCAGATTGAGTATTCCACTACTCTTCTATTTGGACTCAACTTGAGTCTAAGAAATTAAAGATACTTAGTAACTCTAAGCTTGTATGTTTGCAGGCAATAGGAGAATATGAGACAAAGGACCCAGTAATGGCCCAATTCTTGGCTAAGGTGCATAAGCTTATAGGGAAGATGGACAATGTGGAAATGCATTGGATATCAAGGGACAACAATGCAAAGGCAAATGCCTTAGTGTGCCTAGCCTTAGCTTTACCAAACTTACTGCTACAACAAGTCTTCATGGAGAACCTTAGGCAATCATGCTACTTCACTATCTTTGAGGTAAATATTGTAACCGAGGAGCCATGTTGGATGGGCCCTATAGTGAGCTGCCTCAATGGGGGAAACCACCATAAGACTCAAGAGAAGCTCAAGGATCAAAACACTAGCGACAAGCTTCATATTATTAGAAGGGCTCCTATACAAGAGGTCATTCACACAACCACTCCTTCATTACTTGGTATTATTTGAAGTAGACTATGAACTTTGGGAGATATGCGAAGGAATATACAGAAGTCACTGAGGTGAATGAGCCTTAGCTCACATGCACCTTAGAAAAGAATTCACCGGATGAATATGGTGGCTGAAGTGACCAAGTTGATTGCTAAGTGTGAGTAGTATCAGAGACATGTCTTGATGTACTACAGTCCAATAGTTCAACTTCAACAAACACTAGTCACCAGGCCCTCTAACCAATAGGGAATGGGTATCCTGGGACATTTTTCACTAGCCTTAGGACAAAGGAAGTTCTTAGTAGTGGCAATTGATTACATAACCAAGTGGGTGAAAGATAAATTGCCTAGCAATAATTATTAAGAAGAAAATCCAAGAGTTCTCCAGACAAAACATCATCTACCAATTCAAGCTACCACAGGTGTTGGTCACAAACAATGGAAGCAATTTGACAACTTAAAATTCAAGTAGCCTCCACATTAAGTAGAGGCTCACCTTGGTGGCGTATCCTTAGTCAAATGGATTTGCTAAGATAACAAATTTAACCTTACTTTTAGGGGTGAAGAACTATTTGGAGAGAGCAAAATGGGCATGGGTTGAAGAGCTGCTCCATGTGCTATGGTCATATAGAATCGCCCCTTGAACTACAATCGGTAAGTTTGGCCTTCCCTTACTTTGAACCAAACCTTGCAACCCTAAAGTGAATGAGGCAAACCAAAGGGCTAATAAAGATATCCTATTAGGTGTTTGGGAAAAAGCTCACACAAGGGTTGCAAAAAATTAATGCCACATAGCTCTTTACTACTGTTGGCTTTATGGTGTCTCAAATCCGGATTTTTCAGATAGTCTTAATTATATTAGGAAGTTATTTAGTGGGTCTAATCCTTATCTAGATTTATCTTCTACTAGAAAATTTAAATTAGTAGAAGTTTTATTTGAGACAGTCTTATACTTTGACTCAAACACAGTTAGGCCACATTTATAAATACTCCATTGATGTAAGGGTTTCAATATAGAGTGAGAGAGAGAGATATAGATCAATACTCTCAATATGTCTTGTGACGGTTAGGTTACTTAGTCTTTTATGAGAGTTAGTGATATTGAAGTTTTGTCTCCATCGTTGTAATCTTCTCCTTCTCTTCTCATTAATACAATATTTTCTGGATCGTCTTCGCCGCATATATATCTTCTCTGCTATCTTTTCCTCTTTTCTGTTCTTCCTCTATATCGTGAATTGTGATGGACATTGATATTTTCCGCAACAAGTGGTATCAGAGCTTGGTTCAATATATCTACTACGAAGTTTGATATAGAGAAATTCAATGGAAAGCAAGAATTCTCTATTTGGCAAGCAAGAGTCCATGCAATTCTTACTC
The DNA here is from genome assembly GCA_005019695.1 of Trichopus zeylanicus subsp. travancoricus. Classification (NCBI taxonomy): domain Eukaryota; kingdom Viridiplantae; phylum Streptophyta; class Magnoliopsida; order Dioscoreales; family Dioscoreaceae; genus Trichopus; species Trichopus zeylanicus. Next base: position 425,505 of record RXID01014269.1, read on the forward strand.
AATAAGGATTGAGAAATACATTGGAGGACGTTAAGCCTGAAGATGTCACTGAAAGTGTCTGGAAAAACCAGAAGGCTAGTGCACATAGCACAATCATCCTCAGTCTCACCGATGAAGTACTCTATCTATTTCTTGATGAAACATCACCTTCAGAGTTATGAAAAAAACTGGAGAAATAGTATTTGAGTAAGTCTATCTTAAATCGAGTTTATTTAAAGCAGAAGCTCTTTAATTTTCGAATGACAAAAGGTACGAATATAGTTGATCATCTTAATGCTTTAAATAAACTTATCTCTCAATTGTTAAGCATTGATATTAAAATTGAAGATGAAGACAAGGCAATTATTTTATTATCGTCCTTACCTCTTTCTCTTGAGAATCTTAAAACTACTCTAATGTATGGGAAGGATTTGAAATTTGACGATATTTCTGCTGCCCTTCTATCTAATGAATATTTGAAAAAGATTGGAGGGGATGTGTCACACTCAGAAGCATTAATTATCAAAGGTCGTACCAAAGAAAGATCAAGGACAGGTCATTCTAGATCCAAATCCAAAGAATAAACTACAGATATTGTAAGAAGATGTGACATATAATTAAATATTGTTGGAAGCTCAAAGCAAAGAAAGAAAGAGAATCTCAATCTAAAGAGCAAGCCAAAGAACAAGTGTCAGTTGTTGAAGGGAGTTCTGATGATAATTTGGGTAACGTTCTCTCTATTAGTTCTAATTTTGATCATTACCATGATATTTAGATTCTTGATTCTGATTGTTATTACCACATGTGTCCTAATAAGGATTGGTTTGAATACTACAAGTCCTATGATGGTGGTTTGGTTTTGATGGGTAATAACAATCCATGCAAAACTGTTGGAATTGGAACAATCAAAATTAAGATGTTTGATAATATCATTAGAACTCTTACAGATATTAGACATGTTCCTGATTTGAAAAAGAATTTGATCTCTTTAGGTGCTTTGGATTCTGTTGGTTATAAGTATTCTACTAAAGGTAGAGTTCTTAAGGTTGCTAAAGGCTCATTGATAATAATGAAGGGCCTAAAGCATGGAAATTTATATGAGTTAGTAGGAAAAACTGTTGCAGGTGGAGCAACAATTTCTCAGGCTTCTTCTTCTGATATGACCCACTTATGGCATATGCATCTCGGTCATATGAGTGAGCAAGGTTTAAGCGAGCTCAACAAAAGAAAATTACTGAAAGGTCTCAACTCATGCAAATTGGATTTCTACGAGTATTGTCTTTATGGTAAATAGTCCAAGGTAAAGTTGAACACTAGTACTCAGTGTACTAAAGGCTTAATTGATTATATTCATTCTGATGTGTGGTGCTCTCCTATTCCATCAAAATCTGGTGCTCGTTATTTTGTCAGTTTTATTGATGATTTTTTCAGAAAAGTGTGGATTTATTTTTTGCATCACAAAGCCGAAGTGTTTTCTGTTTTCAAACAGTGAAAAACTTCAGTTGAAAAAAGGACTGGTAGAAAAATCAAATAGCTCAGAAGTGATAATGGCGAAGAGTACAAATCAACAAAATTTCTCAAATTCTGTGAAGATGAAGGCATCAAACGCCACTTTACCATCCCAGGAAAACCTCAACAAAATGGTGTGGCTGAAAGGATGAACAAAACCTTGTTGGGGAAAGCACGTAGTATGCTAAGTACAGCTAATCTTGATAAAGATTTTTGGGCAGAAGCAGTCAATACAGCATGCTTTATTATGAATTACTCTCCTCAAACAGCCATTAATTGCAAGACTCCTGAAGAGGTATGGACTGGTCAACCTGCAAATTATTCTTCTTTAAAGATTTTTGGTTGCCCTGCTTATGTGCATGTTCTCAAGGATAAGTTAGATGCATGTTCCAAAAAGTGTATTTTCCTGGGTTATGCCAAAGATATCAAAGGCTATCATTTGTGGGATCCTACTATTTCAAATATAATTATTGAGAGAGACATAGTATTTGATGAAAGTGTTATGCTAAACTCTCTCAAGAAAGATCCCAATGATATAATGCAAGTGGAGGTGGAGCAGGTAGTTCCTTCAGAAGAAGATATTCAGGGTATGCCCAACTCTCAAGAAAATTCTAAGAATCAAGTTTCTGAAAAGACTCCACTTTGAAGATCTCAAAGAAAAATAAAACCACCTGAAAGGTATGATTTTGAAGATATGGTAGCTTTTGCTTTAGTTACTGACAATGGTGATCTTTCTTCCTATAAAGAAGCAGTGTAGGATAAGAATTCTTCTCAGTGGCAAGCTGTTATGAATGAAGAGATGGATTCCCTTCAAAAGAGCTATACTTGGGATTTGGTGAAATTACCAGAAGGTAAAAGAGCAATTGGTTGCAAGTGAGTATTTCAAAAGAAAGAGAATTTCTCTGAGATAGATGGTGTTAAATTTAAGGCCTGTTTAGTTGCAAAAGGGTATTCACAAAAGGAGGGTGTTGACTTTAATGAAATTTTCTCTCCTGTGGTTAAACACACATCTATTCGTTTTCTACTTGCTTTAGTTGCTTTTCATAATCTTGAGTTAGAACAGCTTGATGTCAAAACTGCCTTTCTGCATGGAGAATTAGAAGAATAAATTTTTATGCAATAGCTTGAAGGGTTCATCCAAGAAGGCAAGGAAAATTTTGTCTACAAGTTGAATAAATCACTTTATGGTTTGAAACAGTCTCCAAGGCAATGGTATAAAAGGTTTGACAGTTTTATGCTGGAACAAGATTTCATCCACTGTAAATATGATTGCTATGTTTATTTTAAGATGCATGCCAATAACTCGTTTATTATATTGCTTCTTTATGTTGATGATATGCTAATCGCTACTTAAGACATATCTCTACTGAATGATCTAAAGTTTAAAATGAAAAAAGAATTTGAGATGAAAGATTTAGGTACTGCAAGGAAGATTCTTGATATGGAGATTGATCGAGATCGAAAGCGTGACAAATTATGGCTCAAAGAGAGCAAGTATCTTGAGAAGATTATTTCTCATTTTCACATGCAGAATTCAAAACCTATCAGTACTCCTTTAGCATCTCACTTCAAGCTTTCAGCTCAACAATGTCCTTCTATAGATGAAGAGCATGTATACATGGAAAACATCCCATTTTTAAGTGCTTTTGGAAGTCTAATATATGCTATGGTATGGATAAGACCTGATATTACACAAGCAGTCAGCGTTGTTAGTCATTACATGACAAATCCAAGAAAAGAGCATTGACAGGCCGTGAAATGGCTATTAAGATATATCAAAGGTACTCTTAATATTTGTTTATATTTTGACAGGAACACAGTGCAAGAGGCCAAAATTATTGACTACGTCGATTCAGACTATACTGGAGACCTTGATCGACGCTGATCCCTCATTGGTTATCTTTTCACTCTTTGTGGAGGACCTATTAGTTGGAGGTGTACCTTACAGTCAACTGTAGCATTATCTACAACAGATTCTGAGTATATGGCAGTTATAGAAGCCGTCAAAGAAGCTCTATGGCTAAAAGGTTTGGCAAGTGAAATTGGTTTTTCTCAATATATTCTTCCTATTTTTTGTGACAGTCAGAGTGTCATACACCTTGCGAAGAATCAAATGTACTACACCAAATCAAAGCATATAGATGTTCGATTTCATTTTACTCGGGATATTATTAAAGACAGCGAGATTTCTTTACAAAAGATTCATACTTCAAGAAATCTTGCAGATATGTTGACGAAGGTGATTCCGATTGATAAGTTCAAGCTCTGTTTGGACTTGATCAATATTCAAGTTCATTGATCCTATCCCAGGAGGTAATGGCAAAGACATCTATTGAAGATTCACATTCATAGAATAAGATGATTCGAGCCAAGGTGGAGATTGTTGGCTTTATGGTGTCTTGAATCCGGATTTTTCAGATAGTCTTAATTATATTAGAAAGTTATTTAGTGGGCCTAATCCTTATCTAGATTTATCTTCTACTAGAAGACTTAAATTAGTAGAAGTCTTATTTAAGTCAGATCAGTCTTCTACTTTGACTCAAACACAGTTAGGCCACATCTATAAATACTCCATTGATGTAAAGATTTCAATATAGAGTGAGAGAGAGAGATATAGATCAATACTCTCAATACGTCTTGTGACGGTTAGGTTACTTAGTCTTTTGTGAGAGTTAGTGATATTGAAGTTTTGTCTCCATCGTTGGAATCTTCTCTTTCTCTTCTCATCAATACAATATTTTCTGGATCGTCTTCACCACATATTCTCTTGTCTGCTATCTTTTTCTCTTTTCTGTTCTTCCTCTATATCGTGAATTGTGGTGGACATCGATATTTTCCGCTACATACTACAACACCCAAGTATGAGCTTGAGAGCTACAACCATATTATTGGGTACTTTGTCATATCAGCCTCATGGACTAGGCTACTGAGTTGTTGTCTTCGAACTAGGAAAGACCTTACAAAGTGACTTAAGTCATGGTACTAGGAGCATTCAAGTTGGAGCATGTAAATGCCAAAGTGATGCCCCAAAGTTAGCATATAGACATCCTAAAATGATTGTTCCTATAATAAAATTATGATGCTCTTTGCTACCTAACTTGTCACTTGTATGGTTAAAAGAAATAGCTCAGTGACAAGCTATGGACTTGACCAAATGAAAGATATAACTCTAGGTTGCAGACCTATCCGAGGCAAAATTGCTTAGTGATAAGCAATTGGGAATGAAAGACTTAGCTCCTGATTATGGACCTATTTGAGGCAAAATAACTTAGTAATAAGCTATGGGCTTTACCAAATGAAAGATTTAGCTCTAGGTTATAAACCTATCTAAGGCAAAACAACTCAATGACAAGCTACAAGAATAACCAAATAAAAGACTTGGCACTAGGTTATGGACATTTTTGAGGCAAAATAGCTTAGTCACAGGCTATAGGCTTAGCCAAATGAAAGACTTGGCTCTAGGTTCTAGACCTATATAAAGAAAAAAAAGCTTAGTGACAAGCTATAGACTTGACTAAATGAAAGACCCAATTCCAAGTTATGGACCTATTCGAGACAAAAAAGCTTGGTGACAAGCTATGGGCTTGATAGAATGGAAGTTCTAACTCCTAGTTATGAACCTATTTGAGGTAAAATATCTAGGAGATAAGCTACAAGCTTGACCAAGTGAAAGACCTTGCTCCAAGTTACGAACTTGTTTTGAGGAAAAATAGGCTAGTGACAAGCTTTCGGCTTAATAGATTGAAAGACCTGACTCTAGGTTACAAACCTATTCGAGGCAAAATAGCCCAATGATAAGATATGAGCTAAACCAAATGAAAGACTAAATGTTAGATTACAAACTTGACCAAGGTAAGACGGATAGGTGACAAGCTACATGCTTGACCTACGCGAACAACCCAACTCCAAGTGAAACACTGACCAGAGCAAGAAGAAACATGCTGAGTGCCAAAAATACTAGGTAGAAAAGGCACTTCTCGGAGTTAATTACACTAAACATAATTTCTTTAAATCTGAGATATATGATGAATATAGTTGGTTAATCATTCTAAGGTAGAACTTGGGTTGAATTATTGAACAAGCTTATATAACTAAATTAATTTTGATTGAGGTTTAGTCAAACATATCATTTTCTCCAAGGTGGAACTTGGAAAATTCATTGATAATTAGCCATTTGAACTCTTGAAAAAATTTTAGGATAAAATTGGTTTTTGATTTGCTCACTGGAAATCCATGATTCATAATAGTTGGTTTATCGTATTGAAATTTATGCCAAGTTAAAACTTGTCTTGGGGGTAGCACCTTCCAACCTTGGAGTTGTCCCTAGTTTATATTCCTAAGTCAAAATTTGGTATAATGAGACTAATAAGGTTCATCTTCGGAATCACTACCAAGGCTAATCATGCGGCAAGAGATAGTGAAACCTTGCCCCTATATAGTAGTTCTTTAGATATTTTTGGAGTATGTGACTAGCCGATAGTCATCCCACTCAATGTCAGAATTAGGCACTTAGGGCTTTCTTATAGAGAGATCCTCAGAGACTCTTTGGATGAACCCTTCCATTTCATATCAATATGACCTCTTCAGAATCTTCTATTTAGGATATCTCTTTTATAGATATTCAGATTGGCTTGATTTGAGAGTAGAATGAGCTTTAGCATTAACCTGCTTGATCCTCTCTCAGAATGCCTACTTCTTTCTTTGACGCTTGTTGGTATAAAGCCTCTCAAAGTGGTCATAAAGTTATTCTAACTCAGACATAGAGTCATATTCATCGTTCGTGCCTTGTACACATAAGTCCTTTGAGGTCAATAGAATGCATCCTTTCACAAGTTCTAGAATTGGAACTTTGCCAAACCTAGTGAGTTGAGCATTTATTGTTGGATTTCCCAATAAAGGCTGGGATAGCTCATCAGTACTTACCTCAAATCTATAAGTCACCATGTGACAAGGGGCCATAAACTTAGATAATTGTCTCCGATAGTCTAGCTTTCTTGACCTGTCTTTGGAGTAAGTGGCATGAGCTATCATTTTTACCTAAGATCTTTTGTGTGGCTTTTCCTTTTTTGGTACCACCCTCTCCATCTTCTTGACTTTCTCACAGAGTATGGTAGTTGTATTTGACATGCTTTCTATGTGGGCAATCATAGCCTGCATGGGCTTATTCAACATTCACATTTACCCCTTGACAAACTTCATGTTAGTTGTAGCTAGTTTTTTCACAATATCTAGATATAGTTTGAGCATGCCATAGTTGTATTCATGAACAAACCACTCCCTAAGATAGTCATCTCAAGAGCAGCCATTAGGGAGATAGCAGGATCTTTCATGTCATTAGTAACACCTCCAAGAAATCTATTTGCTTCTTTTCACCTTGTGTCTTGAATTTCATCATCACCAAAATAATGGAATGACTTCGAAGGCTGACTTGATTATAGAAGTCTAGTAGTAAAAGTGGTAGGACATGTTACTACTGGGAGTTCATCCTTTGAGTTCTCAGTGTCGGAACCTTCAAGTAAAACTCTAAGTTCATTAGCGAGGAACTCCTCGAGAGTTACTTGGCTTCTTTCTCCTTAGACATATTTCTCTAGAGTATCGATGTATTCTTAGATGGTCAATTTCTTGATGTTGTATTCATCGAGTTGCACCATCTTCTTTTTCTTGCTTATGTTCTTTTTCTTTTTGATGCTTCAAGCAGGTGAGGTAGTTTGCTGTGATGAGGCTTTCTTCATCACCATCCTAGGCTCTTTAGGGTTTCTAGTCATCTTCTTCATTAGCTTCTTCAACCTTTTTGAAATATAAATATTCCATAGGTGCTCTTGCCCAGAGGTACATTATGCTTCTTCCCTGAAGAAGAACTTAGCAAGTGGTTCATGCTCATTGAACACAGTGATGTAGTTGATGTGTTCGGTGGGTGTTTCAAGCAGGGCTACTTTTGAGAGAACCAACTTGCTCCCTTGGTACTACTTTTCAACCCAATCTTTGAATATAAAGCAATCTTCAATGGAATGACCTAACATTCTGTGGTAAGGACAATAGCTTGGGTGATCTTTCTTATTGGCTTCATTTTACTTTTTGCATTCAGATAGTTGAAGGCCTAATTTTAGGAAATCCTAGAAGATTTTACCCACTCACTCTCTTTTCAAAGAATATTTCTTTTTGAGCCTTTATTGAAAATTATTGGATCATTCCACTTCCCCACCTCCTCTAAGAGTTGGTAGTTTCTAAGAATTATGCTTGTTACAGTGGGGTTCAGAGGTTTTTTCTGCTCAATTTCTGTGAATACTGCCACTTACATTCTTGAAAGGTTCTTTGTACTTTGTCTTGTCTATGTCTATTTTGAAATTTTGTGAACTAGGTAAAACCGGTTGGCCAATCCTTTCTAGCTTCTTGATTTGCATAATAAGGTCTTGAAAGATGTGGATAGAACAAGCACTCAAGTAAGGTACCATCTAGCCTCCCCTTATGTTGCCAAGAACCAAATTTATTGCCTCAAAATTGCTCACAGATTGCTACTAGTTGATACTGAGATTTCTCCACTATGTTATGTAGTCCAGGATCAATTCATTGTTGCACTTTGATGTCGAGATGAGGTTTGTAATAGTCACTTTGTCACTAACTCCTCCAAAGCTGATTCAAAAAGCCTCTTTCATTTGTTCCTAAGTATGTATAGATTCTGGTTGCAAACTGGCATACCACTCGAACACTACTCCTTTCAAGCTTGCTGAAAATTATTGGAGTAATAATGAAGGATTATTACTTGAATTCCCACATAAAGTCACAAAGTGAGCTATGTGTTATTCAAGATTACCCATGCCATTAAACTACTTGAAGCTAGGCATTATATATTCTCTGGGATACAACACTCGGTTGTGATAACTAGGGTATAGTTTATCAACATTATTTATCCTACTCGTCTCACTTCCTTGTCTCAACTATGCAACCACTATTTGTGGTACTTGCTATTATATATATGTTGGCAATTCAATATTATCAAGGATCCTTGAAATTGAGGATTGGGTATCCCTTGCTAGAGGAGGTGTTTGAAAAGGGCATAGATTTTTGTGGATGTTATCTATAGGAGATGCACCTTCCACCGTCTCTACTACTTGAGAGGGTTGTTGAGATCATTCTAACTTGTCAAGCTTTTGGCTCATTTGTAGCATCATTTTCATCGACTCCATGACCTTCTTTTGAGCTTCATTTTTCTCTTATCCTTGCTACCTTAGTTGCTCTTGTAGTACTTCTATAGTCATTTCTTGATTGGAGCTCTCAGTTATGACCAAGGCTTCTATCAAGACAAGATGATCCATGCTTTGAGAGTCAGGTCTTGGTTTTATGTCAAGGCTAACTTCTCCCATTAGTCACATTGCATCATTCAAGAGCTTGCTCATGGAGTGGGTCACCACACCTTTTTCTTTGACGTGGCAGCAAGGATTGGTGCACAAGGCCCCTTTGCTTTGAATTTCTTCATCAGTAAGCCTTATTCATGCATCCTTCTTTTGGTGTTTAGCTAGTTGGAGCACGAGCTCATGGTCCCTCCTAGAATCATGATGAGAAATGACTCTAATAGTGTGGGTGGTCTTCCTTTGTGAATTCTTATGCTGAGTTGCAGTTTTACAGTAACCCTTATGATTTTGCTTGGCTATTTGCCGCTTTGCCATAGTGTTAAGATAAGACTGAGCACCCTATAGTTTTATTTTACTCCTTTCTAAATTGCTTAATGGAGCAAAAGAATTGGAGGTAGGAATTGTAATGATCGACTTCATTCAAGAGGTAGGCTTCTTAAGTTGGCTAAACATTTTAGCAGCTCTTCTCTTGCTTGTGATAGTCAGGATGAGTTCTTCATTTATGCATGCCTTCAAACTTTCTTTTGGTTGCCCCCTATTAGGAGTTGTGTGGAGGTGATCAAAGACTGAGGTAAGTTTTGGTCCTAACCTCTGAAAGACTGATATCCTTGCTAGTTGAGGCATGACTTTTGTCCCTTCATCTCAATGACCCGTCTCATTAGGAATGATGATATTGGGCTTCTTTTCTCTTGATGGAAGGAGAGAAGTAGGCTTGTTTTGTGTAACAACACTTCAATTGGTGTAGTAGCAAGTGCCTTCTTGAACAAGACAATCTCAGAGATGGTTTTGAACTTAATTTGAACCTCAGTGGCTACCATTGGTTGGGGTAGATGTATAGCCGATCCTACTCCTAGGATTGTGGTATACCTCAGGGTAGAGATGTTCTTTGTTGATGTCATTTGATGCATTTTTCTGTAAAGGAGAACATAATTGATTATTCTTCGGTTGTATTTCTACCCTGTATCTATTATATTAGCAAGGTTTCCATGCTCGAAGGAGAAGATAAGCCTCATTAGGCATGCCAACATTTTTTAGATTAGTTTTGGTGGCCCAGGAGTGGCAGAGACCTTGGAGAGATACCTTAATATAAAAATCAGGTGGCAATTAAATTTGAATGCGTTATCAGGTGTTGTGAGAATATTGACTTACAATAGGTACAAGCTCTTATTGTTAATTACCCCAATAATTATTAGAAATCTCCTAAAGTAGAAAACCTAGCTAATAAAATAGAGACAAAAAAAAGTATTATTTGATTGATTTTAGAGATATGGTATATGGCTTAAGCAAGGGTATGCCTTTACTTTACAATGCATTTCACATGAAATTATGAAAAACATGAGAATAATGAAAGAAAAGAGAAGATAATGAGTAAGAAGGGGCTTTGATGTGCATTGTTGCCCTGTTCTCGTGTGCTTGGCCATGTGACATCTGACTTAGATGGGTCTTGACTCCATCTTTGGTGGATATTGATAACATGCTGACATGAGAGGTTGACTACCTTGGCTTAATCAGTTAACATTTATTCTAATCAGTTCTAATCTGATAATCAAAGGCCTTTTAGGCATGTTGTCAATCAGATGACTAGCTTGAGAAGTGCATGATCAATGGCTTGTAGGATTGACTAACTTGAAGGGCGCATCATCAACTACTTCTAGGGTTGACTAGCTTGAGTGGTGCATCATCAACTACTTTTGGGGTTGACTAGCTCAAAGGGTGTATCATCAATTACTTGTGCATTGGCTAGCTTCAAGGGCAGATCATCAACTACTTTTAGGGTTAACTAGCTTCAGAGTGTGGCTAATGAGTTTGAGTATATTGGTGTTTAACTTCTTTGATTCGGTAGCATCACCAATGACTTAGGGGTTAGGTATAACTTTGAAGGATGGCCGATAATTTTGAGTATATTGGCAATTAACTTCTTTAATTTTGTAGCATCACCAACTACTTATAGGTTGGGTATAGCTTTGAAGTGCGGATGATAACTTTGAGCATGTTGGCAATTAATTTCTTTGATTTGATAGTATCACCAATTGCTTTGGGTATAACTTTGAAGTGTGGCTGATAGCTTTGAGTGTATTGGTAATTAACTTTTTTAATTTGGTAGTATCACCAACTACTTATGGGGTTGGGTATAGCTTTGAAGTGTGGTGGATAGATTTAAGCTTGTTGGCGATTAACTTCTTTGATTTGATAGTGCCACCAACTGCTTATGAGGTTAGGTATAGCTTTGAAGTGTGGCCAATAGCTTTGAGTATATTGGTGATTAATTTTTTTGATTTGGTAATGTCATCAACTGCTTATGGGGCTGGGTATCACTTTGAAGTGTGGCCGATAGTTTTGAGCATGTTTGTAATTAACTTCATCAATTTGGTAGCATAACCACCAACTGCTTATGGGGTTGGGTATAGCTTTGAAGTGTGGCCAATAGCTTTGAGCGTGTTGGCAATTAATTTCTTTGATTGATAGCGTCACCAATTGCTTATAGGGTTGGGTATAGCTTTGAAGTGTATTGGCAATTACCCTCTTTGATTTGAAGTGACATTACCCACTACTTGTAGAGTTGAGTAAAGCCTTGGAGTGTTGCCAAAGGCTCTTATAGTATACCAAGCGGGGCTCAGTTTGACCCAGTTTAGTTTTATTTGAACTAGCTCTGGTTTACGTCAAGATGGCAACATCACCCATTGTTCATAGCCTTGGAGTATTGCTGAAAGTTTAGCATACCCTAGTGGGACTCAATTTGAGCCTATTTTAGTTCTATTCAAACTTCTTCGGGTTGGACTTGACTTGTGCTTTGGTTCACATTTGAGTACGATCAAGTTTGATTTGGTCTTGGATTTAGTTTGACCTAACTTGAAATTCAAACTTGATTTTGGTTTAATCCTGATTTAGTTCAATATTAGAACTTGACCTAGACATAAGTCTGATTTTATTCAATTGATTTTTGAAACTTGATTTGGTTAAGTTTAATTCGATGTTCAAAATTTAACTTGTGTCAAGTTCGATTTGATTCAATTTAATATTCAAAACTCAACTTTAGTTTGAGTATGATTTGAAATTCAATTTGAGTCACTTTACTTTAATCGATACAGATTGAGTGCCCTCGGGCTATCATAATAATATTATGGTGAGCTTGTGAGCTAGCTATAAGTTCAAATTGATTTCTGGACAAGATTGCAGGCTTGTCCTAAGTCGATTGATTGTCAAGGATACCGCAGGCTAACCTAAATCAATTGGTTATTGGGAGAGACCATAAGTTGGCCCTAAACTATCTTCACTTTTGGATGAGATTGTAGGCTGGTCCTAAGTTAATTGGTTATCAGGTAAGCCTACAGGCTGACCCTAAACCATCTTAACTTTTAGGCAAGACCACTGGCTAGCCCTAAGTCTATTGGTTATCGAGTGAGACCCTAGACTAGCCCTGAACTATTTTGACTTTTAGATGAGACCACAAGCTGGCCTTATGTTGATTGATCATTAGGCGAGACTGCAAGTTGGTCCTAAACTATCTTGACTTTTGTACGAGACTGCAAGCTGGTCTTAAGTTGATCAGTTGTTGAGTGAGATTGCAGGTTGGCCCTAAACCATTTTGACTTTCGAGCAAGATAGCAAACTAGTCCTAAGTTGATTAGTTATTAGGTGAGTCCACAGGATGACCCTAAACCATCTTAACTTTTAGGTGAGACTATATGCTAGCCCTAAGTCGATCAATTATTGGGTGAGACCACAGGCTGATCCTAAATCATTTTAACTTTCAGATGAGACCACAAGTTGGCCCTAGGTCGATTGGTTGTTGGGAGAGACCACAGGATGATCCTAAACTATTTTGACTTTCAGACAAGACCACAGGCTAGTCCTAAGTCAATCAATTATTAGGTGAAACCACATGTTGACCCTAAGCTATCTTGACTTTTAAGCGAGACTGTAGGCTAGCCCTAAGTTAATTAATTATCAAGAGAGACTACAAACTGATCTCAAACCATTTTGACTTTTAGGTAAGTTTGCAAGCTGACCCTAAGTCAATTAGTTATTAGGCAAGATCACTGGCTAACCCTAAACCATTTTTGTTTAGATGTCTTATTATTATTTTTTTATTATTTTATTTGATTCTTGTTCTTGTTCTTATTCTCACTCTCCTCCTTGTTGTCAATCTAAAAGGGTTCTCATTATCAATTCTTTTTTGATATAATGCCATGGTAATGAATGAGGCTACGAGTGGCCACGATGGTGATGGAGATTCGTCATCATTCTATACCACGAGTGGCTGTGGTGTTGGTAGGGATTCGCTATTGTATGAAGGACCATGGGTGGCCATGGTGTTGGTAGAGATCTATCATCATTTGGAGAGCCAATAGTGGCTATGGTGTTGGTGGAGATCTACCATCATACTGAAAGCCATGGGTGGCTGTGATATTGGTAGAGATCCACTAGTGCGAAACTATAGATGGTTGTGGTGTTGATGAACAAAAAAAAAGCCCAATGCGTTTAGATGCCTGATTCTTTCAAGTTTGGTCGTCTAAACTTGGGCTGCTGAGAACATGGGGTGGTTGACAGAGAATGAGGCCATGGGTGGCTATAATTTTTATGGAAGAGGGAACAACAATAGTAACAAGTGCGAGAAAATAATGACCTCACAAGGGACAAAGAGAAGAGGAGATAATGAAAGAAAAGACAAAGAATGGGATAAAATCTTATATCTTTTTGATCCCTTGTTGACACCTTCTTGCTCTCCTCCTAGATGATGAGATCTTCCCCAAACATCTTTTTCAATTCATGCAGAATTTGCCCAAGAATTGTCTATGAATTGTTATTAAAGTCATGTGTCCTAGCCCCCTTTTTATAGGGCCTTGAGAGGATCTCTAATTTTAGCTATTAGGATTTGATTAGAAGATTTGATGAGTATTCTCTTATCATAAACCCTATATTTGAATCTTAGATTGATATTCTCTGATCTTATACCATTCTTGTCGAAAAATCATATTGATTTTGATAGATTTCGAGAAGAATTTCATTTTCATTTTTGCAAATTTGTGACTGAATTAGACGTCCAACTGTGACTAGGGTTTCCACAGTCAGACTATATTGGTCATTTGGTTAGAACTAGATGTCTGATTATGAGTTAGGGTCTATGCAGTAGAACAAAACTAGACGATCAATTGGGAGTTAGTCATCCTGATGTAACTCCATTCAATTTTTGGGCCCAATTTTCAAGCCCTTTTCTATTTTAAGTTGGTCCAAATCACCCTAAATCAAGTTCAAAGTCAAACTCTAACTCGAAGTTGGGGTCGGATTGGAAAAACTACTTAAATAATGTAGACGAAACACTCTAATATCCTTTTATGAGAGTCATTATTTTCTAACTTCTATTGATGATTTTAGCATAAAAACTTGGGTGTATTTCTTGAAGGAGAAGTCGAAGGCTTTTAAAGCATTTGAAAGATTCAAGATTATTATAGAGAACCAAACTAGCTATGATATTAAAGCACTTTGATCAGATATGGAGGAGAGTTCATAGCTAACTTTTTGATGTTTATTGTAAGGAGCAAGGCATTCGGTGATTGTTGATGGCACCATATTCTCGCAACAAAATGGTGTCATTAAGAGGAAGAATCGAACCATACTTAACATGGTTCAAAGCATGCTAAGGAGCAAGAACATGCCAAAGGATTTTTGAATTGAAGTAGTAGATTGCACTATCCATTTGCTAAATAGGCATCCTAAAGAAGCTTGGAGAACATCACACCACAAGAAGCATGGAGCAGGATGAAGCCAAATGTTTCTCACTAGAAAATATTTGGGTGCATTGCCTATGAGCACACTCTAGATCAAAGGAGAATAAAGCTAGAAGATAAGAGTGCCAAATATATCTTCATCGGCTATCATGCTAGATTGAAAGCTTACAAGCTTTTTGATCCTATAGCCAAAAAAGGTGCATGTGAGCAGAGACATGGAATTCAGTGAATGAGGCAATTGGAATTGGCACATTAAGATGGAGTTGGTGGAAGAAGAACATCAACCAAAAGTAAATGCAGAAATAGCTATACCACTCATCTCCTTGTCATGATACTTTGGCATCAACTTCTCATTTAAGTGATGGTCCAAGGCCCTAAACAACAAGAAGCACTTGTGAACTTTATAAGGTAGACGATGAACTCAATCTCATTTGTCTATTTGCTAATGATGAGAATGTGAGTTTTGAAGATGTAATTAGAGATGAGAAGTGGAATGCAACTATGGATGAGGAGATCAATGTCAGAGAGAGAAATGACACATGAGAGCTTGTTAATCTTCCAAAGGGCCATGAACCCATTGGTGTTAAGTGGGTTTACAAAGTTAAGAAGAATTCTTAGGGCCAAGTGGAAAACTACAAAGCAATATTGGTAGCTAAAGTCTACAAACAAAAGATAAGCATTGATTATAATGAGGTATTTGCTCCCGTTGCTCGCATGGAAACCATTAGATTGCTTATTTCTATTACTACATGAAATTCATAGAAAATATTTCAAATGTCAAATTTACCTTCTTGAATGTTTTCTTTGAAGAAGGGTATGTGAAGAAACGTATGGGGTATATGAAAAAGGGTGAAGAAACAAAAGTGTTAAAGTTGAAGAAGGCACTATATGACTTGAAGCAAGTACCCTAGGTATGAAATTCTAGAATTGATGCTAACTGCAAAGCTAATATTTTTGTGCAATGTTCTTATGAGCATGCTTTATATGTCAAGGTGAAAAATGGTTGACTTGTATGTGGATGACCTTATTTTCATAATAAGAAAAATCAAATGTTTAAGGAGTTTAAGCAAGTCAAGACCCAAGAGTTAGAAAGGACGGACTTGGGACTTATGTCTTACTATCTTGGCTTAGAAGTGAAGCACAATGAAGAAGGCATCTTCATATCATGGGAGGCATTTGCAAGAAATGTTCAAGTGTTCAACATGGAGAATTGCAAACTCATTGGTACTCTAGTTGATTATGGAGTCAAGTTGTCAAAACATGATGACAGTGAGATGGTGGATTCTATTCTCTACAAAAGCTTGGTAGGAAGCTTGTGCTACTTGATGTGCACAAGGCCAAACATCTTGTATGGTGTTGGACTTGTATGCCATTTCATGGAGGAGCCAAAATACACACATTGGAAAGCAACCAAAAGAATTCTTTAGTATATCCAAGGTACATCTACTCATGGATTACTATATTCTGTCTAATAGTTTTGAGCTACTTGGTTTTTTCGATAGCGATTGGGGAGAAGACATGAATAATAGAAAAAGCTCTCGTGGATTTGTCCCTTACATAGGTAATATGACATTCACTTGGCTTTCTAAGAAACAACCTATTATCATCCTTTCAACTCATGAAGCTAAGTATGTGGCAACATCATCATGCATTTGTCATGCTACATGGCTAAGAAGATTGCTAAAGGAGACTCAATTTGTTCAGGTTGGAGCTACAAAGATATGCCTTGATAGCAATTTTGCAATTGCTTTGGCAAAAAACCCGGTGTATCGTGAAAGAAACAAACATATTCATGTACATTTCATTTCATTCAGGAGCATATAAAAGAGAAGGATATTGAGCTAGTCTATATAAAGACTAAAAACTGAGTTGCGAACATCTTCACCAAGCCTTTCGTGAAGGGTCCCTTCAACAAGTTCAAGAATCTTATTGGGATGATAGATGGAGGACAATTAAGTTTAAGGGGGATCTTGAATAATTAAACTTAATGGTTAGAGTTACAAAGTCCAAGAGTCAAGCATATCAAGAGTTGTAATGGTTGGAGTTTCAAAGTCCAAGTGTCAAACATATTAAGAGTTGTAATGGTTGAAATTTTGAAGTTAAAGGATTAAGCATAACTTCAGATTTAGTAAGAGTTATGGTTTAGAAACTTCCCCTAAGACTTGTCTATAGCTAAGGGTTCATTTTCATGATAAAAAAGGATGCATTATATGCTCTAATAAACTTATATACTTAGTCATCTCTCTTATTTTTATTTCTCTTATCTGCTTATCGTAGTTTATCTTCCACTTCTTGATCCTATTTGCATGCGGTGCATTGGTAGAGGAGCTCGGAGAGAACTAGGAGTGGAGAAGAGGAGATTAGGAAGATGGATCCATGGTGGAAGGGTAACTTTCCATCTTTGGCAACCATAGGTCCATTATTAATGGACTCAAAGTTCTCAACAATAGGGAAGAAAAAGGCGAGCTCTTTCTTGCTAATTCTCCCCATTTGTGCTACAAAGTTAAGCTATTGCAAGCTCCATACATGGAGTAAGGTGGGGTATAGGATTTTTCCACCTAACATGTACTAATATGTTGGGGGAGCCGAAAGAGTGTCGAATCGGAATAATATAGTGAGTTGGACACCAAACCATTCCAAAAGCTTAAGCTCATGGGATTTGGACCTTTTTCACTATATATATTGGACCATATCTATCTAATATCTGATGTGGGACTAATTCGTTATATCTGACATTATAACAATCTCCCCCTTCAGGTGTGATTTGACTACATCAATTTTAATACTTTTAATCAAGAACTCTTTTATTCGACTAGTTCCACCGTATGACCCATACTAACGGGTTTTTGTCTCTTTTTTTATTTTCTTTAAGAGAAATTAACATACGACTCAATTTAGTCGCACCATCACGGTAATTTCGGTCTTAAGAGTTTGCATAGTTTCTAACTTGAAGCTATGATATCATTTGTTCGGGGAGCCGAAAGAGTGTCGAATCGAAATAATATAGTGAGTCGGATACCAAACCATCCCAAAAGCTTAAGCCTATGGGATATGAGCCTTTTTCACTATATATATTAGACCATATTTATCCAATATCCGATGTGTGACTAATTCATCATACCTGATATTATAACACTAATATAGAGTTTTGGGGATTTCACATATTTTAAGGGGAATTTTGAAAATTTTGCCTTAATTTTTTTACTTTTAGGCACCTTGGCGCCTAATGCTTCAGAACTCTTCATCCATCTTAATCATGACTTTTGTCTTTTAAAATATCGATCCATACTAATCCATCATCACTTATTCCTTGATATTTTAACTTAGGGGAGATTTGATTGGTAGAAAATACGGAGAAGTAGTTGAAGGTCGAATTTTTTCATTCATTTTTGGTGTTTAATTGTCAAAAAGTGACTCTTTAAAGATTAGTTTACTTCAAACCACGTTCGATCGTAAAAAATAAATTAAATTTTATTTTTATATATTTTTATTTCAAAGTGATTTTTGAAAATATATGTAATAATATTTTAAATTATAATAATATTTATAAATTCGTATACAATAATAATATATTTTAAAAAATTATAAAATATTTTAATAAATAATATTTTATTATTATAATTATAATTTGAAATATTTTTCATAAATCATATAAGTAAACTACTTTCAATTATTTTAAAAAAATAATTTTTAATAATTTTATTCACTTTTAAATAATCAAATTTTTTTTAAAAAAAATAAATATTATTGTCAATTAATAAATGCGCCCGCACTAATCGACGGTCACTCCTTCCCTTCCATTTCTTGCTCCGATTCTTCCGCTGACTGCTGGTGGGGTGCCCTCTCCAATTCCATTTTTGGCGCATTCTTTAACGAATTCCAACAAATTGATTAATTCCTTTTTATCTTTTTTTTTCCCCAATCTCGCATTTCTTTTCAGGTACCACCGAATCCCTTGACCTTTTTTTTAATTTCAATTCCCTCTCCGTTATTGGTTCAATTCTGCTGGTTTTCGTTCATTTTATTATTTCGGTTTTTTTCATGGTTGTATGCTTATTTGAATTCATTTGAGGGAGGCTCTCCTAATTCTTTCTTATCAATTATTTAACAATAATTATGTTAACAATTAAGGAGATTCTTCTCATTTGGCATGGATTTAGAGTATTCACTGTTAAGAACTTCTATTGTTGATCTTAATATTGTTTTGTTCAATCCTATTTGTTGGCTCAGATATGCGAGTAATTGTTGGGCATGGACAAGCAGAGGGATCACAGCTGTTTCGTCTCAGTTCTGTCGACCGCTTTCCTGGAATGGATGCTTCTGATTCTGCTACTCTTGAATGTGATGATTCAATATGTCGGATTGAAATTTGCGCAGTTCTGTGACCTGCGGAACCCGTGTTTATTATGCTCGAGAATAGACCGAATTTTGGGGAATGTAAAGGAAGAATTGTTTGGCAACCTAATTTGTGATGTGCATAAAGCTGAGATCTCGTCATTGGCATATTGCCGTTCTCATCAGAAGCTCGCTAATGTGAATAATATGTGCCAAGCATGCTTACATTCGCTTGCTAATGAGAAGAAGCTCAGCTCAGGCAGAAACAAGTCATTGGCGGCAAAAGATTGGGTAGTCTATGAGGATGATGATGGTTTCCAAAGCAAGTCCTATGAAGATGATCCCGTTGAAGCGCCACTTCTAGAGGCAGATACTGAGCCTGGTTCTCCAGGAACATGGATTTGTTCATGCTGTTCCCTGTCATTTAGAAATAAACTGTGCGTGTGGGTCGGGTTTTCAACAGAGAATGGTAGGAGGAAAAATGCTTCAGAGTTTAAAGCTCTTTCCTATCCTCGGAGTCATGATCCAGATAACTTACATCATTTTGGTTATAGCAAGCTAAAGGTTGGTTCTGATTTTGAGGTTGATGTCCCGTACTCTGACAACGACGAGGATAACTGTAATGTAATTGTTCTCGGCAATGGGTTTGGTGAGGAAGAAGCTGCATCTCAATCCTCAAAAGGAGAACCTCTGGTTGATCTTCCAGATGACGTGATTCAAGATACACCTAACGGTCATAATGGGCAAGGACCAGACAAAATTAGGAGCCCAGATCCCTTACCATCTGAGTTCAGATCTGACTTCGTTCTTACGGAACCTTTGAATGCAAAAAGTAAGTTTTGATTGTTATGAAAATTGTGAATTATGTTCCTTATTTGATAATCTTTTCACTTGAGCAATCTATAATGTCTTGTCATAGGTGGTACGGGCTTGGGTGATGTTTCGCGATCTTCTTCTTTTGGTGATTTAGCCAGGACATTGAATTCTGACATAAATCTGAAAACACCACAAATTCAAAGAGACAATCTTCCACCTTCTATGGATGCCTTGCGGCTTGATTTAGGCATTGAAGGCAGTCTGCTATCTCCCAAATTTGCCCAAATTATTTCCAGGAGATCTTCCAACAAAGTTCCTGAGGATCTAAAATCAGTGCAGCAGCAAGTAATGAATGCTCCTGTTCCCTACTTCTCTTGGAGTGATATGGTTTCCAGTCCTAGAGAAAATGTACAAACTGATGAATGCAAGTCATCTGCGGAATCCACCTCCACTGTCTTGCGGAACAATTCAAAGTGGTTCTCTGTTGAAAGGAACGAGCCAGCTTCCGAATCTTCATATGGATTTGCGGTAAATAAATTTGTAGGAGAAAGCACAATTGATCATTTGAAGCGGCAGGTTGAGCTAGACAGGAATTCCATGAGGATTTTATACAAAGAATTGGAGGAAGAAAGAAGTGCTTCGACAATTGCGGCTAATCAAGCAATGGCCATGATTACAAGGCTGCAGGAGGAGAAGGCAGCAATGCAGATGGAAGCTTTGCAATGCTTAAGAATGATGGAGGAGCAAGCTGAGTATGATCAAGAAGCACTTCAGACAGCAAATGAGCTACTCACCCAGAGAGAGAAGGAAATACAAGACTTGGAAGCTGTGGTTGAAAACTACAGGATGCAGTATGGAGATGGACCATTGTCTGAAATTGCTCCTGAATTGCTGGGTGATCTGCAGACAAGAGAATCTAACCGAATCAATGCGACACTGGATGTGAAATCTGTGGGTTCCAACAGGTCTGGCCAGACTGATATGATGCCACGGGATTCTTTTTTGGCAGGATCAAGTTGTTTGAAGGACCCTTTGCCTGACCTTGAAGACGAGAAAGTTTATATTCTACAATGTTTGAAGATACTGGAGATGAAGATTAATTTGTCATCTGCAAGCAATTTGTCACCTGCAAGCAAGAAGGGGATCTGCATGGATATGTCCAGGGCTGAGGCAAAGCAAGCCTTAATACCTGAAAAAGCAAATGAAAATGACATCAACAGAGTAAATACTGATCAAGAAAATAATTTGGTTGCAACTAGAAATGATCAATCTTCAGATCCATCAGGAGTAAATGAGAGTGAACAGCCTTATAGGAATAAAATGACATGGGAGAATAGTTGGATGGGAGGAAAAACAATGCCAGAGATGCACCATTCATTATCCAGACAAAACCCTATTGCCCTAAATCATGATGCACAATCAATTACCAAAGAAATTGATAAAGGAGGTAGATTATATTTCAACCGCGAGACAGATGGGAAGTACAAAATACTAAGCAAAGAGAGTAATTTGGTTGATTTTGTGGGTGAAATTTCACATCTAAATGATAGGTTAGAGGCACTTGAAGCTGAGAAGAATTTTCTTGAGCACACAATCCATTCACTTACAAAAGGAAATGATGGTATAGAATATATCCAGGAGATAGCAGCTCACCTACGAGAACTGAGAAAGGTCACACAAAGACAGATTGCTATTTGAGATTTCATTATGCACTCTGGGAGGTAATTTCTATGAGACTAACTTTGGCGATTACTTATATTCAACTGAACTGATTGCATAAGATTTAGAATGGTAAGCAATAACATAAACGTTCCACATGATTTCATTCGAATTCCTATTTCCTGTATATTGTTCAGAAATTTGTTCTATAATTATCTCAAGCTGAACCACCGTGAGATTAATGAACAAGTTTTTGATAGCATCCACCTGAATTGTTATTGCATGCTATCTGGACAGTTGTATGTATTTGCATATGTGCCATTAAATCCTGCCATCTTCTCTGCATATTCAAATTCTTCATCACATGCTACCAGTTGCTACAAATATTCAAAAATTGACTAGTCACTCTCTAGTACTTCATATTTTATTAACAATGTCTTGGATAATATTCTGTAAGCTCATCACACTGGAAGTTGATAATTGCTTTTGTTTGACCATTATTTTCAGATGATCATTTGAATTTAGTGCTGGAACTTTGATTAAGACCAAGAACTTGTCTTCCATGTAACAGATTCTTGCGACAAGACACAAGGTCTTAAATCTGCACTTTCCATATTCATTATAAAAGATGGCATTGGAATATCTGGGAAGCATTTAAACCCTCAACTACATCTCTTACTGTTTCATCTGATGATTTTTAGGATTGAGGAATTGTGTAATATTTTATGGTTGCACTGAGATTTTCAGCGAGAGAAAGAGTTGTTTTTTTCTGTTGCAAATATGACTAGTTATTTATCATCATAAAATCAGAAAGAAAACTGCAGGCGAGATTTGCTAGTGCATGGGCAAGTTAATTTCCATCTCTGAATTGTTGATGTTGGACAGAAGGGTTCTAAAATCTTGAGGAAAACAGGACCCCCTTCGCTGATGATATATCAGTTTTTGCGAGGCTCTTGATTCGGTCGCATAGCCAAAGGTTTTGAGTCCATTATTTTTTAACACTGTTATTTTTTGTGTATGACATCCATTTTAGATTTTTACTTCATGTCATGTCCCGCATGCATCATGCATATTCTGAATCCATAATACATGACATGGCAAGCAACATCATAGAAGGTGGCAGGGCACTTTGCATTTGTAAAACACTACACTATTTTGATGTATTCCCAACATTTACAAACGCCACGAATAAAAGAAAAACACTGAAAAAATATTTCTGGCATTTTTTTGCATTTTGTAAAACATTTTTGGTTTTTTTAAAAACACTAGTAATAATTTTTTCTGACATTTTTTGCAGCGGTTTACAAGTGTCGGGAATATATAATATTTTGGTATTTATTGAAAAATGCCGATTATTTCTAGCATTTATGATCAAAACATCGTTAATAGTTATCGGCATTTTTATAAGAAACGTTAGAAAATTCTGAGAATTAATAGAGTTTCAACACCAAAACCTACATAGTTGAGCATTCGAATATAATTGAAAATAATGATTGTTTTCTATTTTCAGAGTTCAAGTTCCTAGATCTACTGGTTCAAGCGTCCGAAACAAGAAAAAAATTTGGATTTTACAAATACAGGTATTTACAAATACAAAAGATTTTTTACACAATTTATAATATTACAAAATATAAAAAAAGGTTCATGATGAAAGTTAGAAAAATAGAATAAAATCACAAAGAAAGGTGAAACATATAACACACTTGTTTGCGGCTTCTTGAAGGCCCACCCATCCTTGATTATTGCCTCCACGCATGTTCTAAATCTCTGTAGGTTTGATCTCTCTACAAACAAAATAAAAATATATGCAAATACTATTGATAAACTATGAGATAAAATAACATTCATGAAATATCTGAGTCAAGATATATACATGACAATAGCAATATACAATTAACATGTCTACCTATGTCTTATATGTATCCTACTCATGTTCTACCTTGTAGCCTATCTATCGTCTCTCATATCCACTTGTATCCTACCTATGTTAATCTTGTATTGGCATTCACCCATGTCCACTTCATATCCTACCCATGGTTTTCCATATCCGCCCTAGATACTACCCATATTCACTCTATGTTCTCCATGTGTTCACCCATATTTACAAATATTCACATTGTGTCCAACCCATGCTCTCCTATATGTGTACAATGTTTGACCCATGTTCTCCCATATATAAAGACTTATTTATTTCTAATAAATAGCTTCAACTCAATCATAACATTTTCCATCAACAATTAGACACATTGATGCCAAAATTAACCATTGATGTCAATAACGTATAACTAGCCCAGCAATCTATAGAAATTTATATTTTCAAACACATCTATAGCCAAATGGAGATATTCTTGAAAGTAAAGAGGAATGAAGTAGTCCAACTACCATGAGAAGAAAACAATGAGAGAACTTGCAAGGAATATGAAATTTGAGTAAGGAAGAAAGAAAGGGAAGAATTTAGTACATACCTTGTGATGAGAAGGAGTGAAACTCAGGATGCTCTCTAGGAAGAAAAAGTAGGTCTCAATTTAGAAATGGAGATGGAGATCTGGAAGGTTGGATGCACCAAGGAAGAGCAAAAGGGAAAGTGGAGAAAACCCTTGTGTTAGAGATTGGAGAAGAAGGAGCTCTTGAGGGCTTTTAAAGTGGGACTTTTCTAGAATTTTTAAGTTAAAAATGCCAAAAAAATTTTTTTGCCTCACAAGTTATGGCATCCAAAGTTACCTGTTCGGATGTCTGAATATAAAAATAACTAAAAGCTATTTTTTGTTATCGGAGTTTGGACCCTTGAACTTACTTGTTTGGGCAACTGAAGCTTACAATCTCCGCATTTTTTACATTCCTGCATTTATGTTGGGAATTCCTGGTATTTTTTATATGAACACTTGGAATTCCTAAAGAAATACCAGGAATTTTTGCTACTTCTTTAAAAATACTAATAATTCCTAATTTCCTCGAATAATGTCATAAATTTTCAACATTCATTTTGAAAATGCCTGTTATTTTTAATATTTGGGTGACCGTTGTCTCTTAAACATTGGGAATATTTTAAAATGGTATAGTGAAAGACAAAATTACATAGTGCTCCGATGATGCAAGATTTTCTCTCTATATTTTTTGTGGTTATTATAACTAGGTGTTAGCCTTCTATTAAGCAATAGAGTGATATAAAGCATAGTGTCAGTATTCGACAATTTTTAAAAAATTTTATGAAAAATTCATTAAAAGCGTGTTTGTTTTCGGTAGAAATTGGTTTTATGGAAAATTAAAATTTTTAGGACTTGAGAATTTTGAAAACTTAAAATTTTTCATGTGTTTTCTTGAGGATTTAAAAATATTAAATTTTTATCTTTTTTTAATTTGAGGAATTTTAATTATTAAATTTTAAGATATTTGAATGAACCACAATTAAAAACTCGAAAGCTTGAATAATAATGTTAAGTTTATACTTTAAAAAATGCCTTAAACATCTAGAATATTTTAATTCTTAAAATTTTAAGATACATTATAAAAAATTACATTGAATATCATAGTATACTAATAATTAACAATTTAAGATTAATTATAATAATATTTTAAATATAAAAATATCTAATTTTTTAAATATTTATAATTATTAGAATACTTTCAAAAATATAGTTAATTATTAAAAGGTCTGATGATTAGTTGAGGTCACATGTGGCCTAAAAAAAGTTTTGAACTTTGATTTTCAACCAGTTCGGTTGGAAATCAATATCCTTATTAAGGATTTCATTTTCTCGAAAACTCAAATTTCCTACAAAACAACTAGTGAAATTTCTATTTTTTTAGGATTTCAATTTCCAAAATTTGATTCTCCTACAAATCAAACATTCCCTAATTGAAATCTTACTGAATATTATTAGATAGCATTTGATTTATTTGTTGGGGTCAACTTGCTTTACTTAGACCAAGGACTATGCTCTTGAACTGAAGCCCTAGACCTCAACCAGATCGATGGCCTACACTAAGGCTCAACTAAAAGTTGTCATATAAATTAAATTTACCAAAGGATTTTAAATCTAAATCAAAGAAAAACTACTCTAATACCACTAGAGGCCTAAATGAGAACCTAAGGGAAGGAAGGGGAGAGGTGAATTAAGTTTTTAAAATTTTTTTCATGCTGAAACTTTTCAATCACACTAACAACCAAAGGCACAAAAAGAAACTAATATGTATATAGATGATGGGTAGATTATGTTCAAGGCTTTGCATCCTTTCCACAACTTAGCCAAGCTCATATTTGGAACACCTCCCTAAAGATGTCAATCATAGCACCTAGGTGAAGATATTGCCAAGTTCCCATAACTTGGATTCCTACACAACACCTCCTTAGAAGTCCAACTCTTCATTCAAAAAGTCCTGAACCATTGCCTCTTAAGCCTCCCACTGGCTTTGGGGGTCCGGCTGGAATATTGTAGCTCAACCCTCTTGAGAAATCAGTCTCAAAGGTGTCTTACTTTCTTTATGGGAGCTATATTGGAAGGCCAATCTAAGATACCACAACTTGGCCTCCTAGATAGATTCCCTCAAAGTTTCTAGAATGTGGTCTCCACTATGGCAATGGTTCTCTGTGCCACGCACTGCTCCATCTCCTGCTACACAATAAGTCACAAGATTGTGGGCATACGGTCTCCCTAATAGATTAACCCAAACATCCTTGTCTTCTCTCTCAAATTTTCATTCTATCGATATATAAGGCCCATTCTCTCACCATTTTTTTAAAAAAGATCTATCTTGATTTTCATCTCCCACAATGAGAGATCCAACTAGAGCATCCTTTAACTTGAGTGTCGAAGTGGTCTCCATTGGCAAGCCCTTGGCAAGTAGTAGCCTTCTTTTGCAAGTGTGGTAGCGCAGTGTTCCCATAGCATAGAAGGTCTCCTCTGGTGGTGCTCCACTTGTGGTGATGCCTCTAAACTTCTTGTGTAACAATAGAAACCATGAATTCAATACAATCATGAAAGTCTAACAACAACAATCCCCAAGCAATAATAGATAAAATAAGAGAGAAAAACACACCACAAGTTTTACATGGTTTGGCAACCAATCATGCTTAAACCATCTTCATAACCAATCATGCCTAAACCATCTTCATAACCAATAATTGAGCCATCAATAGAGACAACATACTAGAATTTGCCTCTCTTGAGGTTATTGGGACTTGTGGAAGACATATAGTTGTTGCATTTGCTCAATTTTGGTCAAGAAGTTGGGTTCTTCTGCTCCTCTTTAGTCAATCTAAACCAACACATCGACAAAAAAAAAAATGTCCATCTGGCGATGACTAGGAGAGGATGCTCTAATGCTCAAGTTAGTTTCTTCATCTCTCTTGAAGCTCTAGGTAAAGTAGAGTGTGAACTAGAGAATCAGTTAGGATTTAGATTGGAGATCCTTTACCTCTATGTTCGGGTACACTTTTTATATGGTTTTGGAATAACTTGACTTGGCCTCTGAGGGTAGCTCTACCATGGTTAGCGGGTGAGTTAGTCGAGGGCATTTTAGAAAACTTGCTTGGTGTTTCGTGCTATACTATGAAAAATTTTGTCGTGTAGTGGGAGGTGGAGAGGTGGTTGTGGCCATAGGAGCTTATCCTCTAGACCGCCATGGAGGCTAGTGCTCATGTAGGCTGAGGGTGCATGTGAAATACTAAAGTTGCATGACTTAGGCATTATGAACCTTGCTTGGCCAAGGTGATGAGTTATGGATCTTGGTTATTTTGGGCCTTATCCATCTAAGGTGTTGAACTAAGGAGCCTGGTCCTTTTGGGTCTTATTTGGTAGAAGTGTGGAAGGAAGTACTAAAGGAGATAATTTTTGGTTTTGTCTTCATCCATTTCCTGATCGAGTGCGGGCTTCGGATTTGGTCTGATCATGCTTCTTGACACATCATGACCCCCCAAGCCCTTGATTCGGGTATCTTCAATTTGAATGTAAGTGCTTGTATGTTGGAAATGCTTTTAGCGATAACCTTCTCTAAGTGACCATTATCTTAGAATATGAGGTGTCTAACACTTCACAATCTCCCACTTAATGGTTTGGTAGCCATCATTGCACCTTAACTTTTGTGATATCTCCTTAGGTGTCGTTCATGCATGTTGGCTTCTCAAGGTGTGACTCTTCATTTGAGGGCAATTGACACCTTTGAACTGCCAGATCCTGGCTATATAATGGACAATCCTGAAGGTGTTTTCTCATTCTTCATAGTGATCTTGCCTTAAATTGTCTTTTGTGGCTAATCTTTCTTCTTCTCTGATGATGTTGAGTGAGTCAAACTATAATTTTACTTTTTCAAGTGATGCTTGGACTTACAGGGTTTTGTGCAGACTCTGAGAACTCTGTTCCTTTTTATGAGATGACTTTTTTTTTCTATAGAATGCTAATTGCTGAGGGGGATGTTTCTCCTCTAGAGGAGCTATTTGATATAGCTCTGCTACCCTTTGCATTGAGTTTCATGGGAAGCTAAGTGTTGTAACTCATATTATGCTCATTCCATTATGATGTCAGACTGACATTTTTTCTTGCTTTGTCACACCTCAACAACATTATCTGAGATGTGCCTTGGCACCTTTTGAATCTCCACAAGGAGGCTTCTCAAGTAGAGTTCTTTGGCTGCAATTTATTGTATGAGCTTGACTGCACTTGAGACGAGGTATTAGAGCTCCAAAGAAAGCTCTTTCTTTCTTGCAATTGCATCTCCAAGGGCCAGTCATGGGAGGCCTTCCTCCAAACCCTCACCTAGAATGAGCAAGAGGGAGTCTGTTGAGTGGAAGAGGCCCACGCTGAGGCCGAGCTGCAACTACTCAAGCCGTGGAGCAGTTCCATTCTAGTGAGGAGTTTTGATCTCTACTGGAATAATGTTTGTGAAAACGAAGAGTTGAGATGCAACAACTCTTGACTAAGACAAGGGTCACCTCTTTCTTGCAAGGATAAGGTCTGAATATTGTAGGGCTGAGGTCATCAATAGTGTGAATAATTGGATAGTTGATCCATGGTGCCCCAACATTTATCTTTGGGCTATTAACAAGGGTCAGGCAAGGTGGCAACTTTAGACCTATCTCATCATCAGCATCAAGGAGACAGGTGCTCCCCAATGGCCCTTTCCAACCACTCTTGATTCTCCCACCTCTTCCTTTGCTCCCAAGGCTTGTTATCCTCCAGGTTCTAAAGCCCAAAGTTTGCAATTAGGTGAGGACTTGTGAGCCGATGAGGGCCAAATTGTTGAAGGCTGAGCTATTGAAAATCATCCTCTAGCCCTTAAGGGGCTCATGACTTGTTTTGTTTTGTTTTGCTTTGGGAGCTCATCTCCTTATTCTTGTAGCTATTTTCCTATCAATGAATTTACCTTTTTCTTACCTCTTTGTCATTGCTTTTCTTGATAATGATTTCTTTGACATTTGATATGCCTTGAGAATTAATATTCTCATGTCATACCCCACTTTTAGCTTTACGCCATGATGGATGCGAGGTGGTAGCAACACCTATCCTCAAAGGTAGTGGCAAAATTATTGCAAGGCCACTATACTTCTTTTTGGCTCCTCGACCTTTATGCCTTGATCAAATGATGACACATGTTGCCAGTATTTAATCTCACTTTTATGACATACATCTTTAGTGCTGATCGCAAGGCAGCCCAAGCTTGATCCTAGCCATTGATTTCCCTTCATAAGGAGAAAGTGGGCTAAAGGGTTTACCCTTTTTCTCCATTCTGTGCCACTTTCAAAGCTTGGGAGATTTTGGTTTGTGGCCTCTGCTTTTTTATTCCATCCTTCTCATAGAAGACTTCATCAATTCTTAAGGATGTCAAGTGAGTTCCTCTTTTCTTTCTTTCATATATTTTGATTCTCATTCCTTTTCAAAGCTATAGCTCCCCCTTTCTAATGGTAGTCCTCCCATTTCTATGTTCAGTGAATATCAATTCTAGTGGGAGCTTAGGCTCACTCACCTTGAATGTAAATGCAAACAAAGGAGGAGACTCTACTCCTTCAGCCAAGGTGCCGATAAGTGCCTCATAGAGTAGTCTTGATGAGCTCCCTTGCATCTCAGCTCAAGCATTCAAACCTCCTAGGGTATAGCCCCTAGTAGGCAGCCCTCCTTCATGCGTTTGGTTTTGGTTGACCAAGTAGATGGTGGGTAAGAAGAAAATTGGCTACCTTGTTTTTGAGTTTGGCTTCTTGACTCACATTGAGGTTGCACTCTGTCCTGATCACCCAAGTTTGGATGGGACGTCTGAAGGTTTCCTTTTGTTATGATGCCTTCTAGATAAAATGTGAAGTTTGGCTTTGGTTCCCCTTTCCCTTGTTTCTTCAAGACCTCCTTAGGCATTATGAGCTGCACTTAGACTTGGTCATGTCCAACATGATGTCCATCATCTCTACATTTTGGGTGCTCTCCGTAGCTTATGGGGTGACCCTTTCAATGAATATGTTTAAAGAGGCCAACATATTGTGTCAAACTATAGAACACAAGGGGAATTGATGTGTGTAGGATTGAAATTGGTGGTCTGAGATGATGAAGACCTCGAGGAGCAACCTTGAAATAACAAATCAATGTGTGTAAATTTGAGTGCACAATCAGTGTTGTGGGAACATGACTTTCAATAAGCATAAATCCTTAATATTAATTACCCTAACGATTATCATCAACCTAAAGTAAGAAACCTAGCTAATAAAAATAGAGACAAAAAAGAGAAAAAAAGTGTGATTTGATTAATTTGAGAAGGGGATATATGGCTTAAGCAAGGGCATACCCTCACTTTACAATTTAATAAATTTGAATGCATAAATGATATGAATTGAGAAAGGGGATGGGAAGAACTTGATGTTTGCTACTGCCTCGCTCCCATATATTGGACTGAGTAGAGTTTAACTTGAATTGGTTTTGATTTGATCCTTGGCAGATGCCAATAACCTGGCTTGATCTTAGGATATGACTGACTACCTTGACTTGTGTCAGTTGACCTTATTGAGATCTGAGGCATTGTTCGATGGGACATGGAGAAGTGAGAGAGGAAGTGGGAGGAGCTTGATGTGCACTGCCACCCTACTCACTTGCATTGGACCAAGTGGATTTGACTCAAATGGGTCTTGAATTGATATTCTATGGGTGTTGACCACATGTTAACTGATGTGACCGATCACCTTGGCTTTAGCATCACCAATAGCTTCGGGGTTGACTAGCTTGAGGGAGTGTCACCAAATATTTTGGGGTTGACTAGATCAAGGAAGCATCACCAACTGCTTCGGGGTTCACTAGCTTGAACGAGCGTCACTAACTGCTTCGAGGTTGACTAGCTTAAAGGCATGTCACAAACTTCTTCATGGTTGATTAGCTTGAGGGGGTGTCACCAATTGCTTCGGAGTTGACTATCTTGAGGGAGGGTCACCAATTGCTTTGGGGTTGACTAGCTTGAGGTAGTGTCACCAACTACTTCAAGGTTGACTAATTTAAAGAGGCATCACCAACTGCTTTAAGGTTGACTAGCTTGAGGAAGCATCACCAACTACTTCAGCATTGACTAGCTTGAGGAAGCATCACCAACTACTTCAGCATTGACTAGCTTGAGGGAGCATCACTAACTACTTCGAAGTTGACTAGCTTGAAGAAGGGGGGAGGGGGTGTCACTGATAGCTTGGAATGTATTGTCAATTGACTTTATTTGACCAAGATGTCTTAGCTAATTAACTAAATTAGTTTGAGCCTAGTTTAGTTTGGTTTGATTTGAAGCAGTGATTAGCGACTTTGTCTTGTGCTAATCATCTTTAATTTGATTATCAATGACCTTTCTTGGCTTCTTGTGAATTGGATTTGGGGTGTTGTTCACACCTAGAGGGATTTAGTCAAAATTAGTTTAGTTCTATTGGAACTTGTCTAGGTTCAATTTGTTTTTGGTTTTGGTGAGGTTGGTAGCATCACTCACCGCTTATGGGATTGGGCATAGCCTTGGAGTGTTGCCAAAGGCTTTCATAGTACACGCATTGGGACTCAGTTGGACTCAATTTAGTTTTATTTGAGCTTGCTCTGAGTCTGTCTTGATATGTTTTTGGTTCAAGTTTTGACCAGTCTTAGTTTAGGTTTAACCTATTTTTGGTTTAGGTTCAGACTCAACCTATTTCCTTGTTTGAATTTGGGTTTGGGTTGAAGTTGTTTTAACTTGGCTAGGGTTTGGCTCAAACTTGTCTTGACTTGGTTGAGTTTGGTTTAAACTTGACTTGGCTCTGTTGGGTCTTGGTTCAACCCAATTGGGTTTGGGTTTGAATTGACTTAGCCCAGTAATTTTTGGGTTCAAGCTTAATTCAATCCATTTTGATTTTATCTGAATGTGACTTGACTCAATTAGAGTTTAATGAGATTTGACTCATTTTAAAGTTTAATTTAGGTTTGCTTTGACTTGATTCAAATGTAGTTTCAATTTGAGCTTGCTCTGATTTAGTTCGAATGATGCTTGGATCCCTTTGGAATTCCATTCAGGCTAGTTATGGCTTACTCCATATGCTAATTGACTCAATCAGCCTTCAACTTGATTTTTCAATTAAAATTCAATTCAAAGTTGTTTTGATTTAGTTTGCATGTTGTTTGACTCCTTTGGAGTTTTATCCAAACTTCATTAGGCTTCTGGGCTAACTTGGTTTGTTCTTGAATTAACCAAAGTTTGGGATGATCAAAACTTAACCTGATTTGGAGTGATTCTAAACACAGATCATCAAATTTTTGACTAAAATAGATGATTGGTTCTAGTACCAGTTAATCCGTTGGAAGTGGTGTTATTTTTGGTTTGAAAAAATCAGATGACAGGTTTAGATATCGGTCATTCAACTAAGCATGTGTAGATGCTTGATAGAGCAAAATCAATCAACTAGTTGAGGGTACCGATTGACTAATAGAGTGATTTTTCTGCCTATCTTAATTAGCTTTAATCCATTTGTCTTATCCATTTGAGTTTATCTGATGCTTTGTTGGATCCAATCTAATCTTTATTCATATTCTTTGGCCACATTGGCTTGCGTTCAATGTGATTGAGTCATTAAATTAATTTTTTATTTATTTGCTTTTAGAGATCTCAGGCTATCAAGATAATATTCGGTGAGTTTGAAGGTTACCTATAGTCCAAATAAATGATTATGAGTCCACAGGCTATCTTATAGACATTTTGGTGAGCCCAAAAGCTAGCCTATAGTCCAAATGACCATGAGTCTGAAGGCTAATTTATAGACATTTGGTGAGGTTAAAGGCTGACCTATAGTCAAAACGATCGTCAGCCTGAAGACTAGCTTATAGACATTCGGTGAGCCTACAGACTAGCCTATAGTCTAAATGATTGCAAACCTACAGGCTGGCTTTTAGATATTTTGTGAGCCTATAAGCTGGCCTATAGTCCAAATAATCATAAACCTATAGGCTAGCTTATAGATGTTCAGTGAGCTTGCCGATTGGCCTATAGTCTGAATTGGCAAGGTTGCATGATGGCCTATAGTCAAATTGGTTTTTGAGTGAGCCTGTGAGCTTGCCCTAAGTCAGTTGTGAATTTTAATTATTTTAGTTCTCTTTGTTCTTGTTCTAGTTCAAGTGAGTTCTCATCGATTAGTTCTTCTTCCAAGACTTCAATAGGGGATTCCCAAGACAACACCATGGTGGAGAAGAAGGGTTATAGATGGTCACGGTGGTAATAGAGATCCATCGAAGCTCAAGGTTGTGGGTGGCTGTAGTGGTGATGGGGATTTATTGATGCACGAATGGTTGTGAGTGACCGTAGTGGTGATGGAGGTCCATTGATGCACAAGAGACCACGAGTGACTGTAGTGATGATGGGGGTTTGTTGATGCACAAGGGGCTGCAGATGACCACAATGTTGGTGGAGTGAAATTTAGAGCATTGATTGATTTGATTTGATTTGAGATTTGATGGATATATTCTTGCCATAAATCTTAGATTTGGATTTCTAATTGACATATCTTGAGATTGTAATTCTCTTGATTGAAAATCTATGATTCTTGATGGATTCTAGGAGAAATTTATTTATTTTTGTAGATCACACCTAAATCGAATGACCTGGTAAGGAACTGGTTGACCAACCAAGCATTGCCAACCCGAGTTATGAGAACTAGTTGACTAGTTCATCAAGTAGTTGACTGGTATGGCTCGGTTCAACACTTTAGGTCCAAATTTTTAGCCCTTTTCTATTTCAAACTAGACCCTACTCATCACAAATTAGGCTCAAAGTCCAAATCTAATTCTTATCAAAGTCGAAGTTAGAGTTGTTGCAACCACTTAAATAAAGTGTCCCCTTCACATCCACTTCATGATTCTCCTTGGTGGGAGGGGTAGATGTGAATAATTGTGAGTTCTTGACTTCTCATCATTGCTTCTGCTAGCATTTGATAGGTGAAGCCTCTTATTTATCCTCTTATTGTCTTGTAATAGCTTCTTTTCTCTTCTTTTAGTTTGTCTACTTCTAAAGGTATTTTGGAGTCTTTTGCGATTTAGAGAATTCAAAATAGGAAAGAAGATAGTTTGACTCTATGTTGCTTTCTTCCTGTCTTGGAAATTGATGCCAAAGCGATCATTGCATATCAACCTCATGAGCATTGAAAATGAGTGTGATTTGATAATTACCACCCTTTTGCTCGCTTTTCAAAAGAAGGGATGCCATGTGCTAATGGAGCAAGTGAATCTTTTAGGTTGGAAATAGTTAGGCACTTTAGGCAATGAGAGTTTTTCAAAAATCCTAGTTTTTCTTATCTTGAATTAGTGTTCACTTACTTATGGATGATCCTTCCCGCTTGTCAGTGTCATAGTAGTTCTTGTCAAATTACTCAAAGTGGGTTAATGATGTGGTATCTCAGTTTTTAGCCCAACTTGCAAGCCTTGGCATTTTAGGAGGGGTTATAGCATCCAAAGGATAATATGCAAGAGACTTGAAAATTTTACATAGTGTGATCGATATATGGAATCATGCTACAAATACCTTCCACATTCCATATGGTGAGATCAGTATTTCTTTATGGGATATAAGATAGTTAGCTGGGATTTTCATCCTCAGGGATTTCTATGATGAATATGTCCCTATTGACTACCACATAAACCTTGACTTTAGTTACACCCTGGATAATCTCCTCAGAATTTATGATTAGATGGTGGCACACTTTTTGAATAATTAAAAGTGGGTGTACTTTGACCTTTGGATTGAACTCTTCTATGAGAGAGCCTTAATAAACGAGTCAACTAGATTTGATTAGATTATGTATGACACTGGAGACGTTCTTCCAAAATTTGGTCGTGAAACTTATTTTGCTACTTTCATCTATTTGTGGCTTTGCCACTTCATAATGCCACACGGTGATCAGTACATTCACCCAAAGACATTTGTGATGGCTTGTAAGATGGCGCATAGACAAAGCGTTGCTCTAGCTCTTGCAGTGCTAGGCTCAATATATGCATGTCTCAGAGTGATGGTGGACAACCATACAAGACCAGGTGATTCTTCAACTTGGTTCCCCATTTATTTTCTTTATTCTTGGATTTAACTCCACTTTCAAAAGGCATATACTAAGTTGGAGTGTAATGATGCAATCAATGCATTATGTTACTCATGTTCAGTCCCTATCCCTGAAATGATTTGGATCATGAACATGATTGCTTCTCCTTATTCTTCTAGAGAGGCTAGGATGTATATATGGGATCCTTGAAATTTTGAGTGGTGAGCTTTCCCTTACACTCCTTCTAATTCTAACATGCTGGCTGATGTGGCTCGTCTTTCATTATCTTTGGAGGCTTATGAGTACAATATCTCCTTGTGACTTGGGGTACTTTCACTTTGCTCAAGGGAATATTTGGCTATAGACTCTTATGACCCACATCGATTCTGCCAGTAGTTTGAGTATGACCAGGCCTTTCTCGAGAATATTCCTACTTTGCCATCGTCATGTCTCAGCCAGTTAGTAGGCTAATGGTTACATCTTACTCCTCTCGAAGATAATTCAAAGTATTATATTCTTGATATTGAGTGGGAAGCTAAGGTTCTTCGATTGTATGTGACAACATGGTTTAACAGGGTTGGAGGATATTTCTACATTGATCCAGAATTTCTATTTAGAAATAAACTAGATTCATATGGTAGAGAAAAGAAGGCAGTGAGCAGCAGAGGGTTGAAATGGTAGAGAACCCAAGTGATACGGAAGGCCTCAACTCATAAATTTGCTCATTCCAAACCAGATAGAGAGAGGACCATTCCTCCTTGTATAGTCAATAATGGCCATTTTCGAGGCAATGCAAATCCCAACTTAGGTCCAAAGTGAGAGGTACCACGAACTATATGTGACCCTCCTATGTCTAATGCTCCGAGGCACTTGGCAACATATGTAAGTTTGTCTATAGGTGAGAGTGTGGGATCAGGATCAATGTCACCACATACAGCATCTCGAGACTCGATTTCTCCATTTCCCGTGATTGACATAAATGTGGGCTCAGGGGTGACCCTTCCTTCACCAACACCAATGCAGTCATTTTTTGATATGGACTTGAGTAGAGTGGTCCGACTAGGCTTGCCGTCAGCTAGTCTTCGGTCAAATATGGGTGCCTAGAGGAGGATAGAGTTTATAGGTATTGATCTTCTCTCATCCCATATTTGTTTTCTTTTCTCTACTCCTTTTTTTAGTTGAAATCCTATTTTCTTTTAGGTGGGCCAGACAAGGATTTGGAGCCCTGTCGATAATATCTCAAACTCAGATGGTGAGGGACATTTGAATCTCACCAAGTTTTGCATTGTGTGTATATTAATTTAAGCTACAAATATGTTCCTAGATCATTATTTAATCGAGGGATGCTTGCGTTCATGGGTATTCATCCACCATCGCCATCATCATATAATGGTTCACTATCTCTCTCTCTTATCTCGAGGCCTTTTGCTGATCCATTGCTTACTTGTTCAGATGAAAAATGGAGGAGCATGATAGGGGAACTACCGAGTCATCATGGCTATCAGGGGGCATCACTAGTTTTTATGTATCTTAGGATTATCATTATTGTCTTCATTTAGGGCTCCCATTTGGTTTTGTGCACCTTATTTTAGGAATATAATTATTGCTTTATTCATTTTCTTTGCATCAGATTTTGTTTACAACCTTGTGTTCCTTGCATCCCAATTCCAACAAAAAAAAAAGAGTTTAACTTGAATTGCCGGTGGAGGACTTGAGTCATCATGCGACGATGGGTTTAATTTACCACAAGAGAGTGGACTTAGTTTGCCACATGGTGTGGATTTGAATTGCCACATTGAGTGGTCTTTAGTTGCTGCATTGAGTGTGGACTTGAATTGCCATGTCAAGTGATCTTGAATTACCATGTTGAGTGGGCTTAATTTGCTACATGGAGCAGACTTGAGTTGTCACATGGAGTGAATTTGAATTGCCATGTTGAGTGGTCTTAGTCTACCACATAGAGTGGATCTAGTTTGCCACACAAAGTAGCCTTGAGTTCCCATATAGAGTGGACTTATTTTGCCACGTGGAGTGGACTTAGTTTTTCACAAAGTGTGGACTTAGTTTGCCATGTGGAGTGGACTTCGATGGCTACATTGACTGATCTTAGTTTGCCATGTGAAAGCGGCCTTGATTTTTCCACATAGGAGTGGACTTAGTTTATCACTAGAATGTGGACTTCACCATCACAGAGTGGATTGGGTTTTGTATCTATGTTTTACCACATGAAACCAAAGGATTACAAGCTTGCAGGCTGGCTTACACATGTTTAGTAGGCCCTAAGCCTGGCCTATAGTCCAAACGATTGCGAGCCCAAGGATTGGCTTATAAATATTCGATGAGCTCAAAGGCTGGCCTATAGTCCAAAAAGTTTATGAGTCTGAAGACTAGCTTATAGATAGTCAGTGAGCCTGAAGGCTAGTAGCAATGGTGGTGGAGATCCACTATTGTACAAGGCAAGGGGTGACCATGGTGGTAATGGGGTCTGTTGATGCACAAAGGGGAAGGGGGGGGGGGGGGGGGGGGGGGAGGGTATGCCATGTTGGAAATGGAGCCACGAGTGGCTGCAATGGTGATGAGAGTCTACCAATACTTGAAGCTATGGATGATTACAGTGTTGGTGGAGATGCTAATGCACAAAAGTCATGAGTGGCCATGGTGTTGGCAGAGCAAAAGGTGCACTCATGGTAAGGTTGGGGCACTTAGTCTTCTCAGGTTTGGTTGCCTAAACATAGGCAGTAGTGTGTTTTGTAGGGGCAGTAGGAGCACAGGGCAGCAAGAGTGTGAGGCAGTGAGAGTTCAAGGTGGCAAGAGTAGGGGCAGCAATGGTGACGAGATTCTTGTGGAGACAAGGGAAGAAGAAGAGGAATAAAAAAAACTAAGAGGAAGATGTAAAAGAGTAGGGGCCTTACATCTTTTTGCTTTCATAATGATGCCCTTTGGTCTCCTTCTTGATGGTGAGATCTCCTTTCCCTCAAGATTTTTTCCGTCGTTCCTCCTTCAATTTGTGCATAATTCCTCCAGAATTAGCATATGAATGGTGTTCAATTCGGGTGCTCTTGCCCTCTTTTTGTAGGGTAAAGAAAGATCTTTGATTAGATCATTGATTGATCCAAATTTGAAATTTGATGGATATATTCTTCCCATAGATCTTAGATTTGGATCTTTGATTGATATATTTTGAGATTAGAATTTCCTTAACTAAAAATTCTATCGATTATTGATCAGATTGGATGAGGATTCTTTCCAAATTTGATCAAATTCTCAATAAAATTTGAGATTTGAATCTTATCCTTGACTGATACGATTTGGGATTGAAATCTTGATGAGATTGGCCAAGAGAATCTTTCAAGATTTGATTGGATTCTTAATGAAATTTAAGATTTGAATTTATCCTTGATTGATACAATTTGAGATTGTGATATTGATGATATTCTATTAATTGCAGATAAGATTGGATAAAAATTTGTTTCTATTTTTGTCAATCTCAACTTGAACCAAAAGATTGGTTGAGGAATCAGTTGACCAGTTCATAAAGTGGTCAACTTGTAGGGCCTAATTCAGTGTTTAGGCCTGAAATTTCACCCCATGTTTATTTCAAATTGGACCCCACCCATCACAAATTAGGGTCAATGTCCAACTCTAATTGTTGTCAAACTCGATGTTGAAGTTGGGTTTTAAAATTGAGTCAAACAAAAGCCCCCTTCACATCCTCTTCTCAAGTTTTACCAAGAGGAGAGAGTGTCAACAATCTTTAGATACTTACCCTTGCATCAACATTCTAGGAGTTGGCTATATGGGTTTGAATTGTCATGGAAAAGTTGACTTAGTTTGACATGGAGTAGATTCGAATTGAAACATAGAAATGGGTTTAGTTTGCCATGTGGAGAGGGCTTAATATGCCATATAAATGTAGGTTTAATTGCCACATAAAATGGACTTAAATTTACCATGTAAATGTAGGCTTGATCACTATGCATGATGGACTTTTCCCACCACATGGAAATGGTCTTGATTTTCCATATGAAGGTTGACTAGACTTGCCACATGGAGGTGAATTTGACTTGTCATGTGATGATGGACAAGAGAGTGGACTTAGATTACCACATGGAGTAGCCTTGAGTTGCCACATGGAGGAGACTTGAGTTGCTAAGTAGAAGTGAACTATTTGCCACTTGAAGGTGGATTTGATTCTACCATGTGGGAGTGAACTTGATTTGCCACATGAAGTGGACTTACTTGCCATATGAATATAAGCTTGATTGCTATGCAAAATGGTCTTAAGATACAAACTTGATCGCCATGAAAATGGACTTTGTTTGCCACTTGAAAGTGGACTTGATTGTCATCGAGATGTGGATTTGATCACCTCACAAAATGGACTTTGTTTGTCACCTAAAAATGGACTTGATTGCCATGAAGATGCAGGTTTGGTCCCCCTACAAAATGGACTTTGTTTGCCACATGAAAGTAGACTTGATTGCCATGAAGATGTGCAGGTTGGATCTCCATACAAAATGGACTTTATTTGCCACTTGAAAATGGACTTGATTGCCATGAAGATGCATGGGTTGGATCATCATCCAAAATGGACTTTATTATTTGATTGAACATTCATAGAGGATGCTTGGGCAATATGCCCCCCTATCCTCATCATGAGCTCTTTGGAAGAGAGCTATCGATGTGATCAAATTCTTTAGATGTGACCATTTCTCATTTTCATCCTTGCGTAGGTTAGCAAAAGAGTATGGTGTTTGCTTTTGAAGGAAGCACTACATTTTAATCAAAAAGAGTTTCACTTTTCCTTTTCAGTAGGTTGCCTTGCATCCACAATGGAAGGACTGACACTTGACAAAGTTTGGGGGAGATCCCAATCTGTATTGGAGTACCCCCCATAAAAATTGGGACCAAAGGGGAAGATCTGCTCCCAACTTTGACATCTTTTTCTTTCTTTCAGAGTGAGGCATGTCACTTTAGATAGTGATCGATGATTTGACTAGTTAGTCCAAGAGATTCGACTTTGATTGCTTTGAGGGTTATCTTGAGAGAAACATTCAAGCTTCTTCACCTTGTCATCCATACCATGCCTTAATGTCTCTCATCATACAAAGAGAGATAGAGCAAAGGGTAGAGTAGGAACTTACCGCTTTTGTAGGGCTTGTCTTCTAGAATGCCTCATTGACATGTTTGAGTAGGACACACTATAGCAATCAGCTAGATCAATAAGTAGATATCTTGATTGGTTCTTATTAAACTATAGTACCTCATGCTGATAGTTCATCTTCTAGAATGCCAAATTGGCTCAT
The DNA here is from genome assembly GCA_005019695.1 of Trichopus zeylanicus subsp. travancoricus. Taxonomy (NCBI): domain Eukaryota; kingdom Viridiplantae; phylum Streptophyta; class Magnoliopsida; order Dioscoreales; family Dioscoreaceae; genus Trichopus; species Trichopus zeylanicus. The sequence continues at coordinate 465,676 of RXID01014269.1, forward strand.
GAGCTTCGAGAGAGGTAGCCTTATAAAGTGATGCGCTCTCTCTCTCTCTCTCTCTCTCTCTCTCTCTCTTACTTTGATTGTGATGCTAGAAGAAGAGATTAATATGAAGCATATGTGTTTGTGCTTATTTTTTTAAAAAAAATCTAGAAATTTTGGAAATATTTTAGTAGACAGGTGATGTATCCTTTCATCTTAATTAAGGCCTCCTACTTAATTTGGCTTATTGAAGTTTGATGATGATTTTCTCTGAGGATTTGTGTAGGTCATTGATAGACCTTCCCTTATATCTTTTTCCAAGTGCAATATTTTCTTCCGGAACATATTTTTTTGGCAACTTTGCTACTTCCAATATGTTCCTATGGTTAGTTGCTTCTTTGACTTGGCTCTGATTGTGAATGCATCTTAATCTCAATTTTCAAGTTTTACATACCCACAAATGCCATTTGATACTTACTCTTTGGGTGGTCTTTTTTGGTCAATTATACACTGAGATGAGACTGGGTTAGTTCTCCTAACCCTAACATGTGATCCAATATTCTCCCCCTTTTTATTTTTTTCATTTCTCTTTTTCTATTTCTTTTTTTTTTTTGCATTTGACTTCGCAATCTCCTCTTTTAAGGATCTAAGTTTTGTGGGCTTGCAAATGCCAACAAATTTTTACTCTTTGAGTCTGCCTCTCTTGGTTTAGTTATCCATATGAGATTTGTCCATTTAGGACTTTATTTTCCATTGTTCATTTTTTGGGGTTTTTTGAGGGTGGTTGTTGGGGGGTTGTGGGGGGGGGGGGGGGGGGGGTGGTGATCTTTTACCTCTAGGAGGAGATTCCTAAGAGATTATCTTTTGATCATTGCATTTTTGCCTTTGAAGCAACTCTCCGAATAGGATTTTAGTTACTGGCAGATTGGTTGTCATATTTTTAGCTTGCATTCCTAAAGTTAAGTTGGGGCACCAATGAGTGGGGGAGGTGTAGGAATTCCAACTCTATTATATTTTATCATCAACTATCCTTACTATCAAGCATTACTTTTACATTTTTAGAAACCTTATCTCTAAGATAAAAGGTGATTTACTTGAATACTAAAAGAACATTTTATTTTATGTCTCTTAAAAATGTTTGCTTTTGCCTTGGAAAGTATAGAATACATACTTGACTAGTCAATTTTGATCTGACTAGACATTCCATCATAGGCTAAACATTTTTTTCTTGTTTTGTGCTTTTGAAGCTCATGTTACCATTTGACTCTTTTATGCTGCAGATTTGGCACAAGTAAACTTTTCCTTATCTATTAATCACTTTTGGCATTAAAAGATGGTGTCACTCCTTTCTCAGTCAAAGAGCATTGAACACAAGTTCTTTCTTTATTTTTGTTTAGCTCTTGTAGCATTATCAAGGAGTTTCAGGTAGGGATTGTAGCATCAAGCTTCATGTTTGATCTAGCATCTTGAAGTCAATTGAATGCCCTATTGATCCTTCCTTTCGCAAGTTGTAAGTGGTCGAAACTGACTTTTGCCTATTGCTTAGTCTTTGAAAGATTGATAGCCTGGTCTATGCCAATGAGCCCTCTATTTTATCATTGAGCATATAGGCTGGCTTATAGATGTTGACGAGCTCATAGACTAGCCTATGGTTCAAATGAATATGAGCCCATAGACTAGCTTATAAATATTTAGTAAGCGCACAGCCTAGCCTATAGTCAAATTGATTTTCGGGTGAACCCATAGGCTAGCCCTAGACTAGTTGTGAATTCTAATTATTTTAGTTTTCTTTATTCTTATTCTATTTCAAGTTAGTCCTCATCAATTGGTCCTTCTTCCAAGACTTCAATAGGGGAGTCTCAAGACAATGCCATGGTGGAGAACGGGGGCCATGGATGTCTACAGTGATAATAAAGGTCTATTCAAGGCTGTGGATGGCTATAGTGGTGATAGGGGTCCATAAATGCATGAGGGGCCATAGGTTATGGCATTGATGATAGGGGTCTATTGATGTGCAAGGGGTTGCAAGTGGCTACGGTGATGATGGGGATTTGTCGATGTGCTAGAGGTTATGGGTGACCCCATGGTGGTGGAGAGAAAGGAGGTGCTAGATGAAGTTCAGACACCTGGTTCCCTTAGGTTTGGTTGTTCGAAGGTGGGCCATAGAGTGTTCTTCAAGGAATAATAGGAGCATGGGGCAATGAAAGCATAGGGCAGCAATGAGTGTATGGGGCATCAACAACAATGGGATGCTTGTAGGAGACAAGGAAAGAAGAACAAGAGTAAAACTAAAGGGAAGATGTAAAAGCATAGGAGCCTTACTTCTCTTCAATTCCTTAATGTTGCCCTCTCATTCTCCTCCTTAATGGGAAGATCCTCCTCCTCTCTGATCCATGCTCTTCTCCTTCAGGGTTCACCTAGAATTGCTCTAGAATTCTCTCCCAATTTGTGCACTTTGGCCAATTTTTAATAGGGTTGAGAGGATCTTCAATTTAGGTCATTGATTGATTTGATTTCGAGATTTGATGGATATATTCTTGCCATAAGTCTTAGATTTGGATCTCTGATTGATATATCCTAAGATTGTAATCTCCTTGATTGAAAATCCATCAATTCTCGATGGATTTTGAGAAAAATTTGTTTTCATTTCTATAGATTGTGCCCAAACTTGATGATTATTTAAGGAACCAATCAATTGGTTGAGCAATCCCATTCATGGTCTATCAAAATTGATCTACTTATTGGGGAACCAGTCGACAGGCCTAGTGCTGCTAACTTGAGTTATGAGAACTGGTCGACTAGTTCTTCAAGCGGTCAATTGGTATGGATTAGTTCAGCATTTTGAGCCCAAATTTTTAGCCCTTTCCTACTTTAAATTGGATCCCACTCATCACAAATTAGGCTCAAAGTTCAACTCTAATTCTTGTCAACCTCAAAGTTAGAATCAAGTTGTAAAATCTACTTAAATAGTGGTATCTCCTTGGAAGAGTCAGTGGCTATTCTAGGGGAACACATTTGTTCATAGTTGGAAGGATTACTATATTATGATCTGTTGCTTCAACCTAGGGCTTCATCATAGGGTGAGAGTCCCTTCCACTTGCAGCAATCATCCCAAGCTCTACTAGCTTGAGGCCAACACTCTAGCTCATTGGGCTAGGCTTGTTATTGAGAGTGAAAGGAATGCTCCTTAGTGGAGCTTAGAGGAATATTTGCATATGTACAGGCTTAGTGTAGCATGGGAGCTTGGTGGGTGATACATGTTGAGCTACCTATCTTGTGTTTCTTTGATGCCCATCTTCTAACACTCACTACTCTTTTTGTATAGAAGGGTGATGCCTACCATAGGAATCACACTCTGGGGATCAAGTTTCCCAAATTGGCCAGCCCCAAATATGTGATAGGTAAAGGGAGCTTTTCTCATTCCCCAGTTGCTAAGAAGGTGTGGCCCTCCACTTTAGAGCATGATTGTGAGGCTACCCTACATTCTCCAAACTAGTTGGAGAAGAGGAAACTAAAAAGGCACATTGTCACCCTCACCTTGATTGCTGCAACCTAAGGTGAGGCCCTAGTGACAACCTTGGCTCCAGATTTTGCTTCTGGTTCAGTGGTCCCTTCTCCCTCTGTGCCTAAGGGAAGGGTTGTTTCCTTTACTGTAATGCCATCTCCCTCTAGAGCTTGGGACATTAACCCACAGGAAATTCATCCAATACACATGCCACCTTGGAGCTACTTCCAGCTCCAGTCCAATGCATTCATGGTAGCCGAGCCGAACAACAGCCTTCTAAGGGTAAGATGACTATTGCCCTTTTCTTCTCTCTCTCTCTCTCTCTCTCTCTCTCTCTTTTAATGTCAAAGCTTATCCATTGTAGCTTGCTACAGTCACCAAGGACATTCTAGGGAGACTAATATGTTCCCAAGAATATGTGAAGAAAGCCTATGTTGTGATTGACTCTAGGAAATAGAAGCAGACCAAGCTCGAGAGAGAGCTCTTGAGGGTTAAGGGCTGGCTAGAGATGACTAAGAAGGAGGCCTCTAACACCAAGTAGGAGGTCAAGGATGCATGGAAGGCATCTTAGGGTGTTGTAAAAAAGGTTAAGCTCATTGCAATCTGGGCTATGGCCTTTGAGGTGAAGATGAAGGACGTGAAGGAGGCCTACAACCGAGCTTTAGCTAGGATTAGTGCTACTTGGAGGGAGGCAGTGGCAAAGTTCAAGGAGTTAGATAAGTACTAGGATGAACTCAACAACCAAAAACTATAGAAGAGTTGTTTGATGACTACATGTACTAAGGTGTGATACCCTTGAAGGATTGAAGAGACATAAGTTTGAACCATTTAGGGATTTGTTCCTGTGAGTGATCAACCTTGGCTTATTCAAAGTGCATCATTGCTTCTACATTCTAACTCCTGTGGCCTCCCTTCATGCTCCTCTGATCCTCTTAGCCTATAGACCAATCTTCCAGGCTTGAGTTATGTTGCGAAAAATATCAATGTCCACCACAATTCATGATATAGAGGAAGAACAAAAAAGAGGAAAAGATAGTAGATAAGAGATATATGTGACGAAGATGATCCAGAGGATATTGTATTGATGAGAAGAGAAAAGAGAAGATTACAACGATGGAGACGAAACTCCAATATCACCAACTCTCACAAAAGACTAAGTAGCCTAACCATCACAAGATGTCTTGAGAGTATTAATCTATATATATCTTTCTCACTCTATATTGAAATGCTTACATCAATGGTGTATTTATAGATGTGGCCTAATGATGTTTGAGTCAAAGTAGAAGACTGACTCAAATAAGACTTCTACTAATTTAAGTCTTCTAGTAGAAGATAAATCTAGATAAGTATTAGGCCCACTAAATAACTTCCTAATATAATTAAGACTATCTGAAAAATTCAGATTCGAGACACCATAAAGCCAACAATCTCCACCTTGGCTCGAATCATCTTATTATCTGAATTTGAATCTTCAATAGATGTCTTTGCCATTACCTCCTGGGATAGGATCAACGACCTTGAATATTAATCAAGTCCAAATAGAGCATGAACTTATCAATCGAAATCACCTTCGTCAACATATCTGCAGGATTTCTTGAAGTATGAATCTTTTGTAAAGAAATCTCGCTGTTTTCAATAATATCCCGAATAAAATGAAATCAGACATCTATATGCTTTGATCTGGCGTGGTACATTTGGTTCTTCGCAAGGTGTATGATGTTCTGACTGTCGCAAAAAAATAGGAAGAACATGTTGAGAAAAACCAATTTCACTTGCCAAACCTTTTAGCCATAGAGCTTCTTTGACGGCTTCTATAGCTGCCATATACTCGGACTCTGTTGTAAATAATGCTACAGTTGACTGTAAGGTAGACCTCCAACTAATAGGTCCTCCACAAAGAGTGAAAAGATAACCAGTGAGGGATCGGCGTCGATCAAGGTCTCCAGCATAGTCTGAATCGACATAGCCAATAATTTTGGCCTCTTGCACTGTGTTCCTATTGAAACATAAATCAATATTAAGAGTACCTTTGATATATCTTAATAGCCATTTCATGGCCTGCCAATTCTCTTTTCCTGGATTTGCCATGTAACGACTAACAACGCTGACTGCTTGTGCAATATCAGGTCTTGTGCATACCATAGTATATATTAGACTTCCAACAGCACTTGAAAATGGGATGTTCTCCATGTATGCATGCTCTTCATTTATAGAAGGACATTGTTGAGCTGAAAGCTTGAAGTGAGATGCCAAAGGAGTACTGACGGGTTTTGAACTCTGCATGTGAAAATGAGAAATAATCTTCTCGAGATACTTGCTCTGTTTGAGCCATAATTTTCCATACTTTCGATCTCGATCAATCTCCATACCGAGAATCTTCCTTGCAGCACCTAAATCTTTCATCTCAAATTCCTTTTTTATTTTAAACTTTAAATCATTCAGTAGACATATGTCTTGAGTAGTGATAAGCATATCATCAACATAAAGAAGTAATATAATAAAGGAGTTATTGGCATGCATATTAAAATAAACACAACAATCATGTTTGTAGTGGATGAAATCTTGTCCCAGCATAAAACTATCAAACCTTTTATACCATTGCCTTGGAGACTGTTTCAAACAATAAAGTGATTTGTTCAACTTGCAGACAAAATTTTCCTTGCCTTCTTGGATGAACCCTTCAGGCTGTTGCATAAAAATTTATTCTTCTAATTCTCCATGCAGAAAGACAATTTTGACATCAAGCTGTTCTAACTCAAGATTATGAAAAGCAACTAAAGCAAGTAGAAAATGAATAGATGTGTGTTTAACCACAGGAAAGAAAATTTCATTAAAGTCAACACTCTCCTTTTGTGAATACCCTTTTGCAACTAAATGGACCTTGAATTTAACACCATCTATCTCAGAGAAATCCTCTTTCTTTCGAAATACTCACTTGCAACCAATTGCTCTTTTACCTTCTGGTAATTTCACCAAATCCCAAGTATGGTTCTTTTGAAGGGAATCCATCTCTTAATTCATAGCAGCTTGCCACTGAGAAGAATTCTTATCCTGCACTGCTTCTTTATAGGAAGAAGGATCACCATTGTCAGTAACTAAAGCAAAAGCTACCATATCTTCAAAACCATACCTTTCAAGTGGCTTTATTTTTCTTTGAGATTTTCGAAGTCGAGTCTTCTCAGAATTTGATTCTTAGAATTTTCTTGAGAGTTGGGCATACCCTGAATATCTTCTTCTGAAGGAACTACATACTCCACCTCCACTTGCATTATATCATTGGGACCTTTCTTGAGAGATTTTAGCATAACACTTTCATCAAATACTATGTCTCTCTCAATAATTACATTTGAAATAGTAGGATCCCACAAACGATAGCCTTTGATGCCTTTAGCATAACCCAAGAAGATACAATTTTTGGAACGTACATCTAATTTATCCTTGACAACATGCACATAAGCAGGGCAACCAAAAATCTTTAAAGAATAATAATATGCAGGTTGACCAGTCCATACCTCTTCAGGAGTCTTGTAATTAATGGCTATTTGAGGAGAGTGATTCACAATGAAGCATGTTGTATTGACTGCTTCTGCCCAAAAATCTTTATCAAGATTAGCTGTACTGAGCATACTACGTGCTTTCTCCAACAAGGTTATGTTCATCCTTTCAGCCACACCATTTTGTTGAGGTTTTCCTCGGATGGTAAAGTGGCATTTGATGCCTTCATCTTCACAGAATTTGAGAAACTCTATTGATTTGTACTCTCTGCCATTATCACTTCTGAGGTATTTGATTTTTCTGCCAATCCTTTTTTCAACTGAAGTTTTCCACCATTTGAAAACAGAAAACACTTTGGCTTTGTGATGCAAAAAATGAATCCACACTTTTCTAGAAAAATCATCAATAAAACTGACAAAATAACGAGCACCAGATTTTGATGGAATAGGAGAGCACCATACATTAGAATGAATATAATCAATTAAGCCTTTAGTGCAATGAGTACCGGTGTTAAATTTTACCTTGGACTGTATACCATAGAGACAATGCTCGTCGAAATCCAATTTGCATGAGTTGAGGTCTTTCAGTAATTTTCTTTTGTTGAGCTCACTTAAACCTTGCTCACTCATATGACCGAGACGCATATGCCATAAATGGGTCATATCAGAAGAAGCCTGAGAAATTGCTGCTCCACCTGCAACGATTTTTTCTACTAATTCATACAAATTTCCATGCTTTAGGCCCTTTATCATTATCAATGAGCCTTTAGCAACCTTAAGAACTCCACCTTCAGCAGAATATTTATAACTAGCAGAATCCAAAGGACCTAAAGAGATCAAATTTTTTTTCAGATCAGGAACATGTCTGACATCAGTAAGAGTTCTAATAATATTATCAAACATCTTAATTTTGATTGTTCTAATTCCAATAGTTTTGCATGGATTGTTATTACCCATCAAAACTAAACCACCATCATAGGACTTGTAGTCTTCAAACCAATCCTTATTAAGACACATGTGGTAAGAACAACCAGAATCAAGAATCCAAATATCATGGTAATGATCAAAATTAGAACTAATAGAGAGAACGTTACCAAAATTATTATCAGAACTCCCTTCAACAACTGACACTTGTTCTTTGGCTTGCTCTTTAGATTGAGATTCTTTTTCTTTCTTTGCTTTGAGCTTCCAACAATCTTTAATTGCATGTCCCATCTTCTTACAATGCCTACAGTTTATTTCTTTGGATTTGGATCTAGAATGACCTATCTTTGATCTTTCTTTGGTACGACCTCTGACAATTAATGCTTCTGAGTGTGACACATCCCCTCCAATCTTTTTCAAATATTCATTAGATAGAAGGACAGCAGAAATATCATCAAATTTCAAATCCTTCCCATACATGAGAGTAGTTTTAAGATTCTCAAGAGAAGGAGGTAAAGACGATAATAAAATAATTATCTTGTCTTTATCTTTAATTTTAACATCGATGCTTAACAATTGAGAGACAAGTTTATTGAAAGCATTAAGATGATCAACTATATTCATACCTTCTCTCATTCAAAAATTGAAGAGCTTCTATTTTAAGTAAACTTGATTTGAGATAGACTTACTCATATACTGTTTCTCCAGCATTTTCCATAACTCTGAAGGTGATGTTTCATCAAGAAATGGATAGAGTACCTCATCGGTGAGACTGATGATGATTGTGCTATGTGCAGTAGCCTTTTGATTTTCCTAGACACTTTCGGTGACATCTTCAGGCTTGACATCCTCCAATGTGTTTCTCAACCCTTGTTGAGTAAGAATTGCTTGAACTCTTGCTTGCCAAATAGGGAATCCTTACTTTTCATTGAATTTCTCTATATCGAACTTCATAGTAGACATGTTGAACCAAGCTCTGATGCCACTTGTTGCGGAAAATATCGATGTCCACCATAATTTACGATATAGAGGAAGAACAAAAAAGACGAAAAGATAGCAGACAAGAGATATATGTGGCGAAGACGATCCAGAGGACATTGTATTGATGAGAAGAGAAAAGAGAAGATTACAATGATGGAGACGAAACTCCAATATCACCAACTCTCACAAAAGACTAAGTAGCCTAACTGTCACAAGATGTCTTGAGAGTATTGATCTATATATCTCTCTCTCACTCTATATTGAAACCCTTTCATCAATGGTGTATTTATAAATGTGACCTAATGATGTTTGAGTCAAAGTAGAAGACTGACTCAAATAAGACTTTTACTAATTTAAGTCTTCTAGTAGAAGATAAATCTAGATAAGTATTAGACCCACTAAATAACTTCCTAATATAATTAAGACTATCTGGAAAATGCAAATTCGAGACACCATAAAGCCAACAGAGTTACATTTTTCTACTCTAAGCTATCAACTATACTTCAAGTTAAACTCTACAAGCCATCAGTAACGCTATTAAAAGAAGTTAATTGCCAATGCTCTTAACTACCGGCAACTGTTAAACCATGACGAGTTGTCACCAACATCATCAAGCTAATAGAAACACTTCAATTAAGAGGAGTTATCACCAATGCTACTAGGCTAATGAAAACACTTAACATGAAAGAAATTATCACAAATATGCCTACTAGTGTTGGCGATATTTCAAAACTCTCACACTTCTCATCTCCTATGTCCCACCGAATGATGCCATCGAATCAGGTTATTAACATTCACTGAGGATTAAGTCAAGATCCATTCGAGTCAAATTTCACTCGGTCCAGCACAGGGGGTAAGACAGCAATAAACATCGAGCTCTTCTTATTCCCTTTCTTATTTCATGTCATTTATGCATTCAAATTTATTAAATTGTAAAGTGAGGGTATGTCCTTACTTAAGTCATGTACCTTTCCTTTCATATCAATTAAATGATGATTTTTTTCTTTTGTATCTATTTTATTAACTAGGTTTCTCACTTTACGAGTTTTTGACAATTGTTAGGTAATTGACAATAGGAACTTGCGCTTGTTGAAAGTCATATTCCTACAACATCTGATTGCACACTCGAACCACTAACCACTATCAATTTTGATTTGTTATTTTGGTCCCACAGGGTTAGCTTAGCTAAACATCACTAATGGCTTTTGGAGTTAGTTTAGTTTTGAAGTGTGGTTTGACTCAATTAAATTTCTATTTGAACTTGTTGTGGTTTAATTCGAATGTGGTTTGGAGTTCAATTCAAACTTGTGATGGTTTAGTTCAAATATTATTTAACTCAATTTAGAGTTTTATTCAAACTTGTTTAGTTCGAATGTGGTACGATTCAATTTAGAATTCTACTCAAATTTGTAATGGTTTAGTTTGAATTATATTTGACTTGGTTTAGTGTTCAAGTTCAAACTGTAATGGTTTAATTCAATTGTTATTTAACTCAATTTAGAGTTACTACTCCTTTTCCTAGGGGTGAAGAGCTTGATCCACCAGTGAGTCCCACCCCGCCTTACAATGCTTCTTAAGTTATTGAATAACTATCTGCTAGGAAAATTTTGTAATCCCTCTTTTTTAGAATTTCTATGAATAGGGGTTTCTCCCCATTAAGGTTTCTTTTTTGTTCCATAACGTTATTTTCTTTTGAATGTGAATGAAAAAAAAAAGACTTCAACTATACCTCTTTTCATTGAGATTGGTTTGTAAGGTTGATTTTATAGAAGGTATACACCTTGAAGTGATACCCATGCCCTTCATTTTTTCATTCAACTGCAAGCTTTGATTGGGGTACTATGAGTTAAGCATTGAGTCTGGTGCTACTTCTTGGTGAAGTATGGAACTTACAACTATACTTTGAGAGTTAAATACAGAGCTTGTAATTATTCCTCGGTCAAGTGCAAGACTTGTAACTAGGATTTGGGGATCGAAAAGAGAGCTTGTAACCATTCCTTGGTCCTAGGCTTTGGAGGTCAAGCGTGGAGATTGTAATCAAGCTTTGGTCAAATACAAGACTTGTAACTAGGCTTTGGGGGTCAAGTGCGATACTTGTAACCATTCCTCGGTCAAGTATGAAACTTATAACTAGGCTTTGGTAAAATGCCAAACTTGTAACTAGGCTTCAGGGGTCAAGCACAGAGCTTATAACTATTCCTCAATCAAGTGGAAAACTTGTAATCAGTCTTTTTGGGTCAAGCATAGAGGTTGTAACCATTCCTTAATCAAGTGTAGGACTTGTAATCAGGCTTTGGGGGTCAAGTACAGAGCTTATAATCATTCCTAAGTCAAGTGTGGGACTTATAACTGGCCTTCGAGAGTTACACTTCCTGTGATAAAGTGACTATTTTCAATTGATAGAGCTTTCATAAATTACTTACATTCCATTTTTGTGGCAATGCCATCTGGTGTTCCAGCTCCTGTCCACCATATGATGTGGTGTGGTCCTTCCCAGTTCAGTGCCAACATTTTAGTAGCCCAATTGGTGACATCAATCCTTCTTAGCACCAGGTCACTTTTTCCAAAGGATCACTTTAATATTCTTCCAGCCCATGCATGAATGACACATTGCTAGTAAGAGGTGATTCATAGAGGAGACTAGTCTTGTGTTTCAAGGAGGAGGTCCTTCCTAGCACTGATGTTTTCTTCATTGGCTTGCAAGTTGTAGCACTACACATTTTGGGAAGGTAGGACAATCTAGACTAGTATTACTACTCTGACTCCATAAGTGAGTCTAAAATGTCTCTCCAATTGCTATTTGTGGAGTCATTCTATAGGATCATTATATGTTGGGTAGCTCATCAACCAAGGCCCTTTGGCTCCTTCAATGTGCTTGTTTAGTCTCTACATGATGATTTGATTAGTTACCTCCTCTAACCCATTTTCTTGCAAATGGGAGACTGAATTTCCGCTACATATGTAGATCCTTATAGAATTTTTTCAATTTTGAGCCATCAAATTGTTTCCCATTGTCGCTCACCAACATCTTTGGTATGCTGAAGTGATAGACCACTCCTAGCCAGAAAAACCCTTTTACCTTTTACTTGGTGATTGTTGCTAGTGGTTTTGCTTCCACCCATTTGGTGAAGTAGTTAATTATGGCTATTAAGAATTTTTATTGTCTTGAAGCTGGTGGGAAGGAACCTAGGATGTCCATTCCACACTGGTTAAAAGGCCACAATGACTATAACTATTATAGTTTAGTGGTGCATTGATGATGTAAAGGCACATGTTTTTGGCATTTCTCACAATGTAAAGTGTACTTTGATGCTTCCTTGGTCATGTTCAACCAATAGGAACCTTGCAAAATTAGTTTATATGTGAAGGCACATCCACTTGCATGATTTTGGCATATCCCCTAGTTAAATTCTTTTAGGATGTATTCTACCTCTGATGGGGTGAGACACCTCAAGAGCGAGCAAGTGAATGAGAATTTGTACAGCTCTACCCCTTGGATTGTAAAGTTCAAGGTCAACCTTCTAATCTTTTGGGCCTTATCCTCATCATCTAGCACTTTCCTATTGTTAGGTACTTGATTTACACATCTTTTTAGCTTAGCTCTCATTCCATTATTTGGACCTCTATCACCATTCCTAAGCTAGGGTCTAGAGTATCTCTACATGGATCATCCTTTCCCTTTATCAGGCAAGGCTAAAGTGAGGTGAGCTAGGCAGTGCTCCTAATTCTCCTCTCTTAGAATTTGCTCTATGTTGATGAGGTTGAATATTAGCAAGGTCTAGTAGACCTCCGCAAGGTACTCCTCTATTAGGGGGTCTTTAGCTTCATATGCACCTAAGACCTAACTTGTTATGAGATACAAGTCACTATAGAGCTCAAGCCTTCGTGCTCTGATAGCTTGCACCAATCTCAACCCAAGGAGCACCATTCATATATTGCTACATTATTTGAAGCTTTAAACTTTAAGTTGAGGGAATATCAAGCATATCTCCTTCTGGGCTTATTAGAATTGCTCCTACTCTGCTTCCTATTTCATAGGATGATCCATCCATGAAGACCTTCTAGATTGCTACTTCTACTTCATGTATTTTTGGGGCACCGAGGTCCATGATGAAATATGACAAAACCTAGGCCTTTATGGCAATTCTTACCTCAAATTGGATGTCAAACTGGCTCAACTTCATAGCCTACTTGATCATCCTTTTAGAGTTCTCAGGTTTTGGAGAGCGTAACAAAGTGGGAAATTGGTCTAGATAATCACGGTATATGCCTAAAAGTACAATCTCAGCATTTTGGATGATAGGACAATCTCCTAAGCTAGTTTCTCCATTGAAGAGTAGCAAACTTTTGCACCAGTGAGAACATGGCTCACATAGTGCACTAAGGACTTTTTCCCTCCTTAGTTTCTTACCAAAATTGAACTAATTAACACACTACTTGCTACAAGTTATAGATGCAAACTCTCTCCATGAATGGGCTTTACTAGTAGGGGTGGAGAGGTGACATATGACTTCAGCTCTTTGAAGGTGCTTTCACACTCTTCACTCAAATCAAATGACTCGCTTTTCTTTAGAGCCTTAAAGAATGGAAGCCACTTTTCTCCTGAACTTAAGAAGAAGTAGTTGTGCATGGAAATTCACCAATGAGCCTCTATGCCTACTTTACTAATGTAGGAGACCTCATTTCCAAAATTTCTTGGATCTTTAATAGGTTGGCCTTAATCCCCCTCTCTGAGATGAGATTCCCAAGGAACTTGATAGTGGAACTCTGAGTGAACATTTCTCTATGTTTAGCTTCATACAATATTTTTAGAGCGTATTGAAGGTTTCCTATAGGTCAAAAACATACTCCATATCTTGTATGCTCTTTATCAGCATATCATCTACATAGGCCTCCACATTCCTCCCAAGCTAGTGTTTGAACATCTGATTGACCATTCTCTAATACATTTCTCCATAATTCTTTAATCTGAATGGAATGATCACATAGTAGAACATTCCCTGATCGGTTATGAAGGAAGTTTTCTCTTCATCCTCATGGATTATTTTGATTTGATGATACCTTGAGAATGCATCAGAATGCTTAGTGGCTCAATCCACTAACCAGTCAATGCTCAAAAGTAGCTAACTATCCTTCGAGCAAGCTTTGTTTTGGTATGTGAAGTCCATAGTTAATATTTGTTTTGGCATGTGAAGTCCACACACATTCTCCATTTTCCATTACTCTTCTTCACCATCACCACATTTGCCAGCCATTCTGGGTACTGCACCTCCTAAATGAACTCAACCTTAAGTAGCTTTACCACTTCTTTTGCTATCTTCTTTTGGGGCTCGGGAGCAAAGTGTCACAACTTTTACTTCAATGGTTTTTTTTGTGAGTAGCACAAGGTTGTGTTTTTCTATATGGGGATCTATCCCTAGTAAATACTCCATTGTCTAGGCAAACACATCCTGATTGTCGCACAACACCTTTCGAAGCTCTGTGAATAATGGTTCTGCAACCTAGTTCCCACTTTGATAGTGCAACCTCTTGCTTCATCTAGGGTTATGCTCATCAACTACTGAACAACCTCGGGTGTAGTCTGATGTTCACACTCCAAGCTTCTCCTTTCCCCTCACCTTTCTTTTCTCTTCCAAATAAGTGGTGTAGTAGTGACATGTCATGTCTCTATCTCCCCGCACTTCTCTAGTTATGAATTTGGTAGGGAACTAGAGAAGTAGTTGGTAGGTAGAGATCATTGCTTGTAGCTTGTTAATGGTTGGGCAACCAAGATGGCATTGTAAGGGGACTGAGCTTGCACTATGATGAAATCAGTGAAGAATGCAGAGCACCTCTAGCCTTCATTAGTAGTCATGAGTAGCCTCACTACCTCTTATGAATTTAGTGAGTCCTCAGTGAAACTGGTTAACCTACTTTGATAAGGATGTAGGGGTTGGTCACACTTCATTTGGTTGTAAGCCTTTGTAAATAAGATGTTTGCTGATGCTCCCATGTCCACCAGCATTCTGCATATAAAGTACCCATCCAAGATGATGGTTTTAACAAAGGCTTGTCTTGTTGCTCTTGGCCTTTCTCTTGGATTTGCACATCCATGCATAATTCTCAATCTTTCAAACGTTTTCCCTGCTATGATTCCCAGCTAGGGCTTGCCATTTTAGGGCAATGACATGGTTGCTTTTATGATAGGTGTCTTTCCAAATAATTGCAAAATAGCCCTTGATTGCCTGTTCCTGGGGGTTGGTGACAATTCATTATTGCCGCTATTGTTGTTGCCAGCCTTCATTGGATTGTCCCTCTTCTTGCTTGATCTCACCATTCAATTCAAGCAAATTTTGCCAAGTGAAATTCACAAATGAGGCATAAACTTCAAGTTCTTGCACTCCGCTATGTCGTAGCTGTAATAATCCTTATGGTATCTATAATACTTTGAGGTGTCCAACTTTCCCTGATTTTGGTGAATCTATAGAGGCTTTCATAGGTGGTCCTAATCCTCAATTTGCATTAGTATCTCAGTGTGAGGATGATTGAGTAGTGTCTAGCCCCTGAACTCCTTTATGTGATCCTACAATTTGGTCTTCGGCCTCTTGAGCATAGGCTAGCAAAGCTCTTTCTTCTCTTTTTTGACTTGAGACTCATTAGTTTCCCACTGAGCTGCTATTATCTCCTCAGCATCAATGTGTTCACTAACTTGCTCCATAAATTCAATGAGCATTCATGGTGATTGCTGTGCCATTTCATAGGTGACTCTATTGGCTTTGAGACCATTCATAGCAACTACTAATATAATTAAACTAGCTAGGTCATTTACCTATATTCGAGCAGTGTTGAATTGAGAGAGATAATCTCTAGGACTCTCCCCCTTAAGCCTAACATATTGCTAGTAGTGTGGATGAGTCATAGCACCTAAGGACAAGCAAGTTCAGTTGATTTATAAACTTGTGCTCTAGATCATCAAAGCTCACCACCGATCCCACTGGCTGGCTAGAAAATTGTGTTTGTGCCAAACCTTGAAGTGTGGCTGGGAATGCATTGCACATGGTGGTCTCCATTGCTCAATACAATATAATTCTATTCTTAAGTGACCCTATTTAATCAAGGGGTCTTTGGTCCCTTCATTTGACTCCTAGGGTGGCTTCTGAAATTTGAGATGTGGGAACTCAACTAAGAGTTGTGAACTTAGTATATTCATTGCACCATTCAGCACTAGCTTAGGCTCCGTCAACCTTCAAAATCTTTCATCCATCATTTGCATGATGCATTTCTCTATGTCTTTGACACTCCACATAGTCATTTTGGGGATTTCAATGCTCATCTCAGTGGAAGGTTCATAACTTTTGTCTGAAGTGTCAGCTTGGGCTTGACTCCCATACTAGGCCAAGGTATTGGGTGTGTGTTGATTCTCGACTTGGTTCACATGGTCTTTCAACATTTGTTATCCTTGCCAATCTCCATTCTGAGGATTTTCTGGCACCTCATGAGTGTGCAAGCACTAGCAAGTTGGTGCATGCATTTGCACCATATGTGATTGGGTCCTCACTAGCTGGGTGAGGGCATGGATTTCGGCTTCTAGTTGAGGAAACTCATCCCTGGAAATTGGTTCCCCATTTCAGCCCCCTTGCCTTGACTCTGGCTGAATAGGGCTTTGTTGAGGAGGGTTGGGTTCCTGTGAAGCCCTCATAGCTTGACAATGAGGGGCTAGAGCATCTTCCAAAGCAGCTTTCTAGGAATCCATCTATTCTCACATGCTCATTGCCACTTGCTTCCTTGAACATTATTGTCACAATGACATGGTCAGAGTCGACTACCCAAAGATTAGGTATTCCAATAAATCTCAATGAGAGCACCAAATGTTGCGTTCACTCAATTTTGGTTGAGAAGTTGGGTTCTTCTACTTCTCTCCAATCAATTTGAATTTGCATAGAGACAAGAAAATTGTCCACCTGGGAATAACTGGGGGAGGATGCTTCGATATTTAAGTTAGTATCACTCTCTCTCTCTCTCTCTCTCTCTCTCTCTCTCTCTCTCTTTGCTCTAAGCAAAGTAGAGTATGAACAAGAGAATTATTGGGATTCTGATTGGAGATCCTTTACCTCTTTGCTTGGGTACCTCTTTTGTATAGTTTTAGGGTAACTCTACCATAGTTAGAGGGTGAGCTAGCTAATGATATTTTAGAAAACCTGCTTGGTGTTTGGTATTATGATCTAACAGATTTTATCATATAGTGAGAGGTGGACTAGGAAGTGATTGTGATCATAAAATCTTATTCTCTAGATTACCATGGAGGCTAGTGCTCACGTGGGTTGAGGGTGTGTGTAAAATGCTAAAGTAGCATGGCTCAGGCATTATGAACCGAGCCTAGCCAAGATGATAAGTTGTGGAGCCCAATTATTCTGGGCCTTTTCTATTTGTGTTGTCAAATTGAGGAGCAGTCCTTTTGGACCTTTGTTTGACAAAGGTGTGAAAGGAAATGCTGATTGGAGTGTGGGCTTTAGGTTTGGTCCAATCGTACTTCTCGACACATCAATAATCATAATGTAAGAGTAAAAGCCAGTTTCTTAGTAACCAATTTTAGCATATTAGCATGTTGTTCATGCTACAACAAAATCAAGCTTTCGCGGTGCTAAATATCCAGTACTAATATATCATTGGATAAAATCAAATTTTGGCGGTGCTTAAGAGTTAGTGCCATGAATAACCCTAGCCTTAAAACAGTCTGAATGCGTAGACGCTGGAATTGATCTCCATGGCCTACTTCCCCCACTCCCGCCAGCCTGCTCCCCCAGCTAGCACAGCTTGCTTGCTTGTACCCAGCGTGGAAGCCCCCTGTTGACCAGCCACTGGCTTGGTCCCCCTGCTCCTGCACGCCTGCTTCCCTTGACATCGCCGCTTGTGTGCCTGTACCCCGCGTGGAAGGAACTCCATTGAAATTACTTTTGAGTTAAGCAGCGAAACTCCATTTCAACATTTCTAGGGCTTTTTGTCCATCATTTCCTTCCATCCATCAAAGTCTTATTCCATTGTTTTCTTGGGTTTTTTCTGCTCTATTTCCTCACAACTACTTAATGATTGTTATTTGATCCTGCAGAACCTCTTCTTTGTTTTTGCTTGATTGGCTCCTTGATACTCCCTTTGGCATGGGGAAAAAAAGGTTCTTTGAGATCTTTTCTAGAGCCTTTTAGGAGAAGTAGAAATCCACCCACGTGGATTTTGTCACAAGTTTGTGCTTTGTGATTTCTAGGCTTTGGATTTTTTTTGTTAGACTTGTTTGCCTACGTAGGGGTTTTGAATTTCTCTTACAATTGGTTATTTTCAACCTATGAATTCATGGTTAGCATTTCATTCTCTATGTGATTTCTATTTTTTCGATGTTATTAATAGTTTGGATTTTTTTGGTCTTAGTCTGGCTGTCTTTAATACTTGAAATTATTTTGGGAATTATAGATTCCTGGTACAATGGTATGAAGTTGATAGTAAATTAATTTCTAGAGGTATTCTTTAATAAATGATAATGGTTTTTGAACTGTTGTATGTCTATGTTCAATAGCTTGATTTCTGCTATAAAATTGATAAAAAAAATTGACTATAGGTTTGCAGGTTCTATGTTGAATGTTTTGAATTCAATAGTAAATTTGTGTTATGGTAAAGCAACAAATTAGCTCCTTTTTTGTTGTTTTCTCTTTATTTTTTGAGTAGTGATAAATAAAATTAGTTAAATTTTTATAGGTTCCAGGTTCAATGGCCTGAATTCAGTAGTAAATTAATGTCATCTTTTAGAAATGATACAAATTGTGGGATGAACAGTTTGATTCAAAAGTAAATTAATGTATTTCATTGTTTGCAAGAAATGGTCTTTTTTTCGCATAGAGTAAATCATGGATTCTAGGTACATTGATATGAATTCAATGACAATATAAAGCTTCAGATTCTTCTGGTATATAGTACTAATATTTTTGCTTAGTTCAGAGGCTCTTTTAGTCTCTCTCTTTTGTTTCAAAGCCTCTCTCTTTTGTTTCTTGGTGATGAAGTGAATCTTACACTGTAGGTTGTATGTACAAGGCATTAGTCTGAGGATTGCACATATTTTTAAGACATGGATAAGAGTTGGATTAAGATAAAAAATTGAGTACATACCAGATATATTAATGGAGTAAATGCGTTTCTCAACTATGCATACATGAGTAAGAGATCATATTAGAGAATACGATATCCATGTATTTATTATATGAATATGCACAATTGGACAAGGCATGAGGTGTATGAACATGTCATTAAAAGAGGATGGAATGTGTATTACACAAATTAGACATTTCATGGTGAAAAGCCATGGTATTTAAATAGGCTGAATCCATCAGAATAGACAATTAATGTGACAATAGTTGACAATGAGGCAGATGATATCAAAGGATTCATCTGTGATGCCTTCTGGGGTGCTACATTTGATCACAATACCCTTGTTCATGTAGACAATATGGCTGCTAACAGTTGTGATCAAGATGCTCAGAAATTCTGCAAAATACTTGATGACTTTAACATTGAATTGTATCTAAGCTGTAAAAACTGTCACGTTCCTATTATTCATCATGCGTTTGTTAGTCATGAAGTTGAAGTGTTGATGGAGCAATCACTCATTCAATATATTGTTAGAGACATTGAAAGTGGTGTTTTCTCATCATCCTCTATTCCCCAGTTCTTATCGGGAGGCTTGAAATATTGTGAAAGACATAGGGCTGGGATACATGAAGATTCATGCATGTCCAAATAATTGTATGCTCTACATAAATAAAAGCAAATCTGACACCTATTGTAAACATTGCAAGGTACCTCAGTATCAGCATTTCACATTCCATAATGATGATGGCAATTAGATGTTTAGGAAAATTCTGGCTAAAGTTGTATGGTACTTCCCTCTAAAGCTGAGGTTGTAGCGTATATTCATGTCAGCATTGACAACACCGCATATGAGATGACATGCTAAAGGTTGAGTGTGTGATAGGACATTTAGGCATTTGGCAAATAGTCTTGAGTGGAAGGAGTTTGATTCACAATACCTAGATTTTACTATTGATATCCATAATGTCTATTTTGGGTTAGCTTCCAATCCCATTCAGAAAATAAATTGCTCGTATAGTACTTGGCCTGTAGTTTTGATTTCATATAACTTTCCACCGTGGTTGTGTATGAAACAATCATCATTCATCTTGTCCATGATCATTGATGGAGCAAAGAGACCAGGGAATGACATTGTTCTATACCTACAACTATTGATGTAAGAGCTGAAGGAATTATGGGAGCTAGGCATTCCAACATTTGATGCAAGTAACAAACAAATGTTTTGTTTATGTGTAGCACTGCTATGGACAATTAGTGATTTTTCAACATAGGCATACCTTTTAGGATATAGCACCAGAGGGGAGTAAGCATATCCTATTTGTGGGAAGAATACACGATCTATGTGGTTAAGTTTTGGCAGAAAATTTTGGTACATGTGCCACAAGCAATATCTGCCTATTGATCATCGACTCTGATGTGATAAGATTACATTCAATGGGACATGTGAGCTTTGCATCCCTCCCTCTCGACTTACTGGATCTGATTCATTATGTGAAGAAAAGGCTATCCAAAAGCATGGTTGTACTTTGATCTCCAAGAGGACGAAGAGTACATAAATGCATGTTGAAGGCTATTTAAATATGAAATCTAATTGGAGGAAGATTAGTGTCTTCTTTGAGTTGTCATACTAGAGCTCATTATATATTCACCATAATCTCAATATCACGCACATTGAGAAAAGTTTTTTGAAAATTTGTTGTGGACATTGCTTGGCACTTCAAATAAGTCAAAGGACAATTTAAATGCATGGCTAGATATGAAAGCTATTGGTATATGAATGGCACTTCACCCAAAGGATAGAGGTGTTTGGAAATTTTTGCCATCGACTTTATTCAGCATGAGCAAAGAAAGAGATTTTCTTAACTATTTTAAAAAATATGAAAGTTCCAGATGGTTACCCATCAAATATTTTCAGATACATGAATCTAAAAGATCAAACCATCATTGGATTGAAGAGTCATGATTACCACATATTAATATAACAGTTGCTACCAATTGTTGTGCGGAGATGTTTACCTAAGTATGTAGCTAGACCTCTAATCGAATGTCGTATCTTTTGACATATGTATGGCAAATCCACCCACCCAGCTAAGGTTGAAACTGTACAAGAAAGGATTGCTCTAACTCTTTGCCACCTAGAAAGTATCTTTCCACCTTTATTTTTTGATATCATAAAGCACTTGCCTATTTATCTGGTGGAGGAAGCATTACATATGGAGCCAGTCCAATACCATTGTATGTATATAGTTGAGAGCTAAATGTTGAATATTAAATTTAATTTATGAATATTTCTGCCATTCATGATAATGAAAGGTCTCATTGATATTCAAGTATTTTTTCACTTTGAGACAATATGTGTGAAACCAAGCTCATCCATAAGGTTCTATAGCAGAAGGCTATTTGATAGAGAAATGTATGATTTTTTGTGTAATGTTCCTAGATGACTTTAGTCAAAATTTGCTCAGCTGGGTTAGAACCAAGATCACTTTAGTGGACAGGGATGTCCAATTAGAGCTAAGCAAGGACTTCATTATATAGGCATGACTTAGTAGGCACAAGCACACCGTTATGTACTTTTTAATCTGGACATCATAGCTGTGAGTATGTGTTATCCTTCAAAAGACTCAAATAAAAAATAATAAGACTTAAGTGCCTTCTAAAAAAATGGAAATCTATTTCATAGCAAACACTTGAAGTCCATATAGGTTGATAAGCGACGTCGAGGTGGACAGTTTGAACGGGAGAAAATTCACAATGATAGTTTTGCTAAGTGGTTCAGGCTACATGTAAGTATATTTATTTTTTCAATTGACACTTTTTTAATTATAAGTTTGACTTGTAACTCATGCCTTATTATTATTGTAGATTGCTAAATTAGAAAGAAGTAGTAAAACATCAAACATTCCTAAGGAGGTAATACTCTTGACAGTGGTCCTCGCAAATGGGTGAGGAGATACTTGGGATATATTGTAAATGGTTTTTGATTTCACATGAAGATGCGAGAGATGAGCCGTCACACACACAATAGTTGTGTGACTTTGAAGGTGATTACAAGATGTTTTAAAAGTACAAAACATAGGAACCCCATATTAGGAGTTGTATAGTTCTATGATATTCTAACATATATTATTGAGATATGGTACAATAATGAACTTAAGTTCATGCTATTCATGTATGACTAGGTCAACACCAACATAGAAGTGGTAATGATGAGTTCAGATACACAACACTAAACTTCAACTATCTGATATACAAGCACAATCGACATGGAGATGAGCCTTATATTCTTGCACATCAAATACATCATGTATTTCATGTGGTAGATTTGTTAGATCTAGATTGGCATGTGGTTGTCGAGATGACTCCAAGAGAGTACTTTGCTGTCATCAACCACATAACACTATATGATAATGGTGAAGAGCCGATTATGGAGCCATGTATTGCACAATATCTAAATGATGTTGACTATGAAATTGAAAGCAAAAACATTGAAGGAGTTATGATAGATACACCATACATCGATTCATATCAGCCACATGTAGAATATGAAAGTGATAATATGACTGGTGAATCTAATATTGAAGAGGAAATTCTTTTGAAAGGTGACAAATCTGATAGCAACTATGATAATGATGATTTCACGACTAAGGAATTTGATGAGTAAATGATATTATCATGTTAGATCCAGATTACGTATTCATGGTTATTTATATTTACTATTATTTTTTTTTTGACTTAATGCACTGAAGTTATTTTTTATTTCATTACATTTTAGGTTATTTCATTGGTGTACTGCTCTTATAGCTTTTTGTTTGTCACTTATGCTCTTTGTCTCCATACATATTTTCTACAAATCTCACTTTTGTTTGCGATATACTTATCTTATAATATTTTGATTCGTTATCTCAACATGTTCTCCACTTGCAGATTGGCATGAATCGCAAAGGAAAGATGTGATTTGTAGGCCAAATGGTAGAGGGGTTGCAGGATGCAGAGACTATGGAGGAGGTCTTTGAGACGAGTGGAGATTCCAATGGGGACTCTAATGACGATAGCGCAAGCTCTGCCCATCCAAACTCTAATCATGATGGAGGTATGTAATCCATGGACATACTTTATCTACTTCATATTTCACTTGATTCAATATTTCTAGTACAATAAATTAATTTATTAACTCATTTTATATTGCAGGTCCTTCTACAGCCTCCATTAGTATGACCCATTGTGCCGCAACAGATCTATAGGTGTTTGGGATACTGAGGGATTTGAATTACTTCTCAATGTCAACAATTATCATCAAGTCATTAGAGACAATTTGGCACAACTCTCAACCCACTTAGGAATTTTTGCAAAAAATGAAAACAAGTTACCAATGATATACACTAACTGGCAAGCTGTACCCCAAGAAAATAAGGAATAGATCAGGACAGATATAAAGTAATATCAAATATATTATGTCTTTTCAGATAATTCTATTCAAAATATATTTTTCTAGATTTCTAACTTTCTTAATATCTTCCTATTTAGGCCAATACAAATTTAGAAGACACAACAAAAAATGGTGTAATGTAGGTCCTTGACAAACATTAGCGAGACTGGAAGGCACATATGAAAAGTATTTATCATTAACACTATATGTTATCCTAACAATTTTATATTTTTTGTTCAAGACTTGAGTTGGTAAAATTGAAGGCATCGAAAGCATCATAATATAAGTCATTCTCTCAGATGCAAGGGGTTTGCCAACTTGGGGACTAAGGTATATAATCTACAACTTATAATTAGAAGGTTTGTTACTTTATTATATATATATTTCATTCATAGTATTACTTGTACCTTGAGGCTTCTAGTGGAACTGAATCTTTTAAGCTAGATGTCTTCCTCGTGTTCCATACTAAGAAGGATGGACAATCTGTCGATGCAACATTCACAACCACCATAGTAAATATTATAATTATTTTTTGACACAATATACGATCAAATTACATAATGTTCATTAATTTTATTGATCAAGTTGTAGGAGAGGATCACTCAATTGAGACAGTCTTAGCCGAAGAACTCTCTTCCATGTATAGTTATCCAAAATGTGATTCATGATCAGGTGTTTGGACTTGATGGATATGGACGGGTGTGGACGTTTGGCATGGGACCAACTCCCAAGACTATCTCTGACTACTTCTGCAAATACTCACAAGATAAGCAACCTCAATATATAGAGCGTCAGGTGCAAGTGATGATCCAGATGGAGGTTGTTGCACCAATGATGAGGTTCAGGAAAGAGATGTTCAATGCACTTTCTCGTTCTGTGTCTAGGGATTCCTCACAATTTGAGGTATGAATCAATATTTGCTAATTTTTACTATACAAATTTTTTTTAATGCTAATGCATGTTTCATGTTCCAGGTGTAGCATCCCAGCAGCAAGACAATGTTGGTGGTAGCTAGTTTGGTTTGAAGGAGACTCCTTCCACTTTTTAGCCTAAGGCACAAATGCATTCAGAAATTTACTTTAATAATGTTGAACATTTTTGGTTTATGGGCACAAGTGGTTAGGAGGGGAGGGGGGGTACGGGATTTGTTAACTTTTGTTTGTACAAATATTATTGCTTGTACAAATTTTAAATTTTTTGTTTATATTCTCACAGATCTATTTAAGGAGATTATCCATGATCCAACAACCGGGAGGATGATAGGTGAACAAGGGCATGGAGGGGTGATATTGTTCTTTCTTTTTGGATGGATTATAATGTTATAAACTTCTTCTTGTAAAAGTATGAATTGTATTTTCTTTTTGGATGGATTGTCTAGTACTTATAACTTTAGAGATTGTATTTTTTTTTCTAAGTTACGTTGTCTAATACTTACATTTTTAAAACCAAAGTTATCTAGTTGAAATGTTTACAAGGTTTTAATATAAATGAGTGCCCAGGGAATTCATGTCTACAAAATGACATTTGGCAGTGCTATGAAAATGCCACCAAAATGAGGAACTAACAAAAGATGGTGCTAAGATTAGTGTCGTCCTATAAAGGCATTGCAAAAAATGTGACACTAATGTTAGCGCCACCAAAAGCCAGTGCTAATTTCAGTGCTGCATTTTGGCAACATGAAGGTTTTAGCACCGCCAATTCTTTTGTGGCAGCGCTAAATATATTTTAACAGCGATGTTAAAATAGCACCACTATTGATTTTTATGGACACTATTTTAGCGCCATGAATATTCGTGATCCTAATTTTTGTGGCAATTCATTAGCACAGTTAATAATTTTTTAATTTTTTGGTGCTAATTTGAACTACAGTGATGCTAATTAAGCATCAAAAATACTCTGAAATGTTGTAGTGTAGGGACATTTGATAAGTGACAAAGATAGAAGATAGGATATATGATGTGTGAGTTTGGTGGAAATGCATTATTTTTATCTCTAAAAATTTTTCCATTCCTCTCCTTCCACATGTAAATACCCACCTTTTTATAGTTTTCTCTATTTTGTGATCTAAAATGTAGCCCAAACTGCCAACCGTGGTCATCACATAACCAACCTGATTGATCATTTCTTGCATGTTTTGAATCTACCGGTGAATTCTTAAATAAAAAGGGTTTACTTATAAATTTGACACATTTCACATGATTCCTCTTGTTTTGATCACTTGTGAAAAAAATTTTGATTTCAATTTTCACAAGAATGAGTGTTCAGTTTTCAAAATCTAATTTTTAAAGGCATTCATAAATTTCTTATTTTTGAGGACCTAATCACAAGTTTTATAATTTTAGGAGATCAAGATGAATGAATTTTTATACGTTTTGATTGATGTGCTTTCTAAAAGTTCAAAGACTTCTCTTGCAAAATCATGTTGTTTTGGACCTATTAGCAAAAATTTGGACTTTAAGGGTGTTGATGTGTATATGAGCACTTGTGACATGTATATGAGCACCCAACCAACATAAATTGACTTCCCACAACTTAGATCTAGTCTGGCCAAACCCTAGGTTGACTTTGCTTTGCATGTCCTAAAGTGAGCACCTGGGAGACGCCCAAGTTATGTCTTTTCTCACCCTTGGAAGGGTGTTCAATAAGATCTAAGTTGTGATTCATAACTACCAAAGCTTAGTCGACCTCCCAAAACTTGGCTGAACTTTTAGGCCTCATGATTTCATGCATGCAAGCTGCTCCAAGAACAAAAGAGCCAAGCCATGCTTCAGGAACTTGGTCTCATTTTGGAACTTAAGTAGGAAGGCTCGTTGGTTTTTTCCATGGCCGCATTATTTCATGAGCATTACAGAAAGCTTAGCTATATCCTCAAGGCCCTAACCTAGCCTCCAAAGCCTAGCCAAGACTCCAAGACTGAGATCATAGGACATCTTAACCATCTCTTAGTGCTAGGGACTCACCTAAGTCTCCATAACTTAGCTCTCCTGGTGCATTGCCACAACCTTTCAGAAGGTGGTCTCCAAGAGCATCCCTAATCTCCTCCTACTCCACCACTGACTCTATCTCCTACTACATTACAAGAGGGAGGGATAGTTTGGTATAAACACAAGGCCAAAGTGATCAAACTACCTCAAAATATTCACCAAATTATAGCTCAACCTAGGGGGTATAAAAATTGTTATCTCCTCTGATTTGGTATGATCTCTATCCTCTTCTATCAGAGAGATCCCATAGCTCTTTCATGTTGAGTTTTGGGTGTCTCGAATTTGGACTGGAATTTGAGTTAAGTAGAAATTCAAAGTTGGATTCAGACTTATGATTGATTTTAAATACTTATTATGTAATATTAGGAGTTGTAATTAGAGTAAAACTCAGACTCAATAAGGACCTATAAATATTCTAATAATTCAAAGGGTTTAGGCATGGTGTGGTGTAGAGCTAAAGTTGAATTAGAGAGAAATAGAGAGAGAGGAATAGAGAGAAGAGAGAGAAGAGAAAGAGAGAGAGTGTCGGCTCTCGTGTGTGGGTCTTTCTAGTTCTTCTCAGTGGTCTCTCGTGGTGGTTCCTCGTGGTTTTCTCTTGGAGATTCTCTATGAAGGTGGAGATATTGCTGAGACTTGGTGAAAGAGTTTAGTTAGATAAGAAAGAGTACAATCTTTCTTGTAAACTTGTAAAGTCTTTTGATAGTGGATCTCTCACTCCCCCCATGGATGTAACCCGATTTTGGGTGAACCACGTATATTGCTGTGTCTTTTCTCATTATTTTCTTTTATCTTACATTACTTCTCATTTTTTTTTGTTTGAGAATAAGGTAAACTATGAACCTTTCATTGTGAATTCCAACAATTGGTATCAAAGCTTAGGAGCAAACAACCAAGATGGCAAAGTCCTTACTTGAGGTGAAAAAGTTTGACGATAAGATAAAATTTTGCCTTATAGCAGAAAAAGATAAAGGCGATTCTTATTTATTAAGGTCTACAAAAGACATTAGAGGGTAAAAAGAAGAGGCTAGGCAAGATAAGTGATGAAGATTGGGAGGAGATAGATCAGAAGGCATTGAATTTAATTATTCTAAGTCCGATTGATGAGGTTTTGTACAATGTCATTGATGAAGAAATGATGGTGGACATCTAGATAAAACTTGAGAAGTTGTACATGTCAAAAAGTCTCATGAACAAGTTCTACCTAAAACAACAGTTGTATGGACTGCGTATAAGTGAAGGTACAACTATATTATATCACATGAATACCTTCAATAAGATTATCAATGATTTACTAAAAGTTGATGTGAGGTTTGAGGAGGACGATAAGGCACTTATTCTCCTGATGTCTCTTTCTACTTCCTACAATCATATTATGACCACAATTCTTTATGGTAAAGAAACTCTCAAGATGGAAGAGGCAATAGCTAGACTTTTTTCTAATAAAAAAAGGAGAAACTCTAATATTAATATGGAGTTTGGTGAAGAATTGGTGGCTCATGAAAGAGGAAGATTAAGAGAACATGGAGAAGGCAAGCAATGGTCCAAATCAAAATTGAAGGTGAAAGTACAATGTTATTCATGTAAGAAGTATGGCTACATTAAACAACATTGCCCTGAACATGAGAAGATAGAGTCTTCCAATATTGTGATAGAAATAGTGGATGATACTCCTAAGAATGATGCAAATGGAGATGTTCTTGCAGTATCCCAAGAAATTAGCACTTCTGATGAGTGGATTTTAGATTTTAATAGTTCTTACTATATTTGCTCAAGGAAGGATTGATTTACTTCTTATGAGGAGAATAAGAAGAAAAGTACTGTTTGGTTGGGCGATAATTTGACCTGTGACATCATTGGTGTGGGAACAGTTCAAATCTAGATGTTTGATGGAGCAGTTCGTACTCTTACTGGGGTAAGGTATGTCCCCAAGATGCAAAAGAATCTAATTTTACTGAGTGTACTAGACTCAAAAGATTGTAATTATTCAGCGAGAGATGGAATCATGAAGGTGACACGCGGTATTAGAATCTTGATAAAAGGAGAGAAGTGTGGCAATATTTATCGATTAGTATGGAGTACCATTGTTGGTGGAGTTCTAATGGCTGCAGTGGTGAAGAGGAAGCATGATACTCAGAGTGATTTGATGGGAGATAGACATTCTTCTCGAGTTACTTTCACTAAAGGAGCAGACACAAGTCATCCGAAAGGCTTCCAAAAGTACAAGACTATAGGCATGAATAGTGAATTTGAGGTTGGTTCAAGCTCGCATCTTGTGATTAGCTTAATAAGCTAGCAATCCAGGGGGAGGGGCTAGATGAGAGATGAAAGCTGAAGCTTCATGATGGTGGCACACTTGAGTTCAAGCTAAGGTGGAGATTGTTGAGTTTTAGGTGTCTAAAAGTCGGATTAGAGTTTGAGTTGAAGTAGGAATCCAAAGTTGGATTTAGACTTATCATTGACTTTGAATACTAATTATGTAATATTAGAAGTTATAATTAAAGTAAAACTCAGACTCAATAAGGATCTATAAATATTCTAATAATACAAAGGGTTTAGGTGTGGTGTGGTGTGGTGTAGTATTGAGACTGAATTAGAGAGAAATAGAAAGAGAGGAATAGAGAGAATAAAGAGAAGAGAAAGAGAGAGTGTCCACTCTCGTGTGTGGGTCTTTCTAGTTCTTCTCGGCGGTCTCTCATGGTGGTTCCTCGTGGTATTCTCTTGGAGATTCTCTCTGAAGGTGGAGGCATTACCGAGGCTTGGTGAAGGAGTTTAGTTGGGTAAGAAAGAATACAGTCTTTCTTATAGACTCTTGTAAAGCCTTTTGATAGTGGATCTCTTGCTCCCCCCGTGGATGTAACCTGATTTTGGGTGAATCATGTATATCGCTGTGTCTTTTCTTGTTGTTTTCTTTTATGTTGTATTATTTTTTATTTTTTGTGTTGTTTGAGAATAAGGTGATTCATGAACCTTCCGCTGTGAATCCCAATACTTTCATTTAGTATTCTTGGAGCTTAACTGCCTGAGTGTTGGAGAGGCTTCTGTTAGACCACCATGATGGGTAGGTTTGCTTATTTTGTGGGTCTTATAGTGTTCTCAAAGCTCAACAAATTGATCTAGCTGGAGCTTGGCATATGCAACTCATTGTGAATACCTACCTTTTCGGTTCTTTAAAATTCTAAACATGTAGCATTAAACTGACCCACCAATTCTACAATTTGAACTCTTACACGATGCCATAATTTTCAAGAACTTTATTTGCATAGGTACCATGCCCTAGTTGGCTTTCTCATGCTTTCAAATATTTTATATTTGTATTTTCAAAATAATGGTATTCCAGTCTTTAAAATGATCATGATTTTTTAAATTTTAGTGACATATTTATAAAATTATGCTTTTTGAAGGTTTTTTTTTGCAAAATCTATATTTTCTACCATTAAATATCTTGGATTTAATGTTTAAAGTCATCTGGTACAAAATCAAATTAAAAAAATTTATTTACAAAAAATTAATTTTCAAGGATTTATTTATAAAAATACACTAAATTTAAAAATATGGGCTTTTATTTAAAAAATACACCAGAAGCATAGGCTAGGAATCCTTGAGAAATTGGGTTGAAACTAGACTAAAAAATGGAAATCTTGCTGAAAATAAAAATGGAAATTTGAATATTTAAAAAAATCAAAATTTTCTATTTTTGGAAAAAAAAAGTTGGCGTCCCACCTTTTGGGATATTTTTTATTCCAATGAAAATTTCATTGAGATTCTCTCACACATTTTTTTTCAAAATTTCCCCAAAATTCTTTCAATCATTGATCTAGATTTTCTCCCCTCTGAATCAATGGCATGGTGCAACCTCCACTTTCTAATCTCTATGTCATAATTAGCTGAAAAATCACATGAATTTGATGCCTAAAATTTTTCCTAGATAGCTGATTTCCCAACCTATAAATACTACCAATTTTCACTAGCAATGGACCCCAACAATTTGGCTAAAATTGAGCCTGAAAGTTATACTAGAGATCATTATTTTGGTATGTGAAACTCTCACTATTTTGACAAGGAGGAGTTCCCCCGATGACTGTGAAACTCTACTAAGGTTTGGAGTTGAATTCATTGTCAACATTAAAGTTCTGACCGAAGAATTGGACACCTGATCATGAGCATCTTTTCAGCCAAATAGGCTACATTTCTCTACTCTCTCCTTTTTTTTTTTTGCATTTTTCTCATTTCTTTTCATCATGTTTTATGCACTTAGATTAGAACTTTAGTTTTATTTTATTTTTTTAAAATTTTAAATTTGATCCTTGAACATCAAAAGGGTGTAGGGAAGGACTTATGGTCCCTCCCCTATCGAGGTGGTGGGTAAGTTTTTAGTTTTATTTTCTTTCTATATTTTCATTTACTCACATGAATTAAATGCTACACTTAAAAAACTCATGAGCTTCCCTTCTATTTCTTTTTTGTTTGTAGGTAAACTCGAAGGTAAGGCTGCTAGGATGTATATATTACATGCCTATTGAAGAGACTCTTGCAACCTTCCCAAGGATCTCGCACATTTAATTTGTAGGTCGAGTGTGCAAACCATTGAGGTGCGTGCAGGCTTGAAAAGGGAGTTGCATAAAACCATGTTCAAGAACTGATTCATTGCACAACATAAAGCCAAAACCAAAACAAAATTGATTGAGGAGACCCACAAATTAGCAACTATGGTGGGACCTCCTAAAGCTAGGTTTTCTTTTCTCATTTACCTTATTTGATATTTTTTTTACATTCTCGATTTTTGGGTGTTCATGAAGTGCTAAGTGATTATTTACTTTCAAGTTTTTGTGGAACCAAATATTGCTTGTGAGAAAAACTAGGATTCAAGTCAACTTTAGTCATAGAGGCCTTGCTGGTCTCATATGTTTGAATATTGAGTCTAGTTGGAAGCGGTAATTTAAACATATGGTGTGACCTAGGGTGCACGTTGCTTGACTAGACCATTGTAACTCCCATCTCAAAAAGAGGTGAATTGTGCTCATTTTCCTTAAAGAGGCTAAGGGATTGGACCCCACTAGGCATGACTAGAGGATCAAGGGACTAATAGTGAAAATGGAAGTCTCCACAATCTATGTTAGTCCAAAGAATCACACAGACTCAAAATACGGTTATACATGGTAGGGGCTCACTGTGGGGGAGTCTATTGTAGTCACAAGGAATGCAACCCACAAGTTGGTTGTACCATTTTTTTGGAGATAGCTTATACGTGAACCTAGAGATTGGGGATATCTTGGAATAACATCTTAGGAATAAAAGAGTGTTATTTAGATTAAAAGAAATTAATAATCCAAACTTAAGCCCTAAAACTAGTGAAAATTATTTGCCAACCATATCTGATGAGATTTCTAAAATGCAAAACCTTGATTTTCCTGAACTTATGAACTTTGTTAGTCAAAAATAGCGACTTAATAGAATAGTTGATATTATGACTGGGAATCAGCAAACCACTAGAGGAAAGCCTTTCATATCCTCATCAAGTGGTGGTTCTATCAATTCCATGCCTATAAATGAACTGTCCAATAGGCAACCTACACTATCTAAGTTGACCGTGGAGTGGGTGTCTCAACTCCTCACAAAACTTTTGGCACAAAAATTTTCATATATTATTGCTCTAACAGTAACTGACATCTGACTCTCCGCTATCAACTTCCCTATTAGTTTTAAAGACCTATGTTTCATCTATACAAGGGGATAGGGGACCCAAACCATCACATCATTTATGTGCATGCATATCAAAACAACAAATCACTCATGTTCCATCTATTCCAGAAGTCACTGAGTCTGACTACCCTTTGCTAGCTCATTAGTCTCTCTCAAGACAGACTATAATCCCTAGAGATGACCTTTTTTGTATTTCTCTAACACTATGCACACTGAGTGACCCATACTCTAGACATCATCGAGCTAACATCCAAAAAGATGCAAGTTGGTATAACCTTCATTGACTATGCCAACCAATGGAGGGGAAAAGTAATAAGGGCTTAAATCCCTCTCATAGAGAAGCAACAAATAAGGCTTTTAATTGAGAATACATTATCTACTCTTAAAGATGGTTTATCATCTTTTGAAATTTATTTTTTTTTGACACTTTGTACCAAAAAGTGCATGTATGGGAAAATTTCTACGAGAACAAGGTATACAAATTGACAAGAGGTTTCCCAAAGAGGCTACATAAGGGGCAGCTGAGGGAGTCATTCATGGAGGAGTCAAGGCCCAAGTTAATGAAGTCTTGACACCAAAGCCAGGTCTTATGTATACAAGGGTGCAGCCTCTGGCTCCTTACCAACCTTCACCTATAGTTTCTTACCAACCTCTAGTCCCTTATCAACCTCTACCTCCTCCAGTTGCATATCAACCTTCACCTCTCCTAGCTCCTTATTAGCTTCCAATCCAACCCAACCACCAATAAATCCAATCCCTCACTAGCCTTGACAACAATAGCCTTCACCAACTCAAAGCCTTGACCCTCCACAAAACTACTAAAATATACCTCCACCAAACAATTATACACTATGCGGTCCACCCCTTAACAGCCAATTTTGTCATAGGCCACGATGAGAAAATTATCTCCCATTACCTAAATCCATCCCCAATACCTTCACAGCCTTCCTAGCCAATAACCTTATTCAACTCCTAGAACCAAGACCTATACCCCTAAGTGTTGACTACTCCCGATAATATCTCTTCTACAGAACACTAGGGCACACCCTTGAGTAATGCATATTGTAAAAGATGTAACTTATAACTTAAATGATTGAAATATAATAGATTGGGAGCTTGTTCAAAACCTTGTAAATAAGGGAAGGGTAAGAGATATGATTGTTGTATCCAACCCACTTCCAATTTACCTTAATAATAATGTGACTTTTGTGTAAATCATTTCTAAATCTAAAAAAAGGTACGGTAATTGGAAAGTATAGGATCCTTGAGAAGGTTTTCTCCTTTGCGAGGACCCTCTTAAGCTAAGTAAAGAGCTGATTTATGAGCAAATTGTTCCTAAATTGATTAAATCACCTCCCAAACAACTCACCTAGGAAATAAAGGATCCTTGGAAAGGTTTTCTCCTTCACAAGGACCTTCCCAAATGAACCCTAACTTTCAAATTCAAATCTGAGATTGATGATCATATAGGGACTTTCTACACCTACAATGGTATCTACAATGGATATGGTTTGAAGGATGAGGATTATAATCCCTTAAAATATGCAAACAAAGATTTATCACTATATGAAAACTATTTAAAATAGGAACAGGTTAATAATAGTCAATAGGTTTCACCTATTAGGAACTAAGGTAAATTGACTAACAGGATAATCCCTACAACTAGCCAAGAATCTAAAAATATTGAAGGGGGAATTAAGATGGGAAAGGAGTATAGCATTTTAAAATAGCTAGCTAAAATCCCAACTAAAATTTTAATATTAAAACTTATAATCAATTGTCCCAAACATAGAGAGGTATTATTTAAAACTTTAAGTGAGACAAAGCTCAAGGGTGACATACCTTCAAAAAGGTTAGCAACCATTTGTAAGGGTATTTTCCAAAACTTGCTAGAATATTTTTTTAATCAGGACCTACCTTAGGAGGAGTTGAGGGATGAGACACTTCATATAACTATCAAAATCAGTAGTGCAATGATCAACACAATGCTCATGGATATAGGGACATTACTGAACATTTGCACATTATTTGCTCTAAAAGCAATAAATATTTTATAGAATCAATTGGAGAAGTCCAACATCAACATAATGCCATCTGATAACTTGAAATGGAAGTGCCAAGAGAGGATTCATCTACTAGTCACTTGTGAGCCTAAAATGATTGAAATAGAATTTCATGTGCTTGACATCCCCTCATATTACAATCTCATCCTAGAAGATGTTGGCTCAAAGATAAGGGAGCAGTTTTGTCAACCTATCACTAGTGCCTCAAACTTCCTTACAAAAGCACCATTATCAAGATCCATAGTGACCTAGCCACTCGAGACAAGTCCCACTATCATGACTCATACAATAGAGTCATCCCTCGAAGCTACAGTTTAAAGCCTTTTGCTAACTCCCAGCAAACCTCTACTATCCAAAATAAACTTGAGCTCCATCCAATCTTCATGAAACTTTTGTTACAACTACAAAAAGTAGTCCTTGTGCTCTTCCCACCTCAAGCTCTACAAGAAATGGCCTCTCCTCTCCCCCATCTCCCTTAAATCCAAGCCTTCATTCCCTAATTTCCAACCCAACTCACCCTGAAAAGCCATGGGAAATGATGTTCAAGATCAGCTACTAACCTAGTCCAAGTCTTGGTAGGAGAAATTGAGCATATCCTAAACAACTTGCTGAAAGAGTTCTAAGAGACAAAGAAGGTCTTGGCTTCTCATGGAAAGAGTGCAAGAAGAAGGACTGGCTTCTCAACTCTTTCAAAGGTCATATCAACATCCACTGCCAAGATAGTACTCAAATTACACTTCATATCTAGATGAAGCATGCCACTACAATCCCTACTATTAGCCTAGACAATGAAGATGATGACCTCCAAAGTGTCATGTGTGGTATTGACTAGTTGTTTTTTACCAAAGAATGCAATCTATCCCTTACCCAAAGTAGGGCACAACCTCATGATAACACCAAGGGCACCTTGTCCTCCTCAAGAGGAGGACCCACTCTATAATTTAGATTTATTTTCTTTTTTATTATAAGAATATTGCAGTAGGAGAGGTTTAGGAAATTTTTATACTTGCATTCTATATTATGTGCTTAATGTGTTTGAAATAGGTCAGCTACCTCTCTAAGACTTAAGCTGAGGGAAAATGTATTCTACCTTGATGAACCCCTTCTTAACTCACACAAAGGGCCACACAAAGACTCATTTGGGGTCTATGAGATTAAGGATGACAAATATGAAGATGATGAACTTGATGACTTCATTGAGACACTCAGGAGATTCAAGGAGGAGATGGCCACAACCACAGAACCAACTAAAAAAATCAGCCTAGGATTGCCTAAGAACCCTAGGCCAATCCTGATCAGTGCAAGCCTACCAAATGAACTTTAAGCTCAATTGATCTTAACCCTCATTGAATACAATGATGTATTTTCATGGACATATGAGGAGATTCCAAGACTAGATAAAAGATTATGGAATAGAATATCACCTTAAAAGATGACATGAAGCCAAGAAAGCAAAAATTGAGATGGCTATATCTAGACATTGTGCTCAAGGTGAAGGGGGAAATTGACAAGCTTTACCAAGATAAATTCACACATATAGTCCTCTATCTAAAGTGGGTGGCAAACATTATTCTAGTTAAGAAAAAAGATGACAGGGTACAAGTATGCATTGACTTTAGAGACATAAATAAGGCATGTCCGAAGGATGATTTCCCTCTACCTCACATTGACACCCTAATGGATAATACTTATGACCATGAAATGTTATCTTTCATGGATGAATATTTGATGTATAGCCAGATATACCCTGTACCAGAAGATGAAGAGAAGACTTTCTTTGCTACTCCTTGGGAAATTTATTGTTATATGGTCATGCCATTTGGACTGAAGAACACTGAAGCAATATACTAATGGGCCATGAAAACCATCTTCCATGACATGATCCATGACTGCATGGAGGTCTATGTTGATGATATTCTAGTCAAGTCTTGAATAAGAGAAGGACATGTCTCATCCTTAAAGTGAGTCCTCCACCAATCATGGGAGCATCAGCTAAGAATGAACCCAAGCAAGTGTATATTTGGAGTCTCACCGGGCAAGTAGCTCAGTATCTTGATAACTAGCAAAGGAATTAAAGTTGATTCAACTAAAACACAAGACATTGTAGAAATGCCACCCCTAAAGAATATAAAGGACCTTCACAGTCTAATTGGGAGATTATAGTTCATCCAAATGTTCATATCTCAATACTTTAAAAAAAATGTCTTCCATTATAAAGGATGCTTAAAGGAGGAGCTCAGTTTGAATGAACCTTGGGAGAATCAAGAGTCCTTCAACCGACTCAAGAAGTACCTTCTCAAGCCACCAATTCTCATGGCACTAATCTTAGGGCTAGCACTAATCTTGTATATTTCTATCACTAAAGAGTCAATTGACATCATGTTGGCATAGAGGATGAAGACAAGAAAAAAAGGATGATATACCAACTTAGTCGAACCGTGTTGGAGTACAGGAAGAAATATTCAAAGATGGAGAAGACTTGTTTGGCTATGGTTCAGGCCTCCCAAAAGTTAAGGCATTATTTCATGGCTCACAAGGTACTCATCTTGGCTCAGATGGATCTAATCAAGTTCATGTTTAAGAAGCTAGTGTTGTTAGGGCAAATCGTTAGATAGCATATAATCCTAGCTGAATTTGACCTCGAGTTCATAACCAGGTAGGCAGTCAAGCAGCAAGATATAGCTAATCAACTTGCTAATTTTCCGTTGCCTACCACAGACTCGACTCAAGAATTATTCCCTATTGAGTAAACCTTGCTTATTTCTAATGAAGACCACCATAAAATATGGATGTTGTACTTTAATAATGTCTTGAACCAAGCAAGTGGAGGAATAGGCATCATTCTAATTACACCCTAAGGAGTTTTCATGCCTCGAGCATATCAGCTTGGATTCTATTGGATGAACAATCAAGCTAAGTATGAAGCAAGGAGTCAAGTACCTCAAGATTAGAGGTGACTCAAAGTTCATAATCCTATAGGTTTTGGACCAATACTGTACCAAAGATGCCATGCTTATAGAATATTGAGACTTAGCCATCTTCTTGAGTAAGCAATTTGAGAAGGTTACTATCACCTATTTCCTGAGAACAAACAATATGCTAGCAGATACCCCAGCCTCAATTGGATCAACATTTTATAGCCCCTCTAGACCAAATCCTTCTCCAAAAGTACTCACAAGTGATACTCAAGTCAAGTGACCCACTTGTTCAGAGATGGAGGGAGTCACACAACCTTGGATTTGTTCTAGGGTGGTCATTCACCATTCTCTCTAAGGGAAGATCCTGCAATGCCTACCAACCAAGATATGAGTCCAAATAAAGCATTTGTGTATTAAAACAACGCAAGCTCTAGTCCTAGGCTATAACTGTAGCTACAGCATAATACACTTATCATATGAACAGAAGGCCTTAGCCTATAGCTGAGTTTGTAACTTGGCTAGTCATCTATTATTTGGCAAGTACACACTAATGAGGTGTGCACACACAAAAGGAAATGCCTCCAGTGAAACCACCATTGTCACGGGCAAAGAAGTGAGAAAAGGCAAAATATAACAGCTAAAATTGAGTGAAATGTAGAAATAAGAAGTGAAAACTCACCAAACATCATTGAAGAGGGAAACTAGGGCAAAAATCCACTGGGATTTGGATGGAGAAACATGGAATGTAGAATGGAATAGGTCCTAGTTTCACCTGCTCAATGAAGGTCTCATGACAAAGTAATGAAGAAGGAGAGAAGATACCTGTATATGTAAAAGTTAGCTAAGGTCTGAGATCGCTTGGATCCAAACTCATAATTAGCACCTCAACAAGTAGATCTTCTTCCACACTACCAATGATTTTCATGATTCTACTTTGGGATGAGGACCCCTCTAATGCTAGATTTGCCGCACATAGAAATTTGATCAGATGAGATACATGGAAAAACATTACATGTACAATGGAAAATCACTAAGCTAGACTTTCAAAGATACACAATTCTATAACCCAAGGTCCCATAACTCAAAAGATCTAATGTCTTTGGGAAAAAGTCTATAGAAAATTCAAGTCTATTCACAACAATAACCAAAGACTTGTGGGGTGGAAAAGACTTAGGGGGTAACAAGGAGGACAACTAAGCATTGCAAACTAGAATTCCATAGCCCATATGCCACCTGATTAAATCCCAAGTATGCCCCATAGGACAAGGCATTATTTCTTTCTTTTTACTATTAGCTTCTTTTGCAAACACTTATTTGGGTTCCAAAGCCTCGATCACACAACCTCACGATGAGTCTAAGGCTTAATTGAGTATTGAGGTGGAATGAGGCAATGTTCCAAAACTGGACTAGGGGCAAATGAAAAGTAACACCAAACTTTAGAATCATAACTACCCAAAATTGGGTACAGGTTTGATGCTTGCTTGAGGAACATCACAACAAAATTTCTCATAAGTTCCATTAAGGAAATGGTTGCAAATTCATCTTAACACTAACTTCATACTATGCCAAAACTCCATATTATTGCCCAGGAGGCTCACACCTCACTTCAATTAGGGCTAACTCAATAATTGATGCCTAACTATTCTCAGCCTCAATGTCACCCTCGAAAATTCCCTTCCCCACCTACAAGGTCTTCTCCCTTGACCTTGAGGCATTAAACTTCCACCTAAGTCAAGCTCCTCAAACTTTGACTTGCTTCAATCATCTTCATATCTAAGCTTCTATAGCCACAATATGCTTTTCCCAGTCTTGAGCTTCAAGGTGGGAGAATATTTCTTTGGAAATAGTAGTTGGCTAGAAAGGTAAATAGTAAGTTTCATATAAATATGAAAACTCAATTGGCATGAGGGGCGTATGAGTATCTCCCCCTGCACCCCCCCCCCCACCCCCCCCCCCCCCCCCCCCCCCCAACCAAAAGGTACTCTTCATAGAGTGCTAAGAGGTCCCATGGCAAGGCCTTCTAGATGGAATTTTTCTTATTCTTCTTCTTAGCCCCTTTCAACCAAGCCTTCAAAAGTGGGTTGGAGGAAGACACTCACATTGCTAGGAGACATAGGAAGTACATTCACCAAGGCCCCCACATCTAGTGGAGATGATAAGACTTCAACAACAAAGTTAGCCTCATCACCATGGGACACTAAGACATAGGGCTTGGAGACCATGGACTTCTTGTGAGCCTTTGTAGAACTTCAAGGCTTAGAGGTGGAGCTCTTGCCTTTTCTCTTTATCACCAAGATGATATCAACATCCTTCACACTCCTCTTCTACCTAGAACTCAGCTACAGAAGACCCTTTTGGGGGTAGTGACTAGTCCCTCCAGTGTGACATTGATAAAATATAAGTTATCAAGATTTATGAAGCAAAAATAAGAAAAGTGGTCAATTTAATTAGATGAATTAGACATTATGCACCATTTTGACTTTCAAATTTCCCAAAATAAAATGATTATTGAAATCAATATACTCACTCCTCTCCCTAGCTACATTGAGGCCTGAAATGAATAAATCTCCTTAGAAGCCTAGAAAGGGGCACTTGTGAAGCTTGTGGACTATAGAATCCTTCTAGTAAGCTAGAAGCTTGGCATCATACTTGGTGAGCTTCAGCTTGTCACAATGTTGGGTAGGATCACTGGGACTAGAAGGCAAACTAAGATCTTCATTGCAAAAGATCTTGACCTCATAATCCTTCCAAGAATAGATGGAACTAGGGTTATCCTAGAATATTCTGTGCCCTAACCAAGGGGAGAAGTGCCATTTTCTTGTATCATTATTAGACTCAAAAATATTTTTGATTATTTCTATAGAAAGCTTAAGACCTAGGGACTATATGGGAGACTAAAATATGGCTAAGGTGCACATTATGTTGGGGGAGAGTTGACTCAAAGATAAATGATGCCCTATGAGGGTGTGCCTAATGAATCCTTGAATGGGAAACCTAAGCCCTAACTCAAAGAAGATCCAAAAAGCTTAGTAGCAATGGCCAAAGTATATGGATAGTTTTCAAAGATCCTCTTCTCTTCCAAAACTATCTAACTTGGTGCCTACGGGAAACCCAAATTTAGAACCAAGAAGATCTACTTGTTTTTCTCTAAGTACTCAGTTGGATAAAAAAAAATTCTAACATGAGTAGGAGTTCTACATGTTGGAAGCAATTGTAACACAAGAAACTTGGAGAACCTTCTTGAAGAGGAGCACCTCCAAATGAGCCTTCAGTGGTCCATGATGTTGCACTAGCTAACCAACAAAACCAAAAAGCTTCCTACCAGGGTTTTTAGCAGAGATCGCTTTGACACTCAAGTTAGTGGCACTCCAGATAGGTATCTTGTATAAGAAGAACTTGAGCCCTAGCTCTTTTGGGAAGAATGTGTTTCTTACCCTTAGATCTAGAGGTATTGGGGTTTATATATCACATGTTTGGGCTAAGCTACCATGGGGATTGTACACCCATGATCTCAAGGCTTGTTAGCTTTTTAGATTGTGCAACAAATGGTAGTGATACTCTAATTTGGAGACTCAGATTAGTCAACTATATCCTTATGCACTGATGTTGTGTGTATCCAAGTTGTTAGAACTTGGCTTTGCAGTAGATTGGAGAATCAACAAACATGTGGGCATTTGTCCCCCTAGACCTGACTCTAACATAAATTGGTGAGGCCCAGATATGGATCTTTGAAATCCCTCTACTTATCTATCTCATGTGCACATCAAGGCCCCCCAAAGCCTACCTCACTTATAATATAGAGGATGAGAAAGTAGGCTCCATCAAAAATTTACCTAGCCATAACACATGGCTTTGGTTTGACAACCATCCAATGTTCTCTAGTTAATTTCACATGTTGACATGGTTCAAGACCTGAGCCCTTTCATCTTGAGATTGAGCTTGTGAGAGTTTATCATTATGGTCTTGATTCTTGGGGTTTAGATCTCAAGGGCTTATTAGTGAGATCATAGCCATCAGCTTCCTAGCTTATAAAGCTTTGATTTGTAGTCTTCCATCATCTTGTAGCTTCTCCTCCAATGAGATCTAGATTAAAAATCTTCTATAAAGAGATGTCTAGTATATTTTTGAACCTCCCTTTTACCTTTTGCATGTTTTTACCATAGTTTCTATGATTTCCCTCTCATTCCTTCATCAATGATTATGGTGACTAGTTGGAGAAGAAGGGGAGACTCACTATTTTCACATGCAAATAAAGCCCACATGCTTAGCCTTTTTTCAAGGGTTTTGGACATCAAGCTGGCCAATTTCTTGGTTTGAACTGTGACCCTCTTACTCTCCCCACATATCTCATGGCTTTGCTTTTCTTGCTAGATTTTGATGACTTTGACCTCATAATGCTTCTTTTAGGGGAAAGATTTTTGCTCCTCAAAGTGGCTATCCTACCATAATAGCAAGTCAAAAGCAAACTACAATGGAGGCCAATATCTTCATCCATGCCCTAGAGTCAAGAGAAGATAATTCAAACCCTACTCTAGTTGATGAGGCACTAATAGATGGTCCTATTTCTGTTGAAACTCATGAGCCAAAGGGTGGTGAAGAGCAAGTGCTAATAGAGGCAACCTAGTCTACATTTTTGTCTTTTACTTTCCTTTTGTAGTTTTATTTTTGTACAACCAAGATATTGGGATTTGGCTACCCACTTTTTATAATAGCTCTTCAGAGCAACTTTTGTAATAGAATTTCAAATAAATGAATCAATTCTTTCCAATTTTCTTCTCCTACTTTTGTGTTTTTCTTCCTTGAGTGATATTGTGAATTTGAATTTGTTGAATTCTCTAAGTCATGATCTGAAAATCAAGACTTTTGTCCCAATGTTTTCTTGAAACTATTCCATCTTGTTCATTGAGCTTCAAGGAATTTTAGGTCCTGAGGTTCATGGAAGTTGAATGTCTAGGGATGTAGTCCCAAGAAAGTCGCTTGTAGGTGTGTTTTTATTGCTAGTAGCAAGGAAGACCCTAGTGGTCCTCTCTTCAGCCCTCCAAGTTCTAGTTACTCAGTTGCCATAGTTTAGAATAAATTTCTGCTTTGGTGTGGTAGTGGTAGATTGTAGCCCATCTTGATAGTCCTCGGCTAAGTAGAGAGCTTATTATTAGGCTTCATAAATTCAACCGCAAGGCAAGTAACCATGCTTTATGGTAAGGTGTGAAGTTTGTGATCAAGATGTAAGTCACTCTATAATGGGGTTAGTAAAACAAAATGAACAGGATTAGTTGAAGAAGCTTATGTGGGCCATTGCTTGTTGTGGCAATTTTGTGAGCTAGCTTCTCTCAGTTAAGCATGAAGCTTGCAATAGAGATTTCATTCTTTGGTCAAGTGTTCAACTTACAACTAAGATTCAGATCACAATGGACTAAATGCCTATCATTGCAATTCTCTAATGGAACTCCCTTTAGTCAAGCATGGAGTGTGTAACATGAGGTTAGCAATAGGCCAATAATTTTAATTTCATGAATGGAACCTACATGAGTTGCTACCTGTTGTGTCATCAACACAAATAGAGAAGGGTATAGGGAGTGTGTTGACATCGTGCTCCTACTAGATAACTCCACAGCTCTCTACTGATGAATCATAGGCCTACAAAATTATGAAAAACCAATCCATTAAGGATTGTGCTAATGAAGGATGCTCTGATGCTTAGCAATGGAGTTGAAAGAGCATGAATGGAGTCAAGAAGATAGAAAGAAGAGGCTTCAAGATTGTTGGATGTGACTTTATATATGCCTCTACTATCTGTAATTTGATGAAATGTTGAATACATTCTCTCCATTTATCTTGTAGTGGAAAGTGGAGCAAGGAGGGATAGAGGAGGTGATTACCATCCTAGGGACCATGTTCTAGGAATGTTAATAAGAGCCAGGCTGTGTGGCTCGGATGGCTTGTGATAGCCCCATTTTAGTCTTCTATCAATAAGAAGAGTGGTAGACCAAAGTATGTAGCTCAGAATAGTCCTGCGTAGGCTTTAAGGTTTATCTTGGTGTGCTTTTTTATCACCACTTGTGTTTAATGAAGTAGCTTA
This sequence comes from Trichopus zeylanicus subsp. travancoricus, assembly GCA_005019695.1. Lineage (NCBI taxonomy): Eukaryota > Viridiplantae > Streptophyta > Magnoliopsida > Dioscoreales > Dioscoreaceae > Trichopus > Trichopus zeylanicus. The sequence goes on from RXID01014269.1 coordinate 508,836, forward strand.
AGTTTGACATTTGGGTTATGGCACATCATTCCCCCCAAGCTCTCTACTCGAGTAACAAAAACTCAATTATGAAGGCTTTATTCTGCCTTTTATTAACACTCCTTATGATCGGAGTATGGAAACACTAGTATCGAGGGGTTTCCTTTGCGGTGGGATCTCTCTTGTGGATAGTGAATACAAATCACTAAGCAAAATATGCCTTCACAAAAAATGAGCCATTTGGTGTCTCTTGCTTCCTGTAATTTTTGTTTGGGAGTAGATTTTAAAAATGATCATTATGACTTGAGATACTTCCTGTCTCTTTGAGTTTTGTGTGGTTACGAGATGATGCCATGTATCCCTCACTTTTAGGTTTTCAGAAGATGGAGCAATCTCGCCATCTGGTCGAATGCCAATCTCAAGGCATCTAGGACTATATCAAGAACATCAAATGTGTTTTCATAAAAGCTATGAGAAGGGGGAGTTTGTCTTCTTCCTTTGCCTCTTGCTTTCTAGTGGTCAATTCCTTTTGGTGCTCTCAACATCATTGACCTTTTTGGTGCCTACTCTAAGGTCTTATTCATCTTGGAGAATGTCGAGTGAGATTTCTTTCCTTCAAATTTGCTTGTGTTTTCATGAATTTTATGGTCAAATTCTACATCTTTGTTGATCTTTCTAAGTTCCAACAACTTCAATGCTACTAGTGGCTCTGAGGTGTTTGTCTCTCATCCAAGGTTGGGAGTGTCAGAGCATCTAACAAATGAGGCCCTTGCTATCCTTGTGATTGAGCACCCTGGAGAAGTGAGTTTTTAAGGCACTTTTTCTTTCTTCACTAGTTCTAATTTGGACTGATGATTTTGTCTTCTTTTATTGCAGCTCGGCAACATTCTTCAGGATATGTTGGGCTAACTTTCAAACATCTAGAAGGAGGCATTATGGGCTACCCAAGCCAATGCTGAAGGTTTATATTGACTGGAGTGAGCCAAAATGTAGAAGACTCAATTGTCATAAATGCTTTTTGTCGCTCACTCTGAACTCACTAGGATGGAGAGGCATGAGATGGTTCTAAAGACTCAGTGCTTGGCTAAAAAAAAGAAGACTTCAGATATTGAGGTAGCATTGGTTGAGGTTGAAGGGGCATGTGGACTGGATGTTGAGGAGGCTTGGTTTGAAGCAGAGTTGTTATTTCAATCCTCTGCTCCCTATCAGTGTGATATTGCCAAAGTGAGGTCCACTGACATATTGCTAGGTTTCTCCTTCTACAGGTATGAACTGCTTTACCACTGCTGCCTCTACCGCTCTTTTGTTATCTGTGACCTCTTCCTCGGTAGGGTGGATGAGGTAACAATGAGGAGAGTCATGGACATCTACACCTCAATAATGGATGTTGGGATTCATCAGCTAACTCAACTAACTCCCATCATAGATGTGCCCTCAAATCCTAACTTCGAAGTCGAGGGCTCACAAGTGGTAGAAGGTCAGATGGCCGAAGAAGACACACCACCGCTTAGGATCAGTGCTTTTGCTAGACCTTGAAATGTCAATTTTTGTCACATTACACCAAATATTTTAGTTTATTGAAAGTGTTTTTGTTACACTTGTCATTTCTCACTCCCAAGGATTTTTCTTTTTTGAATTGTATGATAGTGATAGACACTGACAATAATAGACAATGTAGTTCAAGTAACCTTTTCAAGTCATAGCTTAGATGTTTGCCTTCAAGTAGTTCTCCTATATGAGTCACAACTCACACCTCAGTCAAGTGTTAAGCTTGTGACCAGGTTATTGATTATCTTGCTATGGGTTAGCAATAAGACAGACAAATAATGTGGCTTCACTTCGACTAGCTCATGTGAATTATTACTTGTCATGGCAGTTTTGTAGTAGAACTTTCCTCAGCCAAGCACAAGGCACGTAACTAGGCTATCGTACTTTGGTTTTTGGTGGTATTGAGACTAGACAAATCAATGGTTATTGAATATTCTAGGATGGATGAATCAATGGTCAAGTACGGAGCTTGTAAGTGAATGAATCAATGGTTGTTGAATCTTATGGGTAAAATAAATTAATGGTCAAGTATGGAGTTTGTAACTAGTTAAATTGATGGTCATTGAATCTTTTACGCTAGATGAATCAATGATCAAGTGTAAAGCTTATAACTAGATGAAAATTGACAATATTTGAATCTTTTGAGTTAGATGAATCAATGATCAAACATGAAGCTTGTAATTGAATGAATCAACAATAGTTGAATCTTTTGGGCTCAATATATTGACGGTCAAGAGCAAAATGTGTAATCAAATGAATTGACTATCATTATATCTTCTATGTTGGATGAATCAATTATCAAATGTGGAGCTTGTAACCAAAAAAATTGATGAGCATTGAATCTTTTGGGTTGAATGACTCAACAATCTAATAGGGAGTTTGTAACTAGATTAATTGACTACCATTAAATCTTCTAGGTCAAATGAATTGACGGTCAGGCATAGACCTTGTAATTGGGTGAATTAACGGTCATTGAATCTTATGGGTTGGATGAATAAACAATAAAGCATGGAGCTTGTAATCGAATAAATCAATAGTTGTTGAATCTTATGATTTGGATATATCAATGATCATGTGCAAAGCTTCTAACTAGATGAATAAATGACTATTGAGTCTTATGTGCCAGAAGAATCAACAATCAAGAGCAAAGCTTGTAACTAGGTCGATGACTGTTGAATCTTCTGGGCTAGATGAATTGATGGTCAAAAAGGGAGCTTGTAACTAGATGAATCAATAGCCATTGAATCCTCTAGACTAGATGAATCAATGGTCAAGCATGGGGCTTTTAAATGGATGAATTAACAATCATTGAATCTTCTAGGTTGGATGAATCAATAGTCAATCATGGAGCTTGCAACCAAATGAATTCACATCCCTTGAATCTTCTTGGTTGGATGAATCAACGGTCAAGCGTGAAGGTTGTAACTAGATGAATCAGTGACTATTGAATCTTCTAGCTTGGATGAATTGACAATCAAGCGCAGAGCTTGTAATTAGATGAACCGATAGACATTGAACCTTTTGGAAGGGATGAATCGACATCCAAGTGCAAAGCTTGTAAATTGATGAATCAACAACTTTTGAATCTTGTGGCCAAACCTCAATACCTTGATCAAGTGTAGAACTTGTAACTGGATTTTGATATGCACTATAGCAAGGTTAGTGGCAAGCTAAAATTATGATTTCATTGATAGAATTTACACAAGTTGTTTACATCCCAAGTTAAGGAGAACATACCCACCACTTTCACTCTAGCTTATATGATCCCTTACCTCTGTGTTGGATGATTTTTCATGGTCCTTCCTAGTTAGGCGGGATTTTTTTATCATTTGGCATGTCATGTCTATCCTACACAGAACCTGGTAACCAAGTTGGAGGGGGCAGTTATGCATGCGACGTTTGTGATATCGAGTCACTCACTGTTGATATGCAACAACTTGGGATTTGACTTTCTCTTGAGCTTCCAATAGTAGGTCCTTTATTAAATCAGGACTCTTGATTTTGGTAGATGAGTACTTTCGAGGATGATAGCCTCAACCCCATAGGTCAGTAGGAAGGGAGTCTCTCCAGTGGTGGACCTCAATGAAGTTTAGTAAAACCAAAGGAAGTGTGGTTGATTATCTACCCACACCCCATTTGCTCCTTCAGTGCATTTTTTCCACCCTTGAAGGAGAGTTCCATTTGTCACCTCAACCAAGCCTTTGGCTTGTGGGTGCACAATTGTGGCGAACTTTTGTTCTATATTTAGATATTGGCACAATTCTTGAAATTTCTTACTGATGAACTGCATTCCATTATCAATCACCGCCACCTTTAGGACTCTCAATTTGTAGATAACATTCTTCCAAAAGAATTCCCTGATCTTATGTTTAGTAATGATGGTGAGGTTTTCAGCTTCTACTCATTTAGTGAAGTAATCAATGACAACAAACAAAAATTTTTATTGTCCTAAGGTTGGTGGGAAAGGACCGATCATGTCCATGGCTCATTGGTTGAAAGGGCATTGGCATTGGGTTTGTTGCAACTCTACTATTGGAGCTCAATATAAAGGTGTGTGCAGCTGGCACGTTTCACAATAATTTGTGTATTCCAAGACTTCTTTTGTCATAATAGGCTAATAATAGGCATAGTAGCTTGTGTGCAAGTGTGCGCTTCCTAGTATGATTGTTGTAGATCATGGACTTCCAGCAATGCATACTTTCCTAATAGGGTAGCATGCATTTTAATAGGGGGCATGTAAGTGACCTCTTGTATAATTTCCCATCTTGTAAGATGAAGTTTGGAGAAAGTCATTGAATTCTCCATCCCTCAAATGGGCCTTCTTGTAACTTTTCATGGCTTAGGTAACCTACAATTGGATCCATCCAACTTGGCTCTTTGGTTGTAACATGGACCTCTTATGTGGAACTTAATCTTGGGGAACTCAAAGTTCCACATGCATAGTTGTGCCTAGCTAGATCGAGTAGCAAAGAATAACCTTGCCAAGGCATTAGCTTCCATGTTTTCTTCCCAAGGAACATGTGTGACAACCAAAGATTCCAAGGTTCGGATCACTGTTTGAACCATGACCAAGTATCCTTCATGAAGTTGTCTATGGCTTCATACAGGTCATTGATTTGGTTGGTTACTAATTGAGAGTTGCTGAATGGTTGGATGCATCGAGCTCCCATAGTTTAGGCTATTCGGAGTCCCAACAGTATGGCTTCACTCAACTATGTTAATTGAAGTCTTAAAACTAAACTTAAGTGAATATTCAGCCAACTCCCCATTGGGACTTGTTAGTGCCACTCCAACTCCACTTCCAGTTTTGCAGGAGAAACCATCTAAATGGACTTTCCACTCTAATGTATCTTCACTTCCTTGTTCTAAAGGCATTACTTCTACCAAGAAGCCAGCAAGGCAACGGCCTACACCTTGATGGCTAGAGTCTAGCTCAAAGTGTACATTGAATTGTGTGAGCTTTGTTGCCCATTTGAGTAACCTTCCTAAACTTTTAGGTTTTTGCAAAACTTAGTGGAGTGGGAAGGCTGCCAAGACATGTACTAAATGTGTCTAGTCTAGAAGTATGGGTAAAATTTTCATGAGATGATAACCAGGACATGTGCCAACTTCTCGATGACGGGGTTATCATAATTTAGCTCTGGTCAATACATGGCTAACTAAGTATGCAGGGGGTTGCTTTCAATCTCGTCAGCTCACCACAAGTGAACTTACAACTTTTTCTCCAATAGAAAGGTATAGATAAAGAGCTTATATAGGATCTTGTTTTACCAATATTGGTAGTACAACTAGGTACTTTTTTTAACTCTTCAAAATCGTGTTGGCAACTAGTATTCCATTCAAAATTTTGTTTTCTCCATAAAGCTTTAAAGAAATTTAGGCCCCTTTCCCCTGATTTCAATAGGAGGTGGTGATTTAAGGTTGCTAACCTTCCTATGAAGCATTGTACTTCTTTTACCAAGGCGAGAGAGTTCATGTCTATTATTGCATTGATCTTTTTGGGATTTGCCTTTATCCCATGTTTAGAGACCATGTACCCTAGGAATCCACTGTCTATTACACCAAATATGCAATTTTTAGGATTCAACTTTAAATGATACTTACGTGAAGTGTTGAAATTCTCTTATAAGTTGAATACATGATTCGGACTATGAAACTTTTCACAAGAATGTCATCCACCCCTACAACAATAACAGGTATTAGCGGCACTAATTAATGGGTGCTAATTATGTGCTTATATTGTAGACCCATTTGCAGCGATAAAAAGTTATTGCCGCTAATGATTAGTCATTAGCAACACTAATCTGTTAGCACCACTAATGATAGACCATTAGCCGTGCTATGCTAATGGGCTATCATTAGCAATGTTAAAGCCTATAATATTGCCCATTATAAAGATCGCCTACCTTATTCCTTGCATTCCCTGTTTCTGCCTACCTTATTTCCCGCGAAGATCTCTAGCCAACTACCAACTGCCAACACCACTTGGTCTAGAATCAACCTTGAGAATTGACCTACAAAACATCTCCCTTGTCTTTGAGCAAGGCACTATGGTGATGATTGATTGCTAGGGCTCTCTCGCCAGTGAGCACCAACAAGCTCCAAAATGGAGATCTTATACCCAAGATGTCTTCCTCCTTGCCTCAACTTCTTGCCGTCCTCTTCTTCCATGTAGGATGCAGAGAAGAAGGGATCGACATTGCTAAGGTTACCGAACTTGAATGCCTTCAACATCATATCATTCTTGAGGAGTTTCAATCTTTCAAGGCTATTCGACGAGATGGGCAAGTAGGTGAGGTTCATATTTGGCGAGTTGGTGGCAAAGATTGTATCAAGATTGGAGGAGATCACCAAAGATGTGAGCTTTATAGTGAGGAAGAAGAATTGTTGAATTGGTTTGGAGGGAAAAAGGGAAGAGGAGAAGGGGCCATTGACGATAGCTATAGAGATATTCAAGCTTACATCTTCGCTGGTGGTGGTGGAGGTGAAGAAGGCAGACGATGAGAGAGCAATTCCAAGTTCAAGGATTGGGAATGGCTGATTTTGAATCTCTTATGTATATCTGTAACATGGCAAGAAAGAAGATGATTCTTTTGCTATGGTTGGGAACTTTTGTGGTTTTGGGAAGAGGAGCTAGCAACTTAGCAACAATCAATTCGATTTTGAAAGCTTCATTGTGAACTTAATTCTTCTCGAGAAAAGGAATAGTGCTTGGTGTTTCTTGTTGTGCAGAGTGAAATGGAGATGTATTTGATTGTGCTAACATCAACAAACAATCAGCTTTGGACAATCCCTTGCTCAAGAATTACAAAGTTTAGGTCAATAATCAGATGAGCTCCACATTCCAATTCTCACTATTTACTACAAACCAATGAGAGACTCTATTCTATAGATTTCAAAAAAATTTTCTTGATTCAATTTTTTTGTCAGCTTGATTGTGCTCAATATGATGACAAAATTCCCTTGGCAGACATGCTAAGTTCACATTCAGAATGATTTTCAGTAACTCCTACACCATTTGAGATCCAATTCTCAAATGGTGAGCGTGCCTTAGGATTCATACCAACTCTGAGAAATCCAAAGGATGTTTTATCAAGGCCCAAACTTCTTATAATATATCATGAGAACTATTCTTCAAAAGCCATACTTGATGATACAGCCAAGGTTATTTATTAGGCAACTTGTGTTGGGAAAAATAAGATTATATAGGACATTACATAAATAGGGCTAAGCTTGATGTCCTATGATTTCAAGTAGTTATATACAATAAACCCAAACAAATAAATTTCATTGATGTCCATATAATTTTTCTATTTTTGGCGGATGGCCATACATCATTCACTGGATGATTATTATGGGGCAACATCAAATCTCAATGTGTATGGTGCATGTAATATTAACATTAATCAGATGTGTTCCTTTGGATTATTCAATGCCAACACCAATGGGCAGCTCAATGTTGTACAAGCTAGATGGACAGTAATGTCCTGAAACTCTCTATTAGTTTTTTTGCATACCTGCTCCTTGCAAACTTACGTATTTTCACTATGCTACTGCGAATACAATGTTTGCAAGGATATATATGCCAATAAAGCTTAAAAAAAATAAAACTCTAACTCATTACTTTTTTGTTATTTGTCCAAGCTAATCCTAGTTTATAGGCCCCATGCACTGGAATAGTAACATATTATTCTACATCACCATTTGTTGAGAATATGTGTGATAGAATTACTAATGATCTGAATAAATATGAGGTAGCCATCAAAAGATGGCCTCCATATTTATTGAGTTTGGAAGATATATGTAGTTTTTGTATTTTGCTTCTCCTTAATGTTATACATTATCTATGTTTAAGATTTTGAGATTAGTTAATGAATATCACTCTTAATAAAGGGTTTGTTTTTATTTCTCTTATGGAAATTGGGTACTTTCCTCAATAGAGTCAAGCGAATACTTGACGTGCTACATCTCAGAGTCTGAGGAGAAGTTAGAATCATGGGCATCCCATCTACCAATCGCTAGAGATGGAAATCCAATTTTTGAAGAGCAGACGAATGGAGTAGTTGTTTTGTTGCGAAAGAAATACAAGAAGTATATGGAAGACATTGTGGAAAAGCTCATTAACAATGTCAACTCCTACATGAATGCGACAAATTTTCTACATCTATTTGAACTTGTAAGACTTGTTTAAAGAAAAGGATTGCTTGTTTCAGACTCAAGTTAATTGAGCAACAAGGCTCAAAAGAATCATTGAAGAGGCAAAATAGACAGAGGGCGAAGCTGAGATCCATGAAAGAATGCAGACCCTTTCTTTCTAGCTAACAAACTCCATACAAAATCTACATGACGTTTCTCAATCAGGATGTTTGTGGCAATCTCCCACTGCTTCTAGGACAGAATGGGGCAAGTACAACAAAGCAATTACATGCATTGCTTCACATTTTAAATTTAGTTTGAAGACTTCATTTTGTGTAATGTTGTATTTGCAACTTGTTAAGTAGATTGTGCTAACTTTCTTGGAAAGCTGAAAAGAGAACACACACTAGTATAGAGGATCAGAATTTGCATTAGGGTAGGGGTAAGCTCATTGATCATTGTTCAAAAAGATTAGATATGGAGATATACTACATGGATTAATTGTTAAAATTAAGGAAAAATGCAGGTCCTTGACAATATTTTTGCTTCCAAAATGCAAAAGTTACAAAGAAATCCGCTCCTCCTAGAAGCATGTTTGACATGGATGTAAAAGCTTTCAAGATTTCACTTCCTTGTATGAGTTGTCCTGGGTGCTGCAAAACTAGTTTTTTTGTATATCTTGTAGGTCACCGTTGAATCCTGTTTCAGATTAAATGCTTTATTATTATGTCATTTCACATAAATAAAAGTAAAATGTTAATGAGAAATATGAATATGTACAGTAGCAGGGGAGGGAAGCCTGAACTCATGCATCATCCAATTGGTTCCTTCTCTATTGGTAGTTCTGCCTCTTTTGCTTCCAAATTTATTATATTGTAGCGGCGCTAATTGTTAGTGCCACTATTATAGCAGTGCTACTGCAGTGCTACTAATGGCCTAGACATTAGCAGCGGTATAAGCTAGTGTAGCCAATGGTCTGAGACATTGGTGGCGCTCCTATCTAGCACCACTGCAAATCTTTTTTAGCAGCACTAAATTTTTCATTTGTGGCAGTAATATGTAGTTCCACAATTGGGTTTTACCGACGCTACTTAATGCAGCACTCTGTTAGGGTCACTAATAACTTCTTGACACTAATTTTACTATTATTGGTGAAAAATTAGCACCATGAATAGTTAAAATGTTATAGTACACATATACTTGCATGTTCTGCCCATGTTGTGCTTCAAAGACCTGATTCACTATCCTCTGATGAATGACATCAACAATGTTTAATCTAAAGGGCATAGCTATATGGAAATAAGTTACTAGGTCTATGATGAAAGTGGTCTTCTCTTCATCTTTTGGGCACATCCTGATTGTTGCAAGAAGCTTAGGAGTTACATATGGCATTAGAATCTACTAATTAATCAATCATGGATAAAGGATAGTTGTCCATGAGGCATGCCTTACTGAGATCAGTAAAGTCAATGTATATCCTCCATTTTTTATTACTCTTCTTCACCATTATAATATTGCCCAACTACTTTTGAGTACCAAGTTTCTCGTATAAATTCTACTTTGAGGAGTTTCTCCAATTCTTTTTAATGATTGCCTTTTGTCTCTCTAGTGTGAAGCGGCACTTGTGTCTCTCTAGCACAAAGGGGTCCATTCCTGGGAGATCATTTGGGATCTAGACAAACACATCTTGGTTGCTTCACAGTAATTTCTTTAACTCAATTAAAATGGGCTCTAGCAGTTTGGCCCTAGCTTTGACAACTCGGCATATTGACTCATCCAACACAATGCTCATTAGCTACACTGTTGCTTCTGGATAACTCTGAGTTTCCTCTTTGATTTTTCCTTCCACTTGAGCTTTTCAATTTCTCAATGAGTTGCATAGTAATGATGAGCAAGTTCCCTATCGCCCCAAGCTTCACCTATTCTAAACTTTATAGAAATGGTATGTAGAAATCATACCCTAGACATGATTTATAGCCAGTCTTTTGAGTATAGCGTCGTATGACGACCTTGCCCTACCACCAAGAAAATTGTGAATATGGTAGAACTCCATTGACGTTCTCCCATGGTGGGAAGAAGTCTCACAGTTCCTTCAGGCATCATCAAGTTGCTTGTGAAAATGGTATGGTGCCCTATGCAACACCTTAGTGGTGGTTGGTCACACTTCATTTGATCATAAGGTTTTGCAAACAAGATATTAGCTAACACAAAGATATATCATAATGCGTCTAGTATAACTATGATCACTAGATCATCATCATATTGAATTATTGTGGTGCCTCCCATCCTGAACTGATATTGTTGGACCAGAGGCACTATGCTCCCTCTATTTTTTGTATGCTTCTTGCCCCGCAACAAGTGCATAATCCTTGTCGTCAGCTAGACCCCATTCTTCATGCTATAATCCTCCATGATTATTGTGAGATACCCCTTGATGAAATGTGGCCGGCCTTTGTGGTGGCGATACCTTTGTTGCTCCTAGTATGTAGAAGGGGAAAATGGGAGTTTGTGTTGGTTATTTCCTATCTCCCTTTGCTTGACAAGGTGCTTCAGATGTCCTTCTTCAATTAACTTTGCCACAAGATATATAAACCCCTATCCTCACAAATCTAGAGATAATTTGAGTCATGCTACCCTAAGCTTGATCTCCACTCTCTTCTCTCCTAGCAAGATATATCCACTTAAAGCAACTCCTGATTTGAGCATCAAAGCAATCTTCGTCAATAAACCCCAGTAGATAGCTTTTTTTTTTTGCAAAATGCAGTGTTCTCAATACCTAGAGAACTCTTTTATCAATGTCGCATTTTTAAATCTCTTGTAATAGACTAATTTTAACAAAAAATATTTTCTTGTTTACCCTATGAAAATGACTCTTTTTTCCCTTAGTCAAATATTTTTCAAAAGCCAAATTTATAGAAAATATCTTGTTTATTAAAAATTGTTTAAAAAAATTTGCAAGAAAAATCCAAATTTTCTTAAAAATTTACAAAAAAAAACTCATTTTTAAAAAATTTTCAAAAAATCCTCATTTTCTTATAAATTTATAAAAAAACACTCATTTTCGTAGACATTTGTAGAAAAGTCCTTATTTTCTTAAATATTTACAAAAAGCCCTTATTATTCAAAAGTTTAACCGCTTGTTTTTCTATAATTATTTTAAATCAAGGTCATGTTAGTGAATACTAATTATATTAGGGTGTTATTTGCAACTATTTATGTTTTTCCTATTTTTCATATAAAAGATAACAAAATATTTTGCTGACAAAATTAATTGATTATTTTTAGAAATAAAAAATATATTAAAGTGAAAGGTTTATACTGCAAATAAAAGAGTAAGTTTTTTCCTAAAATTTTTAAAAATAGGACTTTTCTTTAATTTTTCAGAAAAGCAAAGGCTTTTCTACATTTTTTTTAAGAAACAAGGATTTTTATGTAATTTTTAAAATAATTTCTTTTTGTAAATCTCAATATAACTAGGCGTTTTCTGCAGATTTTTTTTAAGAAAAATAAGATTTTTCTGCAAATTTGACTTCTAAAAAATTTTTGAATAAGTGACAAAAAAACCATTTCATTGGATAAATAAGTGAATATTTTTATTCAAAATTAATCAATGACCGTGAGTAGCGATATTTCAAAAAGTAAGGGGTAAGCGAATTGAATTAATTGAGAATTGCTTATAATTAAGGAAATAATTCCTTTAATAAATTAGGAAATAGAGAACTGAGAATAGTAAATCCTTTCTTTTTCTTCCCCCTTTTAACCAAATAGGTAAATGTAGAAACAAGAGGTTTCCATAGGAATTCCCAGAGAAATTGGCTTGCATAACGGTCCCATTCCCATAGAACTTTTTTTCCTATGGAAATTTTCGCATGCGACTGCATGTTCACAATAAGCATCATAAATAGACCATGAAAAAGATAATGATTTGAGACTTCAACCAAGAGAAATAAATTTATAAAAAAACATGTAAAAATAATACATTAATTGCACATTTTATTTGCTCGCATCCTGACATATATTTTAAATCCCTGATTAACATATTTCAACTGGTATCCAATAATCCGCAAAACAAACACTACATATTGAATTCCCACAGAGTAGTCCAGTCATTCCAACCAAGCAAAACCCTTGGGATTGATGCTAGTACTTACCAGATACCGGTTGCATACACATACTATTGGGTGGTAACGCAGTGAATGCCAATAATAAACCAGATCAGCTGTACAAGACTCAAAAAATCCAAACAAGAGATAATGGAAAAACCAAGTGTATTGCAACCGTAATCCTATCATCAATCCCCTTCATCCATTATTCCTATTCGTCAACACGTAGAGACTTCATGTCATGCTCAAATTAAAGCTTCCAGCTCAATCTTTCATCCGAGACCATGACATGCAAATGCAAATGTTCAACTGGTTCTTCCAAGATCAATGGACATGCAAGCTAACTCCTAAGATCAATGGATAAGCTTAGCCTTTCATCAACACAAACATGCTTGGCTCAGTCAAGTGCATGCCTGATGCAAGGTAGTCCGAACTACTTTACACACTGAGTAAAAAGTATGGATCAGCAGAAGTGCATATGCCTCGAGGAAATGTTACTTGGACTTCTTTCTCTTTCGACCCTTGGAACTGGAACTAGCAACATTCTCTGAAACACTGGGAACATTGTCAAAAGATTCTTGAGCCAGTTCACCCTGAAGTATATCATCACCGCTTTCCTCTTCAAAGATCTCAGTTCTATCAGTGGCCTCATCATCTTCAACTGGAGCTTTTTCTGAACTCTCCAGTTTGGATAACTTATCCCGGAGATCCCGCAGTTTGGCTTTCTTGGAGTTCAGGACTGCAATAAACTAAAAGCAAAAGAAAGAACTTATGGAAAGCATGGGTCAAATCAATACTTACAAATCTTGGAACTAGCAGTATTCTGTAATTACAGACAAACTACACATCTAGTCTAAGGAGAACAAGTTATAACATGCAGTAAGAAAAAAATAACTACTATAAAAAAACATTTTCATTTGAAATAAAAGGAAATGACAATGTATACTACAGTCAAGAGAATCGAGAAGACATTATTAGTATTTGCAAAAAAAAAATCTACACACCTGGTTTACTCAGAACACAAAAAAAGAAAAAAAAAAAAAGAACGTTCATGCTTGTATGTTATTTTCAACTTAGCAGTACCTAAACTATTTTCTAAACTCCAGATGCAACTCTACCTTTTAGCTCTGGAAAAAATGACAGTTAATGTTACTGGAATACCTCTACCAAGTATCCAGGTAATTAGAAGTATTTGATAAGGCAATTCACAGGAGGTACTGATACTCATATTCCATTAGACATACATATAGATATATGTACATATTAATGTATATATATATAATAGGGAAGAAAGAGGACTGTAGCAGCCCTTCTCTACTCATTTCAGAGAAGAATTGGAATTCCAGCAGCCCCTCAATCCCCAAATATGAGGGGTAGACAATGGCCAGCTTATCTTACCAAATCAAAAAAGAAAAGAATAAAATAAGGATAATGAAGATTATGGAAGACCTTATGGATCTTAGTAAGTTGGAAGATCAAGTTCACCATTTGAATTCAAGTAGATAACCTCATTCAAGTTTTGAATTGACCTTCAAGGTTGATAAGATCCATGCAATGACTGTGACTCGCACAACAGCCACTTCCAACAATTTCCACCCACTTCCATCCAATCCAAACAGGCCCTTAGCTGAGAAGGTTTTGGAGATAGTGGTCAGGAAAGCTGAATTCTGAAGTAGCCTACTGTACTCTTTCCATGGGATGACCACATGTTCTTCAGTTGCAGAGGCAGTACGCTGCCTCATGCCATCTCCTTCTGAATTCCTTGTAGGCTTTGTGTCCCTTGACTAGTTTTTGCCCACGCTAGTTTGCCAATCATAAACAACAACCTGTTAAAAATATGCCCTAGCTTGCCACAGTTGTACACTTCAAAGTGTTTATACGTCTTCCTCTGTCTCCTTTGCCTCTTCCTCAGGCTGCATCTCCTCTGACATGCATATGATTTCCTCCAGAGGTCATTGCTGAACTTTCTGATAAGCTTTTCCTTGTCTAAGACAACACTGCAGCTCTTTGAAGTCTCCCATATACCTAATCCATGGAAGGTATCTCATTGCTTCTCATAAAATTTGCTTTGGAAGGCTCAAGTTGTGGATCTAATCCAGCCAAAAACTTGGCTATTTTGATTTCTTCACACTGCTTCCTCGCTTGTTCTATGAATGAAGGCTGATAGTACTAAAAGCTCAGCCCAAATTCCACTAAGATTGCCATTGTACTCACTAAGGTCTCCCTTATCTTGGTTGAAACTACAAATCTCCTCTCATAGAACAGAGAGTCTTGAGATATTGTTCTCACTCGAGTACATCTCTTGGAGCCTGACCCATACTGCCTTTAAAGTTTGGCAGTGGATCAGGAACCAGGCTTACAGTTGGTTCTATGATGTTCCATAGTAGAGACATCAGATCTGAATCCTCCTTGTCCCAGTCTTTGGATACTTTCTTTGGTGACTTCTCCAAGATATAACTCTACTTTCCCTGAAACTTTAGATTTCCTCTGCCCTAATGGCAGGTAGTTCTCGATGCTGCTCAACTTTGTGGAGTCATCTAGAGGTTTCCTCCATTTCTATAATGCTTGTGCTCTTCATTGCTAGCCATCTAGGGTTTTGCAGCTTAGTTCTAGATGGGTTTAGACAGAGATAGGCTCTAACACCATGTTAAAATCTAGGGTTTCTGGGAAGAAAACTTTCATGGATCAACGGTGAGGAGAAACTCTATTCAGTCTCTCTAAGATCAAAAGGACTCACAAAAACCTTAGTGAGGACTAGTTTATATAGCTAACAGTCTTGGGCCTATCATCAACTTACTAGGCTTAGCTAATGACCTGTTTACAGGACACTAGATACTTCTAACTTAAGACCAAGTTAATTAGGCAATGGTGAAACCTGGGCTTCAAGTGTTGGAAGGCACTAGATGCAACCATACTACGATTGCCTAAAACCTAAAAGAGGGTTATCTGGGCCTGGTATACTTCAAAAATTTCCCTGTAATGTGGCGACCTCTCCTATTATATGTTGAAAGAGAAGAGAACCCCAAATTTCTCATTAGCTCAAGATTCAAAGTATGGCTGCACTAGTGTACCTTCCAATTACGTGAAATCTAGGATTCATCACAACCCATGTAATCCAAAAAGCTGAAAATCCGGAAACCAATTTAACGTAATTGGACTGGTGTAAAACCCGAGAAAGAATAGAGTTGAACTAGGAGTTTTCACCATATAAAAAAGAAAGAACTAGGGTTTTAGGTAAGACTTATGACCTCAATAGCAATAAGATGTTGTGTATTAAAGCCTTAAACTCTTAAGAAACCGAGAGCAACATCAGAAGATGGAAGATGGCTGCAAGTGAAGACTACAAGCCATACCAAAAAGGAGGAAGCTCACATATTACCAGCACAGTTAAAAAGTATGCAGAACTACTTCCATGGGTAAAGTCCATGGAAATTTACCTTAAAACTCAGAAGAAACACAAGTACCTGACACAAGACCTGCCAAAGGATCGTGCCAAGGTGAAAGACTGTGAATAGGAGAATTCAAAAATGATGTTTGTCCACTTGAACAACATAGATCTTGAAATAAGTCATGGGTTATTTCATTGTGACAGTTCAAAGGTTATCTACGAGAAGTTTCGAAAGATATATAGGAGCAAGAATAATCTTTCACAAATCTTCTTAATCCATGAGAAAATATACAATCTATGACATAATGGACATTTGGAATTATGGATTATAGTGAATCCGCGACTTTAAATATTTAGGCATTGAAATCAAATATAACAACCTAACAAAAAGAGAGAGGAGGAGAGGGTAAATTAAATTTAATAAGAATAATAATAAATTTTTACAATCAAAACTAATTTATAATCCAAAAACAAAGTCGTAAGTCCATAAAAAAGAAACTGAATCACAAATACAATAAAATAAATAAATAAGAAAAAAATGCACCACGATTTTTACATGGTTTGGCGACCAACCGCGTCTACCCCACAGTCCTTGTTTCAGTCTTGAGAATATAAACTATTCACTAGAGTTGTCGTTTCTTGAGGTGAAACCAAACCTTTATATCAAACTTCAAATCAGCGTGTCACTTCCTTCGAGTGAAATCACGTCCACACAACTCTTACTCCAACCGATAATAATCAACTCCTACATCGAAAATTTGATCTCTCAAATACTCCAAACACCTTCGACATAATTTACAAATGAAAAAGATAAAAATGAAATACAAATTATCTCTTTACAATAACCTCTCAAAATGAGTAAAAGGATAAGAGCATATCAAAATTGAAAATCAAAGTTTAAAATAAATAGGAAAGTAGAGGCTTAGGAAAGTCTGTGACGTAGCAAAAAGCGTGATAAACAAGAAAAACACTATTACCCCCGTTAAGAACTTCTTGAGTTCATAAAAAAAAGAAAAAATTCACTAAATTAGAACTTTATTCAAAATAAAAAAGTAATTCTCCACGTCCACAAAGCTAAGACTTATTTATACCATTAGCAGAAATCCTAATCGAGTAGGTTTCTACTTTCCCAAATACTAAACTGAATGCAACTCAATTTGAAACCATTAATTGGTTTGATAGAAATTCTAACTAAGTTAATTTAGGAAAAGAAAAAATCTAAAACTGAATAGGATTCGACTCAAAGTCAATATTGGATTAGTGGAATCCAAAAATAAAACTTAATTGACTCAAACTAAATTAAGAGAGACTCGTGACATCATAATGAGGATAAACATAAAATAAATCCTGCATTAAATAAAAAAATAAATCAGATTATTTGTCGTACCCCCTTGATTTCTGAATTATCTTATTTTGACTCTAAATTTCTGAACTTGTTCCTTTGAATATCCTACATCAGTATCCCTTTCTTATAAAGAATTCGTTCTCGAATTATTTTGTTGTATCTTACAGTTCTCAGGTGTATGGTAATCAAACAAATCTTGAATATTAAAAGTATTTGAGATTCTCAAATCCTTTGGGAGGTCGATGACACAGAGATTGTCATTTATCTTTCTTAGTAAGTTTAGTGGTCCAATTTTCTTCTGCTTCAATTTGGTGTAAGTTCTAACTGAAAACCATTCCTTCCTTAAGTGCACCATCACCCGATCTCATTTCTAAAACTCTTTTGGATACTTATTAATATCTGATTTAATTTTGTATTTGGCATTGAATTCTTCTAATTTTTTCTTTTTCTCAATATGCATTTCAATAATTTTCTCCATCATGTTGTCTGCACCTATACTCGTTCCTAATAATTTGGGCAATATTATCAGGTCCAGTGGGTGTTTTGGAGTTCTTTCATTGATAATTTCAAATTGCGATTTTCTTGTAAACCTATTCTTCATATTATTGAAAGAAAATTCAGCTTGTACAAGTGCATAATTCCACTACTTTAATTTGTCTTTTACAAGACATCGTATAATATTTACAAATATTCGATTCACCATTTCAATTTATCCATTTGTTTAATAATAATAAACACTGTTAAATTGTAAAAACGTATCAAATCGCCTGCACAATGTCTTCTATAAGTGACTTAAAAATTTTATGTCACGATAAAAAATTTTATGTCTTTTAACACCCCATGTAACCTTATAATCTCCTGAAAAAATAGATTACCCACCATTGTGCATCTGTTGTCTTCTTACATGAAATGAGGTGTGTCATATTGAAAAATATGTCAATAACAACAATACTAAATCTAACCCTCGTTGAATTTTGGGAAGACCCAAAACAAAATTCATCGATAAATCCTCCTATAGGACATTTGGCACAAACAATGAAATATAAAGGTCAGTGTTTTAAAAGGTTCCTTTAACTGTTTAGCATACATAACATCTTTGTATGAAACGACCAACATTTCTTTTAAGTTGTGCCCAATAGTAGTGTTCTTCAATAGATGCAATGCTCTTATCACGTCCAAAATGTCCTACTAAGTTACCACTATACAGTTCTTTCATCGACTTTTCTCTCAAATAGCACCTTAGAATGCAAAGACGAGAACCCTTTAAAAAAAAACTTTCGTGGAAATATAAATTATTTCTTTGTCTTGTTTAACACTCTCTAAACTCCTCTTTGAAATCTTCATCTGCAGTATACAATCTTTTCAAAAAAATCAAATTCTTCAACTTCGTTACTCATAATTACCATCAAGATTGCCCTATGTCTCAAAATATCCGCCATCTTATTTTTTTGTCCAAATTTGTGTTTCAAAATATAGGTGTATTATTGTAAAAATGATGACCATCGACCATGCATGCGATTCAAATACTTTCGATTATCAATGTATTTCAAGCCTTGGTGGTTAATATATAAAATGAACCCTCGTTGAATTAGATAGTGTCTCCAATGACAAATTACTTGTATGACTACATAAAACTCCAACTCATATGTTGACTATTTTTTTCGAATTTTATTCAACTTTTTACTGTAGAAAGCTACTGGCATTTTTTCTTGAGATAGAATAGCTCTAATGCCTACGTAAGAAGTATCACAATCTATCTCGAATAACTTCTCAAAAGTAGATAGTATCAAGACAAGTGCAATATATAACTTCTCTTTAATCAACTTGAAATTTCTATTAGCTTTTTAAGTCCAAGAGAACTTATCCTGCTTCAAACAATCAGTTATTAGTGGTATAATAGAATTAAAATTTTTAACAAATCTCCAATAGAATATCATCAGACCATAAAAGCTCTTAACGTCTGATACATTTCTTGATATCGGTCATTCCTGAATAATTTTTACCTTTTTTTCATCAACATGAAGGCATTCATCATGAATCTTAAAAACATCAAGTGGTTAGTCATAAAACGGCATTTATTTGAATTAATGTACAACTTCTCCTTTTTCAGCACAATAGGTACTTTTGCTAAATACTTTTTATGTTCTTTTTCATTATGACTGTACATCAAGGTATCATCAAAATAAATAACAACAAGTGACCAATGAAAATTTTGAGTACCTTATTCATCAATCGTATGAAAGTTCTTGACTCATTTGAGAGTCCAAAAGATATAACAAACCACTCATAAAGTCTTTCTTTCGTTTTGAAAGTTATTTTCCATTCATCACCTATTCTAATTCTAATTTGATGATATTCATTCCTCAATTCTATCTTAAAGAATACCTTTGACCCTTACAACATATCCAGCATGTCTTCTAAACGAGGAATTGAGAATCTATACTTCACCGTGATTCGGTTGATGGCTTGACTATCCATACATATCCGTCAATTTTCATCTTTTTTAGGTATCAATAAGACTAAAACTGCCCATAGGCTCATACTGATTCTGATCTTTTTTTTCCTATCAACTCTTGAACCTTATCTTACAAAATTTGTGATTCTTTTGAGCTCATTCTGTAATGGAGCAAATTTGGTAAACTTGCTCTAAAAACAACCTCAATGTGGTGTTAAATATCCTCTCATTAAGGGTAGTTCATCTAAAAGATTATCGAGCATGATTTTCTTGAATTCATCTAGAAAGGGTTGCAAGTTTTTTAAAGTTTAGTAGGCATTATTTCCATTCCTTCTTCAATCACAACAAATTTTGGGCTGTCTTTTTAACCTCGTTTGTAAAATTTCACACAATCAGAAAGATTGATCCTCCTCTGGTAAAATTTTGGGTTGGCGTTTTTTGCCAATGAGAATAAGGATAATTTTCTTTTCATTTTTAATGATGTAACAATTATCTCGCCCCCGATATGTAAAATCTCTATCAAATTATCAAAATCTATCAAGAATGATATATCGTGCATTCATCTCCGCAACATCACAGATTATCTCATTTTTGTAAAATTTCCCAATAGAAAAACAAATTTGACATCGTTCAGTGATATTGATTTTAACAACTTTTTTAATCTATCCAATCTTTTTGGGAGATGGATGTAATTCTGTTTTTAATTAAACATTGTCGACCATGATTTTAGAGATAATGTTCTCACTGTTTCCCCCATCAATAATCATGTCGCATATCTTATCATTTATTGTGTATCGAATACGGAAGATATTGTGATATTATAAGTTTTCCTCTTATTTTGGAGTATACATTAGATTTCGAATTACTAAAGATGACTTTTCACCATCAAGCTACTCGAATATTCCATCTTCATAGCTTTTTTGATCATAAATTAAGTCATCTCTTGAGTTATATAAATCTTCAGTTACATAATTATATTCAATAGTCAAATTCACAAGTTGTAGTGTTAGACAAATATTAGAACGATATTCAAATTTTTCACAAGATAGCACTTTAAATCAAGAGCTCGAGGATATTGTGTAGTTGCACCTCTAGTAGGAATAGATTTTGCTACCTTTGAATTTTTATCAATCATCCTCCCCATCTGCTTTATGATGACAAATTGCTCTAATTGAGACTCCGCACGAGTTGCACTCCTTATAGGCTCATTAATTATCTAAATAGCTTGTAAGGAAATCCAACCTTGGATAGTTATGCATAACCCACCAATGAATCTTACCACTTGATAAGATTCAGTCTCTGTTAAATTATTACGTGCTAATAGGCGATAGAATTCTTCAGCATAAACCTTCACACTACGATTATCCTGTCGACAATTTTAATATTACTGAAGGAATACCTAATCATAATCTATGCGAAAAAATTAACTTTCAAAAAGAGTCTTCATCTGTAACCATACTCAAATTAGAACTTTATTTTGGTGTCTTTTCCAACTGGATGTGTTCCTACCAAGCTGATGCACCCCTCTTGAATCGGTAAGCAACAAGTTTTATTTTTTTCGAATTTGAAATCTCCATGTAATCAAACAATCGTTTAACTTTAGCAAGCCAATCGAGAAAATCTTTAATCTAAAGTTGGTTATTAAAAGATGTGAGATCAATTTTCAAGCGAAAATTATAATGTTTATTATGCTCAGAAACTAGTTCATGAAGTATGTCTTCTATTTCTTCATCGTTGAAATCTTTAAAGACTTGTAAATCCTTTAGATTCACTTGCGAAGCCTTTTCTCGTCTAATTGGATCGCGAGTCACTTCATTGACCCTTCGACATGGTTGATTCAAGCCTTCAAGTTGATCTATTCTTAGCATCCAGCTTGCAAATGAGTTTTGAATTGCCTTCATGATTGAATTAAAAAACTCACGATTGATGTCATCATCCAAAGGAATATCGTTCCTTGAGTTGCTGCTGATTACATCGTTATTAAACATTAAGCAAGGAGAGTCTTGCTCTATATCACTTAATGTACTAAAAATCGTGGTAAACGAGAAAAACACCATTACCCTCGTTAAGAACTTTTTAAGTTTACAAGAAAATGAGAAAATTCACTAAAATAGAACTTTATTAAAAATAAAAAAGTAGTTCCCCACATCCACGGGGCGGAGGCCTATTTATACCGTTATCAAAAATCCTAATTGAATAGGGTTTTGTCTTCTAAATCTTAAACTGAATACAACTCAACTTGAACCCATTAATTGAATTGATAGAAGTTTTAACAAAATTAACCTAGGAAAAGAAAAAACCTAAATAATTATTCATCTTTTTCAAGTTCTAAACTAAATAGGACTCAGTTCAAAATCAATATTGGATTGGTAGAATGCGAGAATAAGATTTAATTAACTCAAAATAAAAGGAAATAATATCATAATGAGTAGAAGCATAAGATAAATCCTAAATTAAATAAAAGAATGAATCAGATCATTTGTTATGACCCCTTGATTCTTGAATTATCTTCTTTTGACTTTGAGTTTCTGAATTTCTTCGTTTGAGCGTCCCACATCAGTCTGAAAAAAAGACTATGCCTATTGGTGAGAAAACAAGTTTTCCCAAACTCCAAGCCCTTATATGTCTGTTGATGAATGAACTAATTGTTACTTGCTAAGTTATGTCAAATTTAGGGGAGTGACATTGTAGAGTTCAGATGTCTGGATATCCCAACGGTCAAAAATAAACAAACCATTATAAAATATGTCATAGAGTCCGATGCCCACTTTTCAGATTTGAAAACCCAAATCTACAATGTCACTACAGTGTCGAATGTCCGAATAAAACATTAAACATTCAAACTCTGAATATCGAAAATCCAGGAGCTACAACATATTAATTTCGGGCGTCCGATATGATGTTCGAGCATCCCAAGCTTTCAATATTTCCAGAGATTTTTTTTATAGATTCGATCACCCGAACCCTGAAGTCTGGGCATCCGAAATTAATAGAAAAATTATTATTTTATTGATTTCAATTCTATATTAGACATCTGCTCAAACTAAGCTTGCATAAATAATAAGTTAGTGAAAGTATCATAAAATGAGTTTTAGTATTAGTTAAAACTCTAAATTAAGTATTAAAAAATATATTTTCAACTCAAATAACAAATGCAAATTCTAAACCTAGTGAACCGAATTTAATATTTTCAGTTTTCTTCAAGTCATCTTTAATTCTTTAAGTTTCGTCTGTTAATTTACTATAACACCTCATTTTCAATATTATCTTCATATCCATCCACATTTAAATCTTCCAAACGGGCTTGATTACAAAGTACGCATACTCAAAAAATTATCAAATACATAATTTGGTCATCATCAAAACTATAAAGGATAACAAAATAATATATTAATACACGAAACATCCAATTAGGAGATATATCTCATACTCCTTATTAAGGCCAGCATTTAGATGATTTGCCCAAACACTAATAGTTGACAAAATTGCCAAAAAAGTAAGGCATTTGAGATGGAGGCTCTGTACTTGAGAACTAGTATCAAATCCAATAGATAAACCATTAGTGGGGGTGCAAGTATGCCTTCACAATCAAAGACAATGCAGATAGCAATGTAAAAAAATTCAAAGCATGGCCAGTGCCAAAGGAATATAGTTAAAACACTTGCAATAGAATATTTTGAAATATTTTTCTAGTAGTCAATCTCAACTCAGTTAGAGTGATTCTTTTTCTTGTTGTAAATAGAGGTTCGAATATACAATAATTAGATGTCAATAATGCTCTTATCCATGGAGATTTTAAAAAAGAAGTGTATATGATTGAATTACTCTATTCAACTTAGGTAAAAAAAAATGGTGTACAAGTTAAAGATATATTTTTATGGACTGAAGCAATTTCCAAAAATTTGGTTTGAGGAATTTAGCTCAGCACTTATGAGTCATGACTTCAAGAGAAGTCAAACTGCCTATACAATGTCAATCAAAAGTGACTCATAAGAGACCAATATCCACCTAGTATATGTTAATGACATTATACTAGCAAGAGACAACATAAAGGGAATAGATCAGCTCAAAAAATTCTTAAATTCTAAGTTTGAAATCAAATAATCGCAAAAGCTACATTACTTTCTTAGAATTGAGGTAACACACTTTCATAAACGATGAAGTCTTTCTTAAACGAAATCTGTACTTTATATATTATACTTGACAATAGAATAGATAGAGTTCCGATGAATTTAAACTCAAAATTGCATGTAAATGAAGGAGAACCAAGAAACCCCAGAAATATATAAAAGAATGGTGGGCAAACTCATCTACTTGACTATAATTTGACAAGATGTTTACTATGCTATGGGAGTGGTGAGTTAGTTCATAGACAAAGCAGAAGAACCCCATACTCAGATACCTCAAAGATGCACCTCGACTTGGGCTGACTTACAAGAAGCAAATGGGAATAAATATAGAAGGTTATTCTAATACAAGTTGGGAAAGTTAACTAGTTGATAGAACGTCCACATTTGATATTTGTGTAAGGCTTGGAGAGAATCTGATTATTTGAAAAGTGAGAAACAAACAGAAGTAGCTAGATCAAGCATAGAAGCAAAGTATAGATCCACTGTTACATATGCGATCATATGACCAAGGTAATTTCTCAATAAAGTAGGACATCTAGTAAAAGAAATCCCTCAAACCTATGTCATACTCAAGCAACATTATGTATCACAAATAATCCAATATTCTATGAATGGACCAAACATATTGAAGTAGATGTTCATTTTATCAAGAAAAAGATACAAAATCAGGAGTTAAAGTCAACCTATATCAACTCTAGAGATCAACTAGCAAATATTCTCACAAAATCTTTAAATTTAGAGAAACTTGCAAAAATCAAGATCAAACTAGGTATGTATGATAAATAAAACACAATTTGAGAAGAAATGTTGAAAGAGAAGAGGGCTCAAAATTCCTCATTAGCTCAAGACTCAAAGTATGATTACACCAGTGTACCTTTCAATTAGTTGAAACCTTATATTCATCACAGCCATAAAATCTAGAAACCAATTTGATATGTAATCGGACAGGAGTACAACCTGAGTAGGAATAGACTAGAACTAGGGGTTCTCTCTATATAAGAAATAGAGAACTAGGGTTTTAGGTAAGACTTATGATCTCAATAGCAATAAGATATTGTGTAGTTACCTTCATTCATCAAAAACCCTAGTTTTAACATTACAAGCCACCAACATATCTTTACTCAAGAACATAGTCAGAAAATATATAGTAGGGCAGTTAGGCCTTCCTTATATGACCAATCAAAGTCACTCATTTCAAGGAATTTCTTGATGATCTCTATTCAAAGACGCTCAAAAGAGGACAAGTTCAACAAAGCATATCTTTGCCACCTAGTTGGACAAGAAAAGCTACACTAGAGTGATGCATCAGCATAAAACACAACGAACAAAATCCAACAGATGATCCCCACACCACAGAGATCACAAGGTGCATGAAGTTAAATATTTGTATGGACAAAAACATCAGTGACGATTAAGAAAGATTATTAAAGGTGATTTATCAACATTGGAACTGACAAGGAATCAATCTGCAACTTATATTTGAAAAAGGAGCAACACAAGTGGCGAAATCTTCAGGAATCAAGGCATTTGGCTTCATGCAGGAAATGGGTGGCCTTTCAGTAAATTTTTCATAAAGACTTCTAATCACTTAAGTTGTGGATGCCACTACACTACAGAAGATCCCGGCAAAAACGCCAATGACTCGCAATTCCACTAACTGCCTAAAGATACATACAACTCTAGCTAGAAGAGGTTTGATGGGGCCTGTGGAGGGAATCTTTGGGCACAAACAATGCAGTTTGTTCATTGCATCTGCTTACCAGATTGTCAAGAGGATTTCTTAGAAAAATCAAAATCTAAGGCATCAACTGTTATCTTCTGATACAGAAACCGAATACAGATTTTCCCTTTAAATATCCCATTTGACTATAGCTGATGCCAGATCTCTATCATACACTTGGACCAGCACCAATATAAGCAAATTGTCAAGACATTTTAAAGCTCATAATAATATGGAGAATAAAAGTAATAATTATGAAAATACTGTAAAGAAAGAACAAGATGCATTGCAAACATTAAAAATCTATGGAATTATGTTACCTGTTTCGATTGAAAATATTTCTTATGAGGTTTGGAAACTACACATCAGCTATATCCACAGGTTGTTGACAGTGTAGAAGATAAATGTGTTGGTCCTACAGCAGAAAGCATTTATTTTCAAAAGTTTCTTTCTTCTCCATTTGATGTAGCCTCAGATAAAGCATTGATAAATGTGATTATCCACTCAGAATACTTCTCCTCAATCACATATATACCATCATTCAGAAAGAGCGATTTGTTTCTAGCAAGAAATTGATTGATATCTCCAGTTTGCAACTTGTACAGAAATAACATGCTTCCAACAAAAGGACAGTCCATATATATTAAATAGTGAAATCTTTCACTTACTAGAAGATTTTCCTGATAGGGTTCCTGATAGCAACAAGATACTATACATTAAGATTTCTAATCCATACTTCAGTCATCATTGTACCAAAACAATGAAATTAAATCAAACTGATACTAAATTATCACCAAGAAGAATTGCATATACAAGAACAAAGAATTCATGAAAAACCAAGATAGAAGATTGAGAGAAGCAACAAAAGGATATCCATATGTTGGTTTACCTGGTGCAACACAAAGTGGCCTAGCAATTAGATTTTCAAGCCATGCAGACTAGATTTAACAGGTAGGAATTGAATTCTGATTTTGTCAAGATTCTCCTTTTGGACCAAGGACAAACTAATATCAGAAGCAAATCATCTTTGCTAGAGTAGCAAGATCATAATTAATTATTGTACAGAAACAAAGAAAACTAGCAAGTGGACGACAAAAAGAATGGTTCTCCAATCCATTTTGCTGAGAAATGACAAACTTTTAATTAAAAGCTTATTGGCACATAAACAATTTAGCAAGTTAGATATGTAAAACCCACAGGCAACTTATCCTCTAGTTTTTATTGCATATGCTAGCAACATGGGAATATATGAACATAGAAAAATTAAAAGGATTGTCCAACTCTAGGAAGTTAAAGAACTTATTAAATATTGTCCATGATGCCTTGAAGGAGAGTACAAGTGAAGCAAATTGACAAAGAAAGGTTTAATGCTTAAAACACAAGCCATAAACATAAAGGCTTACGAAATGTGTTAAAGTTAGTTAATGGTGAGGATACAATGTAATCACTACATTTTGCATGGTGGAGAATGATCTTGTGAATCTGAACTCAAATGCATCGTTCTTACGATGTTATGATTACATTTTATCCAAACCCCTTAACATACTTTAACATAATGCCATTCTAAGATAAAGATATATTTAAAAGATATTAAGGTTTTGCAGCATACCTTCCTGTAGACAGCAGATTCAAACTCAGCTTTCTCATTTTTAAACTTTTCACTTTGTGATAAGCAATTCTCAGCTTCAACTTTTAACTTCTCACATGCTTGAGTTTTTCTGACTACTTCTTCCTAAATGACATCGGATTAATGTCATACTTCATATACATACTTTCAATTAAGACAGAATTTACAGATGCATGAATAAAGGGAAAACTTGCATCAAGTTACAACAACAAAACAAACCTACTAAAACAAATATACGTAATAAGTTACGACAACAATGACTTATTTTTCTATTTATTGACCAGTTAGCATTTTTTTCCAAAAATTTAAGCTAGCGTTTGCATTTCAAAACTGAAACCACCTGTTATCATTATAACAGCATGAATAAGACCTAGTTTAAACACAACTTTTGAGCAGGCACAATCAGCAAAATCTTAGACAAGAAAAGATTAAGAGGTGAATGAGATAACTCGAAGCTATGAAAGTTCACAGCTAAATCATAAAAATTGAAGAAGTATGCTTTCCAGATTTCCATTATCGTCACAAACCCCACAGCTTTCTCATGTAAAACAATGAGAAAAATTAAAGCACTAAAGGACAACCCAATTTTTGGTCACTTGGAGGTGACACTATTGCACCTCCATAGTGTCAATTTGAAGATTGTAGGGATCTGTTCCTTGAGGGTGGTCAATGAGGAGTCCCGTGCATCCTGAGAAAAAATTTCATTCAATTTGGCTTGAGTACATGAGTATTTATGTCTGTTAAACCATAGCATACTCGAACTTAATCTAGACTCCTATTCAGACTTCGACTTGATTTGATTCGGGCTTTATTAATGACCCAAATACAAACTAATTGGGTGATGATGAAACCAGGGCACATGAGCTTCTGAAAAGCACTTTTATGTGCAACCAAGTTTTGCATAGCTCAGTCCATTATTAGGACTAAGCCCTAACTCTTACTCTGCAACACATAGTTCTTATTGGTTACTGACCAATATTGAGAGTTGATATACAGTTTGATCAGTCAACAGGAGAACTCATTAGAATAGTGAATGGCAACCATAAGAAGCCAACTTGAGATATTTCATTCAACTGATGTAGGACGCTGAACATAAGTATAAAGTGATGGTTTTGACTAACACATTCATATTATGGTAAACTCTGAAATGGTTTGAAACTGCCTTCAGATCTCAGTCGAATGGCCAAAACAGTCCCAAAATGCACTTTGGGAGGCCATTTGAGATGAACCTCCAAAAAGGTTCAGTTGAAGCCAATTTCTTATGATATTTGGATAGCTAAATTTTTTTCAGACAAAATATATTTGCCAGCACTTCTTGAAATTTCTAACAAAATCATAACAAATATTTTTGTTCAGCTGACAGAGCCCCAACATGTCCATCCTAGCATTAGTCCAGACCAAAAGCAATATAGCTGGATCTGAAGGTGGCAAACAGCAAAATGTTTTGATGTTTTCTTTGCTTGTGAGGGATTTGAGGTACCTTGAGGTATCATCTTTTTATAATTCAAGGTATCTATGACTACAAACTTTTTTTATATTTTCTGAAAAATAGGAAACCGATACTGAGATAAAATAGAGCATGCACGGTTGTACTAATTGGAAATTCAGAACTTTTAGCAAATATAACAAGGATGGGAAATGCGGGGCAAGAACATTAAAATAAGAAGACCAGAGAATGCTCTTCCCATTGAAGAAGAATGATGATAGTGGGAAAATATGTCCAATCGCCGACTAGCCACTTGACCGCCATGCAAACTCTCACCAGGGATACTCTCGACACCCATCAGTGTTGTGGCCCTGGGAGGAGGTTCTTGCGTGAATAGTTTGGCCCCTAGTCTCAAAGAGCATGGCCACTTGTGAGTTCTAATTTTGCCTTTTGATAGACATGCGAGAAAAATAAATTTAAAACTGAATTAAACAAACTTACATACTTTAGCGTCTGAAACGAAATTTTAAAATCTTTATTTGGAATTCCCAACTGATCTAC
The DNA here is from genome assembly GCA_005019695.1 of Trichopus zeylanicus subsp. travancoricus. Taxonomy (NCBI): domain Eukaryota; kingdom Viridiplantae; phylum Streptophyta; class Magnoliopsida; order Dioscoreales; family Dioscoreaceae; genus Trichopus; species Trichopus zeylanicus. The sequence goes on from RXID01014269.1 coordinate 537,754, forward strand.
CTTAAATCTTTGCCACTCTTTGATAGGGAAGGGTTGAAGAAGAAAAATTTTAAATTTAAAAAAATCTACTTCAAACAACTCAAAAACGGAAAAAGCAGATAAACATTTCGTTCTCAATTCTCTCTCTATTTCGTTTAACCGACTTTAAATTTGAATTTTCGCAAAAAAACCCCCCAAGTTCATTATAATTACAAATCAAAATTTTGTAATTACAAATAAGACCAAATATTTATAAAAATATCCAAATTCTAAATAATTCAAATGAATCAATTTAAATTCATATTTTTAATTGGATTCAGTCTCATAAAATTTATCTTTCTCCACCAGACAAGCTCAAAGTGAGAACAGATATTGGGCATATTATAAAACGTTATGACCCATCACATAACACCAAAATAAACAAACATAAAATTTAACTCCGTATATGCTGTCATACGTTATCATACAAATATCAATCAAATAATTAAACTTGAATCACTCAATATAGTTCTAAACTGTCTCATCCGAATTACATAGTCAAACTTATTTAAAAAACAAATTAATAAACAGTCTATAAGGCCACAGGACTAACAATCTCTCACTTATCCTGTAAATCTGTTAATTTATACAATTATAGGTAGATGTATACCAAATATAATTTTTTTAAGAAATCAATTTTCACATGAGATCCCAACTGTGCAATTCAGAAATAAAGTACCATACCACTCTTCCTTATTAGTCCCCATACATACCCAACTATTGATGAATGCATACTAATGATATACCAAATCTCATTTTTCTGTATTGAGTCAATTTCTTCAATTATTGCATTCAACTAAGATTTTGCATTTTTACTGCTTATGACTTCTTAAAAATTCAATGAATCATCATTTTCTGTGATCAATGACATATCTATCTCATCTAAATTATCTAAATTCTGAATATGCATATCTCCAGTATACTGTAAATATGTAACGCAATCATCTAATATAGTTTATTTATGAATTTTTCTGAGTCTTTCATCTAACTAATCTGTCACAGTCATTGGATTTCATTTTATTTAGCTCTATTTGACTCACCCTTAACTTCAATTCTTTTTCTCTCACTTTCTGTAACAAATGTGCGTTGCTCAATAAATTTGATATTTCTACTTTCAAATATAGAACCCTGAACATGATTATATAACATGTAATCTTTAAATCTTTTCGAAAAACTAATGAGCTTACAACTCAAACTCCGACCTACAGTTTTTTGCATATTAGATTTAGTAATTTTAACTTCTACGTCACAATATCAGATTTTAAGATAATTCAGATTAGGTTTTCTACCAAGGCATAACTCAAAGGGAGTTTAAGGAACAAATTTGGATGGTACTATATTTAAAATGTATATACCGATTTTCAATATTTCATCCTATAAAGAGTCTGGTAATTTACTGAAAATTAACATACAACGTATCATATCCATCAAAGTTTTGTTCCTCCTTTCTACTATTTCATTTTACTCTGTATTTCGTAAAATAATTGTATTTGCAATGATTCCATACTCCTGTAAGAAGTTTCGGAAAATATCTAAAATGTATTCACCTTCTCTATTTGACCTGATGGATTTAATTTTTCTACCCTATTGATTTTCAACTTTAGCCTTATATATTTTAAATATATCAAAAACATTCGACTTTTTGTATAACAAATACACATATCCATACCGTGAATAGTCATCAATAAATATTACAAAATAACTCGTCATTCCTTATGTTTACCCCATTCGAATCACAAATATTTGTATGAATTAAATCTAATAAATTATTAGACCTTAATGTTTTATAAATGATGCTCTTATCATCTTTCCTTTAATTCAATCCACACAAATACTAAAATTATCAAATTTTATATTCTCCAGAATTCTGTCATAATAAAGTTTTTTTAACTTGTCTCTACTAATATGACCTAAACGATAATATTATAAATGAGAAGAATTCTTATCCAACTGTATATTCAGATCACAAGAAAATATATATCTGGAATTGATATTATTGCATTGTACTACAGAATCAACTTCTAATTTCACATGTAATTTATACAAACCATCAGATACAGTACAAGTAGTCACAACAACAAAATTATACATCAGAGATACATAATTTTTAGCAAAAATAAAACAGTAACCAATTTCTGTAAATCTGAAAACCGAAAGTAAGTTACGCCTGATAACTGGTACTAAACTGTATTTAACAGCAAAACAATATGACTACCATAGAGAATCAGAGTGTTTGTCCCAACACCGACGACCTCAGCTCGCTCATTATTCTCCATAAAGACATATTTATCCTGATCATTTGATTTCCTTAGATTCAGGAATTTCTGCATAATAGTTGATATATAGACTAATGATCCTGAGTCCACAATTCATACATCAAGAGAAACATCAATATAATTTGACTTAAAACGAGCCAGATATTTTAATTTATCTTATTTCTTTTCCTTTAGAAACTTCAATTTGTAACAGTTTTTTACAAAACACCCTTTTTTCTATAATAAAAATATTTTTTTAAACTGAGCAGGTATTTTTTCTTTCACATCATCCTTATTCTTTCTTTATAAATTTCTTTTTTTAGTTTTGCTTCTTAAAAGACTTTTTGGACTGAGAATTAAATTTTTATTTCTCAATCAAATTTACTGATTCAATTTTAACAAGTTCAGCTTCAATAATCTTCTTTCTCTCATCCTTTGAGACACATTGATTTAGCAATTCATCCATCATCCAATAACGATCATATGTATTATAATTAATGATAAAAGTCTTAAAGGATGCACGCAGCGAGTCCAATATACAGTATGTGATTATTTATCATCAAGATTCAAATTCAAACTTTTCAACTCATATGCAATTGAAAACATCGTCAAGATATGTTCTCAAATATTTTCATACTCAACCAATTGTGTTATGGAACTTGTGAGTCAAAGATAATTTTCTGACTTTAGAAGACTCAACAAACTTGTCATGAATACTCCAAAACAATTCTTTGGCAAAATAAATATTTGACAAATTTGCACAAATTATTTCAGAAACTATTCTTTTGATTATCAGTTTTGTTAATTTATCTGCTCTGTACTATTTTTCAAACTGAGATCTATCAAACTGTTTAGACCCAAAAGGTAGTTCAAAAATGTCAAAACTAATATCAAAATCTTGAAATGCCAAATGAGCCTCTAATTCACTTCTCCAATTCAAGTAATTTGATTTATTCAAGATCTCAAACTTAAAAAACTGACTACTAGGTTACATGCTGCAAATTTTGCAATTGACAGTTCAAATTCACAACAAATGCATTTCAATAATAAATAATTTATGATTTCATTGATTCAAATAAGAATTATCATTATGATCTTATTAACTCTTTTGGGAGAATAGCACAAACCACGATATTCCACAAATCACCAACAAAATCAGAATTAAGATTAAATTATAATTTGATACTATCTTTTTTAAGAAAATAATACAAATCACGAAATTCAACCAATAAAATCCATAATAATCACAATAAATAATAAAAGTCCGCTTTAGTTTTCTTTTATTGTCACAAATAAATTTTCAAAATATTTCATATTTATTTTTTCTCTACACCAATGCAACCTTTGGGTCAAATTGACAATACTTAAAAATAAATACAAAATAATAATATTTATAAATTAAAATAAGCTCAAAATATTTTGAAAAAATATTTAGTTATTTTAACTCATAAATATACCCACGAGTAAATAGTAATGAAAATTTATTTTCATTAAGTCAAATAGTCATTAGCTTAATTAATTAAGATTAATTAATTTTGATTAACATAAGCACAATACTGAAATTGAATTTGAATTGCAATTCAATTGAAAGTGAGTTATATTGGATTACAATTTTGCATTAAACTCTCTTTAAATTTTAATTTACAAAAAAATTTCAAAAAAATTCAACTGATTCAAAAAAACTTACCATAAATCAAAATTTTGAAATTCAATTTCGAATTTTTCTCCTCCAATAGAATTATACATACCAATAGACTATTGAAAACATTTTCAATTAAAATCTGAAATAAAACTCAATTTTTCCAAATTAGGTTTCGACAAAATTCAACCACAAATAAATTATAATTCGATTTTTCGCGAACCAATCATTAAAAGTTGGCTATGATACCAATTGTAGACTCTAATTTTGCGTTTTAATACAAGACTCGTGAAAAAAACGAGTTTAAAGTTAAATTAAACGAATTTACATATCTTAAGATCCGAAACGAAATTCTGAAATCTTTATCTATAATTTCCAGTTGATCCACCTTTGAGTCTACCATTCTTTGATAGAGAAGAATTTTAAAGAAGAAAAAATTTTAAATAAAAAAACTGTTTCGAATGGTTCAAAAACGAAGGAAACAGAAAAATTTAATTCTCAATTCTCTCTGTTTCGTTCTGAATTACAACCGACTTTAGATTTGACTATTTGCAAAAAGACCCCCAAGTTCATTATAATTACAAATTAAAATTTTGTAATTACAAATAAGACCAAATATTTATAAAAAGATCTAAATCCCAAATAATTCAAATAAATCAATTTAAATCTATATTTTTAATCAGATTCAATTTCATAAAATTTATCCTTCTCCAACGAAACAACCTCAAGATGAAAACAAATATTAGGTATATTGTAAAATGTTTCAACCTATCACGGAAGATTCAAATGAGTACATATATAAAATTTGACTCCGTATATGTTATCATTCGTTGTCATACAAACATCAATCAGACAGTCAAATTTAAAACATTCACTACATTTCCAAATTATTTGATCCAAATTGCACAGTCAAACTTATTTTAAAAATAAATCAATAAATAGTATATAAGGCCACAAGACTGACACCACCCAACTCAAGTGATGAAGACAAATCTGATCCTTGTCAAGCCCATTTGAAAAGAACGAGCAAACACTAACATCATCTTATATCTAGCCAGTTATGAGGAGGCTCCTCTCTATCGTGGTGCCACCCCTCCACCCCATAACTGAAATCCTACTCAACCCATCCCAAGAATTTGCTGACCCATCATCATGCCGAAATGGAGAAAGATGATGAAGGGCAAGTGGTGCTACCAATGCCTTGACTAGGGTCAAGGGCCGTCAACTGCCAGAATCCATTGATTCCTCAAGGTTGTGGCTGCATCGGCCACCAGATCCATCAATGCCAACATCAAGAAACTTTGACTGGTTAGGAAGAAGCAGAAGAGGCTCCTGCATGCTTTTTTAGATTTGATGAAACTGCAGGCGGTGACCAAGATCACTATTGGAGATCTGGAAGCAGAGGGGATCTTGGTGATTCTTAAGAACATTTGGCCGATGAATGCGCAATGAAGCATAAAGAAGATGCTTAATGGCGAATATCTAGTGAAATTTCCCATTCTTGATGTTTCCAGGCAAGCGGAGACCATTAGAGCTTTCAATTTTGAAAATCAATTCAGCCATCGGAAAAGGAGATCTAGCAATAAGAACTACTCAAAAGCTTCAACACAAGTAGATCTCCATGAAGATCCAAAATTCAAAGCTCTAGGATAGGAGCATCTTGAGCAGAGCCTCGGAGAAGATTGGCACAATGATTGGCACTGACAAGTTTATGAATGAAGCCAAGAAGATCTACAAAATCAAGGTTCTTATAGTTGTGAACTCAGTGAAGGACATGTCAATTATTATGTGGCAGTGGACAGGAATTTAAGAATAGGTTAGTGAAGAAGAAGATGAAAATTCAGAGAAGAATTCATTCAAGAGAATAAGCGAAAACCCTAGTTACATACCTCCTAGATAGAGATTTATAGCTTAAGACTCGGCTAAAACTAACAGCCCACTAAAAACAGATAAGGCCGATCTCATAGCAACTGAAAAGGCAAATCTAATAGCCACAGTAGGCTGACAAGGCGCATCCTTGCCAAACATGACGGTCCTAAGCACCGTCTCTCAAAATACCCAGTTCTGGAATTTTACAAGTCTCGATTCAGGGGTAAAAAGAGAGTGGAAGACGATAGCAAACTGACCAAAACTCTATCCAAAGAAGCTTGAGCTGACAGGCCTAGAATTACCTTTCATGGAACAAGAGATCAAAAATGCTCTTTGGGACATGGGGTAGACAAAGCCCCTGGACTGGATGACTTCTCTATTCTTTTTTACAAGGAATTTTGGGCTGTGACGAAGCAAGGCATTTTCAAAATGTTCCAGGACCTATATTATTTGCTGAGACATTCAGCCAACCTGGTTTAGTCATCACCCTAGTCCATAGAAGAGGGGCTGAGTAGTATCAGGAAATCGTCATCCAAAACTTGATTGTATTCAACTACTGTCTTCTCTTCTAGAAATCAGTTTCTTTGGAGATGGACCACAGGTAGGAAGTTCATTTCTAAAACTCTATACCAGCTCCTGTCAAATAGAGGTGTCCCCTGAAGATTCTCTCCCTATATCTGGAGTCTCCCATGCCCCGAGAAACCCAAGGTCTATTACTGGCTACTGTTCCATGACAAGGCCTTAACTATTGCAGACCTAATCAAAAGGAAATGAAAAGGTGACTCACAGCAATGCTACTTATGTACTGCCTTACCTATTGTGATGACCTCATCATCTCCTGCCTCTATGCTGCTGATCTATGGGAGTTTATTCTCTCTAAACTGAACATTCCAACCCCAACCTCCTCCCCTCATAGACACACCCAATCCCTCACCCATTTCTAGTATGAATAGAGACAACCTCAGAAACAACCAGCTATTTAGTTCCTGCAATCTTTTGAATTCCTACTCTCTAGCTGCTTAAGGAATTTTTGAGGAATTCTCTAAGCAGCATCTGCATATTGCTAAATCTATTCCCGAGCATATGGGATCCTCTAGAACTAACAACATCTAAAATCTTCATAGGTCCAAGTGCCAAGAAGAGCAGGAACACTGCTGCCAGCACCTCTGAAGATGCCCCACTCTAGCTGCGTGTTTTGTCTGCTATTATTATATCTAATGTTTTGTAATGGTGCTTTCTATAGTGCTCTATAGTTTGGATGTATGAAGCTATATGAACTGCTGATGTTCTGTAAATTGTAATGGTGCAAGCTATTTGCACCATTTTATTCCTTGCCTCGGGCAAGGCTGTTAATGATAAATCCCCATTACTCAAATAAAAATAATAATAATAATAATAAATAACAATAATAACAATAACAATAAAAACAATGACGACGACGACAACAATAATAATAAATAACAACAACAACAACAAGAAGGATGAGAAGATTCATGATCTCAACAAAATTAACCAAAGGAATTACAATTTAGGTTTCAACCCAACCAGCTTTCACAGGTAAATAATCAACATCACTTGGCCTAATTACAATTTAGAATGTTATTAATAAAAAAATATACATTTCCATACTTCTCAATCAAAGAAGATAAATTGGTATTATAATAACTAATTTAGGAAAAGGGAAGTGCTCTTACACTCAGCTGCACATTTGCATCCAAAAGAAAATCCAGTATTCCAGCTGTAGCTTTCTTATTATCAGATGATGGTTGGCATTTCCAATGCCATTCCAACTTGGTGCCTTGCTTTTCAAATGTCCATGATAACTACAAAGAGAAGAATGAAAATCAACCATAAAGAGAAGCAATATTGTCATTTGTATAGCATACAATTGGAAAAAAATTACACCTCACTTTTCCACATTAACGAAGTCCAAAGGACAATGAATGTAAGCAACATGAAGATTACTAGACATTTGAGACAGCACAAAACAATCAAGAAAATATACAGCTTGGGTTAATTCCCAAGCCAAAAGATTCAACAAAAAATCATTAGCTTTCTCCACAACCTTTGGGTTGAAGCTGAGATGTGTTGTGCTCACTAAAACAGGTTTACTTGTTAAGCATGACAGTGCACATTCTAGGTGGAACAAGGGTTGCATTAGGTTGGAGATTCGGCAATATCCCTAATTTTCAGGGATATTTTTTATTCTTTTTTAGATTCATTCTATTTTCCTATCTTTATCCTTATTTTTAGCTAATCTATTGGGATATTAGTTTGATTAGGTTGTATATATATATATTCATATTCCGTTTGGAATAATATCATCAGAAAATTACTGGCTAATTTCATGGTATCGAAGCTGAAGGTATTTTCTGATCACATGTACAACAGACTGCTATTTTTTCCAATGACTGGATTGTTCTGATTCAGTGTCGCTCCATTTCTGGTTCTATTTCATCCATTTTTTGTCTATTTATTTTTCTATTCTTGTTCTGTTTCCTGCTTTGTCATTTCTCATTTAAACCCAATGGCATCATCAGCCACCTCTTTGACCTCACCTGTGTCAACCACATCTCAGTCCACTATTCAGACTGTTTCGTCCTTCACTGCTTCAATTGACACCCATTCTCTCCAAATAACTCAGTATCAATTAAATGAGTCCAACTTTAGAAAATGATTCCAATCTGTCGTTTTGGTGATTCAGAGTAAAGGAAAAACAAGTTATTTGGATGGGTCTCTTCCCAAACCTGATCTGGGTTCTGAAAAATATGAGACTTGAATAGCTGAGAATTCCATAGTGATGGTATTGCTCATAAACTCTATAGAACCGAAGATAGGTAGAATATATCTGTATTATAGAACAACCCACAAAACCTGGATAATAGTTTAGAATATGTACTCAGATGTGAAGAATATAGCCTAGTGCTTCAAGCTTTGATCAGCTGTCAGAACCACACAGCAAAAAAACCCTATTGTGACCGAGTATTACACTGTTTTTACGGAGTTGTGGCAGGAAATGAATACATTCTATGAAATTGAATGACAGTTTAGAAGTCAGCATATTATACAACAAGAGACTTGAGAAAGAGAGAGTATTTGATTTTCTTCATGGACTGAATAAGAATCCTGATGAGGTCCGAGGACATTTACTGGGGACTAAGCCTCTCCCCTCTCTTCATAAAGCTTTTGCTGAGGTACGTAGAGAAGAGAGTAGAAAAAAAGGTAATGTTGAACAATTCTACGAGTCTTCTTACCCACCTGACCACACAAGAATCTACTCTAGCATCGAAGCACAGCCCATCTTCAAATAAAATAAACAATGGTGTGATCTTTGTAATCATGTGTATCATACTTGGGATACTTGCTAGAAACTACATGGCAAGCCACCGAATTGGAAACCATGACGTTAAAGGGATGGAAGTCACTCAGATACTGCTGCTAGAGATGATTCACATGCCGTACATGCTACTACCACTATTACAAAATCAGATTCTTCACAAAATCTTTTCAATTATCTATTGATCAGATGGAATTTTTACAGAAACTACTGAGTTAAAATAAAATAAAGCATGAGGCAGAATATACAAAATTAACCAGCTTTGTTTCAGTTGCACACAAAGGTAATTAGCAATTTTCTCTAGTGTCTAAAACTATTCATAAAAGTGCTTGGATAGTTGATGCAGGGGCATCAGACTATATGACTGGCTCTCAAACTGTTTTCTTATCATTCAATCCATGTGGTAAAGAAATTCAAATTTCAGTGGCAGATGGTACAAAATTAATTGCAACCAAACAAGGAATAGTGGTTATTCATGATATAGTTCTGAATTCAGTATTATATATCCCTAATTTTCATTATAACCTTGTTTCAATCAGTAAATTAACAAGGGACCTGAATTGACTGTAACGTTTTACTCTTTTTATTGTGTTTTTAAGGGCTGGTCTTCAAGGAGGATGATTGGCAATATTGAGAAGTGCAACGGTTTATATTATCTCACAAGTACAAAATTAATTGCAACCAAACAAGGAATAGTGGTTATTCATGATATAGTTCTGAATTCAGTATTATATATCCCTAATTTTCATTATAACCTTGTTTCAATCAGTAAATTAACAAGGGACCTGAATTGACTGTAACGTTTTACTCTTTTTATTGTGTTTTTAAGGGCTGGTCTTCAAGGAGGATGATTGGCAATATTGAGAAGTGCAACGGTTTATATTATCTCACAAGTACAAGTTATGAGTTTGAGTCTAAAAGTCATCCAACGTCTTTATTTGTTAGTCAAATAATGATGTCATTCTTTGACATAAACGCCTTGAACATTCCAGTTTCGATTATTTAAAGTTAATATATCCCAAATTATTTATCAATCAAAATGTTGTTTTATTTCAGTATGAACATTGCATTTGCATCAAACAAGTCCGCAGTCACATTTACATATTCTTACAAACCCTCTAAACCATTTTCTCTTACACACAGTGATATCTAGGGTCCAGCTCACTCTTTAAATTCATCTAAAACTCTTTGGTTTATCACATTTATTGATAATCACTCAAGGGTTTATTGGATCAATCTTATGAAGGAAAAATCTCAAACTTTTCAAATCTTTCAACAATTCTATAATTTCATTTAGAACATCTTCCAAACATTCATCCATGCACTTAGGATTGATAATGGTAGAGAGTATTTCTCTACAGAATTCCAAACCTATCTTAATCATCATGGGATTTTCCATCCGAGTTCATGTGCCTATATATGCCAACAAAATGGAATCACTGAACGTAAAAATAAACATATTATTGAGGTTGCACGATCCATAATGTTAGCCTCCAATGTTCCTCATTATATTTTGGGGTGAAGCAATCTTAACAGCATCATAGTTGATCAACTGTCTTCCTTCCAAACTACATTAATTTTGGACCCCTATCAGCATTCTCATAGAAAATTATCTTCACATTCGATTACTAAACTCTCTTCAACCTAGAGTTTTCGGGTGTACAGCTTTTGTCTACAATCATAGTTCTGCCAAAGGCAAATTTGATTCTAAGACTATAAGTTGTATATTTATTGGTTATTTAAATCATTCTTAAAAAATCAACCTTTTATCCCAATGCTTTTCTTCGAGGGGAGAAATTTAGTAAAGACTCACATTGGGATCCTTCAGTTTCCATTCCTCTTCCCCTTCTAATTCCTCTTCTTTTATCTTTAAGTTCAAGTTCATCATCACATAAGAGTGAGTTTAATAAAGAGAATAACACTGTTACTGAATCAAAGGATAAAAAATTAAAAGTTATCTGTGGGCAAAAGGAAATTCCAGTTTATTCCAAAAGACTGAAACCTTATCGACACTTCCAATTGCTCAATCCAAAACCGGTTCCTGTGGATGAAGTCTCAGGTACAAAGGCGAATAATCTTTATATTCCCATAGCACTACAAAGGGGTAAGAACTTGTACTCAGCATCCTATTGCAAACTATGTATCATATGATAAACTGTCAGATCGATTTAGAAAGTCTACAATGTGAAATTTTCAAAAAATATTCAGTATGCATTGTTGATTTGAAAATGGAAAGGAGCAGTTTCAGAAGAATGGAGAGCCCTAATCGAAAATAGTACATAGAAAGTTGTCAAGATACCAAAAGATAAGAAGATAGTTTGTTGCAAGTGGTTATTCACAGCAAAGTACAAGTCCAATGGCAACGTTGATAGATATAAGGCCAGACTTCTGGCTCAAGGATATGCCTAGATGTTCGGAGTGGATTGTGAGGAGACATTTGCTCTCGTTGCAAAGTTGAATTCTATTAGAGTTTTATTCTCTTGATGCTAATTTGGATTGGGAATTACACTAATTAAATATCAAGAATGCTTTTTTGAATGGCGAGCTTGAAGAGAAAATCTACATGAAAATTCCTCTAAGTTTTGAAAGTAAGAAGTTAGAAGGCAAGTTTTGCAAGTTGAAAATTTGTTTATATGGCCTGAAATAGTCACCACGAGCATGATTTAGAAGGCTTAACTCAGCCATGAAATAGTTCAGTTATTGTCAAGAACAAACAGATCACACTTTATTTATCAAGCATTTTGCTGATGGAAGAAAGATCATCTTAATTGTATATGTGGATGATATAATAATTATGGGAGATGATATACAAGAAATTATGAAGCTTAAAGAGGACTTGAAGACTGAATTCGAGATTAAGGACTTGGGCAATATAAGATTCTTTCTTAGAATGGGGGTAGCAAGGTGTATGGAACATTTATTTCCCAAAGAAAATATATTCTTGATCTGTTGGATGAGACAAGAAAACTTGATTGTAGAACCGCTAGAACTCCTCTAGAACTAAACTGAAAAACAGGGAGCTTAGAAGAAGATGAACTGGCTGACAATAGGATGTATCAGCAGTCGATAGACAAGTTAATTTACTTAGTTCTCACGACACCTGACATTATCTACTCAGTGAGTATAATAAGTCAATTTTTGCACTCTCTTACTCAAAAAAACCTCAATGTGGTAAACCATATTTTGAGGTATCTCAAAAGAAATCCAAGAAAAGGACTATTATTCAAGAAATATGATCGAAGAGAAATAGAGTGTTTCATGGACGCTAATTGGGTAGGTTCAGTTGAATATAGGAGATCTACAACCGGGTATCATACTAAAGTTTGAGGAAATCTTGTCACATGGAGAAGCAAAAAGCAATCGGCAGTGTCAAGAAGTAATGCTAAAGCTAAGTTTAGAGTTTTGGCTCAAGGAGTTTGTAAGCTATTATGGTTAAAATATCTAATGGCAAATTTAAAGGTCACTTGTACTCGTCCTATGAAACTCTATAATAATAGTAAATCAGCTATCAGCATTACACATAACCTAGTGCATCATGACTGAACCAAGCACATGGAGATTAATAGACACTTCATTAAGGATAAAATTGAACGAGAAATTATTGAATTATCTTATGTTACTAACCAATGTTCAAACAGTAGATGTTCTTACCAAAACTTTGTCCAAACTGAGTTTTGAGCTTTTGTATGCAAGTTGGGAATAATAAATATCTATTCTCCAGCTTGAGAGGGCATATTGGAGATTTGGCTATATCCCTAATTTTTCAGAATATTTTTTATTGATTCCTAAATTAGTTGCATTTTCTATTTTTATCCTGATTTTTAGTTAATATTGGGGTATTAGTTTGATTAGGTTGTATATATACATATTCATTTTGGAATAATATCACTAGAAAATTACCGGCTTATTTCACATTACATTAATGATTTGATTATATCAAAGTAGAAACCATAAATTACCAAATTCTCTTCAAGTTGAAAACCTCTAAAAAAGATATCAATAAAAAGATATCATTACACTGAGACGATACAAGTAGTACGTAGAACTAAGGATGGATTGCATCGATTATTTGATTGTATCAATGTTGATGCAAGCTGAAGCGTAGAATTGGCTGGATATTGTTCTAGCTGGACATTAGGTAGTAAATCACCTTGGTGAATCCAAAAAGAACAAGAGTGCTCTCTGTTTTTTAAAAATATAATTCTGTCTATTGTGAAACCATCCACGCAAGGTTTACAAGCTGTTTAAACCCTATTTATCCCGAAACTTGCTCAGCAAGCAACTAAATAAAACACGTTGAAAAAAAGAAAAAGAAAAGAAAAAGAAGATAAAATTAAATAAGTGTCCACTCATAATCATTGAATAAGTCCAGGTCCTGCCAAATCCGTTTAAGAGAATTGAAATACGTTGTCACAGAATCCTCACCTTGGCAAATTTCCCCAAGTCGTAGGGTCAACTCATAAACTTGGGATTGATTTCCAAGATCAGAGTACATTTCTGAAACATTGTCTCATAATTCCTTGACTGTAGAATAATACAGGTAGTTTGCACTTATCTCTTCAGTCATGGAATTGACCAACCATGTCATTACCATTGAGTTTTCAGCATCCCAAATGGCATAAGTTTTGTCATTCACGTCAGGCTGCTTTAGTATCACCTGTGATATAGCCAATCTTTCCTTTTCCTCGGAGATACATGCGAACAGATTGTGACCATCGAAGAAAATTATCACCATTTAGTCGGATTGTAGTAATCTGAATAGGATGGTTTTCATATGTATTTCTCTGTGGTTCGGATTGAGATGGCTGAAGATGCTGGCTTGTCTCAGACGTGACTTCAGACATTTTAGAGATAAAAAGAAAAAAGATTCAAATCTAAGATTTTTTACTCTGATATCATAAAAACAGTGAACAAAAAATATTAAAAAGCTGAATAATTTTTCTATATTGATGTACAGCTATTTAAAGAGCTTAACTAGGAACAAAAAAAGACAGCTAATCTCCCTAATTAAGGAGAAATATACTAGTCAACTGACTACCCTAATATAGAAGAAAATAAATAGTGATTCCTAATATTACTAATACAGCTCATAAACCTCTAAATATAGAATATAACAAATATGATACATAATCACAATTATTTACAAAATCTTTCAACAATCATTAAAGTCTTCATCACTCTCATATAGCTCCTTGATACTCTCAAAACCAATAACTTAACTCCAATATCACTAGCAAAGTTTTGCGCCTACTCAAAGAGTCCACAACCCTATTAAAAGCTCTTGATTTGTGTTTAATAACATAGTGAAAGTTTTCTAAATAGGAAACCCTTCTAACATGCATCTTATTGATATGCTTTTAACTTCTAAAACATTTTAGAGAGTCATACTCAAAATATATGATTGAGAAAAATAATTAAAAAATCAAAATTTAAGAAAGTAAAAAGCTATGGTTCAGAATACTCATATAGAATTTGAATTAATCTCAAGTATAATTATACTAAATTACCCTCCAAATACTTAAATAAATTTGGAATTCATCACAACCCAAAAATCATTAAAAGCTCAACTAAAATAGGAGAGTAAATATTAATGTGAACCAGAATAGGAGTAGAACTCCCTCATATATAAATAAGAACCAAGTATTAGGGTTATGTTTTATATATATTTTTTCTCAGAAATAAGAAATTTATTTAATTTATTCTTCTACCTTTCTATTATCACAGAAAAACCTAGACACGACTATAAACCCTAAAACTTCAACATATTATCAGAGCCTTAGGAAAGCCAAAAACTAGCATCAAAGAGAAAGCCTCTCGACCATCATCAATTCGAATAGAAAAGCCCTAAGTATCCAAAACTATGACTAAACAAAAAAAAAAACAAAGTTTCTATCACTTTTGGAGAAGGGTATGGACTGCAGGTGAAATCAATTCACTTGCGCGAATCCACAAACTACTTCCAGTAGATCAAAGATGCACAAATATTTTTGACAGAAAAAATTATATATTGAAAAAAAAAACTACCTGAAAAGTCAATAGAAAATTGGTTCAAAGAACATGGGCAAGTAATGACCAAGATTTTAAATATTAGTTTTGAGATCGATTTCAACACCCACCAAAATCAATACGTTTCAGTCATTTCGATCTTATTTCAATCGTTTCAGTCTATTTCAGTTTCATTTAAATAATTTTAAATTTTTTTGATTAAAATTGAATTTTATATTTAAAGATATTAAAAAAATTTAAAAATTTTAAAAAAATTGATATATACATATATATTTATTAAAATTATTAAATAAAATTTTTTTATAAAAAAGTACTTAAAACATGGAAAAAATTATAAAAGTCAAGAATCGAACCCAAATCACTTGATCCGGGTTCAAAACTTTAACCATTACGTTAATTATAATTTATAATAAAAATATAATATATAAATATGTATAATATATTTTTGAAAACTGAAATTAAAAGTACCAGTTGAAACGTTTCAATAAGCAAAAGCTTCAAACTATGGTAATAACTCTCGGCTGATACAAATATAATGAGTTGTGACACAGTCAAACATATTTGGCAAGAAGGCAGAAAATTGTATTTAGGTAAAGACAATGCCTTCAGAATCTTTAAAATCATTAAAGGGATGATCAGAACCAAATAAGCTGAAAGAACTCTTAAAAAATGCTTTGTTAGAATGAAAACTATATGCAATGAACTGGATATATATCATGTTGGTTCGAATTCTACTCTTTGATATAAAACCCATGAGAAAATGAATTAAAACTAAATTAAATAAATTTACATACCTCAGAGGCAGAAAATTTGATTGATAAAATTTTGAAATTTTTTCATGCAATTCCCAACTAATTCACTTTGAGTCTTTATTATTTTCAATAGGGAAAAATTGAAAAAAAAAGAAAAATCTTCAATATTAAAAAATTCCCGAGTTACAGCGGAAGAGAAGAAAACGAATTCGAATTTCCCAATTTCATTCTGTTCTTTGTTGCCGATTTAAAAAAACATGAATTTTGTCTTTTTGCAAAAAGCCGCTCTCTAAATATTATATAATTATAAATAAAATTTTGTAATTACAAATAAAATCAAAATATTTAAAAAATTTAATAATTAAATAATTTAAATAAATCAATTCAAATTCAAATCTTCAATCAGATTCAGCCCTATAAAATTTAGTCTCCTTTAACTAGACAATCTCATGGTGAATTCACATATTAGATATATTATAAAACGTTTCGATTCATCACCAAAATACCCAAATGAGCACGCAAATAAAATTTATGTTTGTATATACTGTTATCCATTATCATACAAATATCCAATCAAAAAGTTAAATTTGTATCACTCCTTATTTTTATAAACTGTCTAATCTAAATTACACAATCAAATTCATTTAAAATAAAACCAATAAATAGTTTATAAGGTCATAGAATTAACAATCTCCCACTTAGACTTATAAATCTATTTATTTATACACATATAAATAAATATATATCGAAACTAATTTTTAAAAATTAGTTTTCACATGTGATCTCAACTATACAATTCAGAAACAATAAACTATACTACTCTTTCTCAATAGTCCCCACACATACTCAATCATAAATGAATGTATATTAATAGTATGCCAATCATTTTCATGTTAAAGCAAATAGAATACCAACATCAGTTGAGTTAAATAACATCAAATATAAACAGAAATAATGTGTTCATGGAATAAAACATACAATCAAGTAAAACGGTAGTGAGAATTCTCATGTTTTTTCGACTAACAATTTACTTATTTCATCCATGTTCTCAAAAATACATTACTTAAATGTACAAATTTTATTCAAAATATCTTATAAGTGCTATGCACATTATTTAAATAAAAATTTTAAAATAGATATGGTATCCAGTTATACTTTCACCTTAAACATTTCAAAGATCGTCCATACATAATCACTAGATTCTCATATAGGTGGTTATCGCCAACCTAATTAGTAACCCATGATATTCGCAAAGACTTTATTTTTCAAATTGAAAAACTGAAAATAAAACATATCAATATAATTACTTCAAATAGGGAAAGTAGCATTTTATTGATAAACAAAATATAAGTAAATACAATGCATGCAGCAATCAAAATATTACGTCATTTATACAAACTATCTTCATATGATTGATATACTTTTTAAACAATTTCACCGTAAGACTTTTAGTCATTAAGTCGGCCAAATTATCTACAGCAGAGAACAGTGAAATAATAATTTTTTTTTCTAAATTTTTTCATGGGCATAATGAAATTATAACTTAATATATTTTATTTTAAAATGACATCAAATATTTTTAGTGAAAAATATAGTTATATCATTATCATATATTATCTACATTGATTTATCAATATAATCAACTAACTTAATATCAAAACAATTAGGGATAATTCCTATAAGTCCCCGTTATTAGCCTTAATTACCCACAACCCCCCGTAATTTCCGGAATTACTCACACCCCCCTAATTGTTATTTAATCAAATTCTTCCCAAAAAATTCTGATTTTACCCGTTATTTTTATAATTAAACCCTTTAAAAAAAAATTTTATATTTACGGCCCCGAAATTCGGTTTTTTGCAAATAACACCCCGAAATTATTCCGATTTACAGAAAAGTCCCCGAAATTCGACGGCGGCCAGAGTGGCGGCAAACGGGCAGCGACGCCAGAGCCGGCAGCGAGAGCGAAGGCGAAGGCCGGCGCGCCGGAACAAGGGCGCGGACGGCCTCGACACGCGAGACGGACGCCGAGGCCGGCGCGTCGACAGCAAGCGCAGACGGCCTCGGCCTCCGTCCCCGGCACGCGGGGGCCTTCGTCCCCGTCCAAGGCCTCGGCCTCCGTCCCCGACACGTGGGTGCGGACGAAGGCCGAGGCCTTGGACGGGGATGGAGGTCGGGGGCGGAGGTCCCTGCGTGCAGGGGACGAAGGCCGAGGCCGAGGCCGTCTGCGCTCGCTGTCGGCGCGCGGGCCTCGGCGTCCGTCCCGCGTGTCGAGGCCGTCCGCGCCCTCGCGCCGGCGAACCGGCCTCCGCCTCTGCTCTCACCGCCGGCTCCGGCGTCGCCGCCCGATCGCCGCCACTCCAGCCGCCGTCGAATTTCGGAGACTTTTCTGTAAATCGGAATAATTTCGGGATGTTATTTGTAGAAATCCGAATTTCGGGGCCTTAAATATAAAAAAATAAGTTTTTAAGGGTTTAATTGTAAAAATAACGAGGGTAAAATCGGAATTTTTTGAGAAAAATTTGATTAAATAACAATAAAGGGGGTGTTGGTAAATATTTTCCAAAATGAGAGGGTGTGGGTAATTCCGAAAATTACGGGGGGTTGTGAGTAATTAAGTCTAATTACAGGGACTTATAGGTAATTATTCCAAAAAATTATTTTAACCACATAACATGTTTAATGGCCTCACAACAAACTATATACTCTGTCTCCATAATTAATAAAACAGTGATAATCTATTTCATACTGCGTCATGAAATAATCTCATCTGCTAGAGTGAATATATAATCAAATGTTGACTTCAAACTATCTTCACTCTCTTTTCTATTAAAGTTTATATATCTAAAAATATTTAATGATTTACAACCATCAAAAAGAAATACATAATTTTGGGTTCTTTTAAATAGTGAAAAACCTTTTTAATTGTTTTTCAATGAAATATTTCTAAATTACTCTGATATCTGTTAAGAAATCCCACAATAAAATCAATATCTGAACTGGTACAAATCATCAAATACATTAAATTGCCAATAGCTGATGCATAGAAAATTTTTTATATCTTTCGTCTTTCAAACTTATTTTAAAAGTATTGCAGAAGATTAAATTTGTCACTTTTAAGTATAACTGATTCTCCAGTTTTACAATTATTCATTCTATATCTCTGGAGTATTTTAGTAAAATATGTTTTCTAATAAAACTCAAACAATCAACTCTCTCCATCTCTATATATTTTAATATTCAAGACATATGAATCATTATCAAAATTTTTCATCTCAAAAACTCTAAATAACATCTCTCCAATCTATTTGAGAGAATCTATTTTATCACCAACCAATAAAATATCATTAATAAAAAACATCAGCATTTGAATTTTACATCCATTGACCTTTAGATATACACAGTTATTAGTTATGTTGTCTTGAAAGCATATTTTGTAATTGTCTCATTAAATTTGAAATACCGCTGTTCAGAAGCTTATTTCAAATCATATATAAATTTACACAATTTATAAATTTTTACTACATCATCTTTTCTGATAAGCCCTTTTGACTAAATTATATTCTTTTCAAAAATTTCATTCAAAAATATTTTAATATCTATCTAAATAAGTTCAATACTATAATCTATAACCAATATCATAAAAATTATAAATAAATCTTTTCTAGAAATTGGAGAAAAAATTTCATCATATTCAATCTTTTTTTCTGCGTAACATTTAACAACGAATCTCGTTTTATACTTGACAACTTCACCATTGACTTTAATTTTTTCTTACAAACTCATTTATAACCTATTGATTTATATTTTCTACGAGTTTGCATAAGAGACCAAACTTTATTTTTCCATATTGAATTAATTTTTTAATTATTGAATTCATCCAGTCTTATATTTTCACTATTCATGACCTCTGAAAAATTCAATAAATCATAATTCTCTATAATTGATAACATATATACCTTTAGATCATCTGAACTCTAAAGATGCAAATCTCTACTTACAACTCCTAATATGCACCCCACTCAAGGTCCAAAGGTTGTCTTCTTGCTAAATGATCCAAAAGACTACATGTCATAACCTACGATCAAAAGGAATTGCTCTAATTTCAAGAAAAGGCTGGTAAACCATTATAAAGAAGTTTAAACCACTAAACCTAAGACAAGATCTTCCAAATGCAAGCAAATCAGGGTCCAAAGGCTCTTTATGGTTTTCCTTGTACCAAAATGGAACTTTGATGTGTGAAAGGCCATTCAATATCAACTAGAGACTATACTAGCTTTCAAGAACTGATCAAAGGCTATTCAATATCATTATCAACATAGCTCAAGGATTGTCAGGTTTACTGTTATTCAAACACTTACCGGAATATTTTGAGACATCCAGATAACGTCATCATCTAACCTATGAAACTGGACTATATTAAGTAGGATTTAGAATACAGCTTCCACGATATATTTTCAAAAGAAGTATATTTAAAGAATTGCATTATTGCCCATAATCCAAATTTTCAAGAAATCTGCAACAGGAAAAATATTTTGAAGAGGGAGAGAAGATAAAACATACTATGTGTCTAATGCTCTGTCCATGTCCTCTCGTAAGAAAGCTCTACAAAACAAGAACTTAAAAATTAGAAAACGATACAAGATATTAACTCCCATGTTTTCCTCGTTTAACTGCCATCAAGTTACAGATAAAATTTGCTTGATATAACCGTCCTAAGCCAATCCCAGTAACCATGTTATTTGCCTGATGGCCGACAGCAATCTTTCCATTTCAATCCAACATCAGCCAGCTAAATCAACGATAAGGTGTTTATTTAAGCGATCGATGAACGCTAAAAAAATGAAAAAAAAACTCCCAGGTATATTGTCACCTATCATCTTTGTGACCACCAAAATCGGCAATGCAAACCGCTACCCACTCCAGATATCCAATCTCCCAACCGAAAACCAAAAATCAGAAACAAACATAGAAGTGGGAAAAGAACACAAAAGTAAAGGGCTGGAGAACACGATGACAAAAGAACTATGCCATAAGCGAAAGCAACCCGATCTCAATCACAATAGAAATCAATCAAATAACTAAATCAGAAATAGCAGGGGCAGCACTAACTTTTCGACTCCCATTCCCTGCATCTTCGAAGGCGTACCGAGATCCAGGCTGCTGAAACCCTAGGTACCACTCAGCGAGGGCGAGGTACTCTGCAACGGGTTGGTCCCACTGATCGGCCCTGAGGCCGACCTCGGTATCCGTCGCTGCAAAACAGGAAGAGGAGATCATAACGGAAGCAGAAAAGGGTCAGTCCACAAAGCCAGAAGAAGAAGGAAGAGACCATGGCAAGACCAGGCGTGAAGGCCGTCGGTGATAGCGAGATCGAAGCGAGATGGGAACCAGGTGCCCTTGACGTAGACGGGGTCCTCGCCGGCGGCGAGTTCGAGCCTAAGGCAGGTGTGCCGAGCGGACTCCATTGGGTAGGAGATCGAGGCGGGAGAGGTGGTTCTACGAAACGTGTCGAGCGAGAAGGGAACAAGACTCAAAGGGTCGTTGGGATCAATTCTGGATCCGGTATTCAAGAAATTGTCAATTCGGCTAGGAGAAATAGGGATTTGATCAAATTGATAATTTTAATATTTAGATATATTTTTATAGTAAAAAAAGAAATTGTGAATTCAATTAATTTCGTGAATTTGGTTATTTGAAATGTAAATATAAATCAACGAATTTCGTCAATTTTTTAAATTTCAGTATTTGGTTAGATTTGAAATTGGAGATATGATCACCCAATTTTTAATAGGTGTTATCCCTATTTTTTAACTTTATTTATATTTAATTTTAAAATAAATATAAATATTAAATTAGTAAATTAATTAGACATATTTTTGTAATTAAAAAATAAATAATATTAGAATCGCTCTCGAAAACACTTGTATACACAAGCATAGATTTGCTTCAAAACAAGAAACAATTTTGATGCGAAAATTGAAACTCGTTCCAGCAAGAACGATCTAGCAAATTTTTTCTCCCTTTGTTTTTGGCTAAATGAAGCTTCCATTCATCAAGGAAAATGCAATCGTGAGCCGACTTTTGATTGAAATAAACGCATGTTGTTCTCATAAATAATCAATATCATTACATTTATCAATCGATTTGAGCTTAAAATGGAGAAATCTCTCAAATGTTCTAAAATTATTCAAACAACGCCCACCATCTATCCCCTAAATCCCAACACAGTTCAAGAAAAATACAAAAAAGCTAGGGGATCCTACCTCCTCATTCCATGACAACCTTGGCGTCGAGCACCTTCATCTTCTCCACGATCTTATCTGCCTCCTCCTTCGCCACGCCGGTCTTCAACACTGCAGGTGCTTTCTCCACCAGATCCTTCGCCTCCGTCAGACCCAGATCCGTAAACAATCTCACTTCCTTGATGATCTTGATCTTGGATGTCACATCAAAGCTCTCCAACTTCAAATTGAAGGTCGTCTTCTCCTACTTCTCCTCGATCGCCACCGCAACCCCTCCAGCGCTGCTATTCCCCACTGGCACCTCGCCGATCGCTCGAGTGACGGGAACAAATGTCAGAATCGAGGTGAGAATTCTCGATTCCGGTTGATTTTCACGGATGGAATCGTTATTCCCACGTGTTGGTGGGACCTGTTGGGATTCGCAGTGGAAAATTTACGAATCACCTTATTCTCAAACAATACAAGAAACGAGAAGCAATACAAGATAAAAAATAATAATAAGATAAGGCAGCGAGATATCTACTATCAAAAGAAAAGGCTTTTATAAGAGTATATAAGAAAGACTTCACTCTTTCTTACTCAACTAAACTCTTTCATCAAGTTTCGGCAATGCCTCCACCTTCAGAGAGAATCTCCAAGAGAGTACCACGAGGAACCACCACGAGAGACCACCGAGAAGTACTAGAAAGACCCATACACGAGAGCCGACACTCCCTTTCTTTCTCTTCTCTCTATTCTCTCTATTTCTCTCTAGTTCAACCTCAATACTGCGTCATATTTATAGACCCTTATTGAGTTTGAGTTTTACTCTACTTACAACTCCTAATATTATAAATCAATCAAAATCTAAATTCAACTTTGGATTCCTATTTTAACTTAAACTCTAATCGAGTTTAAAACACCTAAAACTCAACAGTTACCCACCTAATTTCGGTCCGAATTGCAAATTCCCCTTTCCCCGAACCGAAATTCAAACCAGTAATTCAGAATTACCATAAGTGTGAATTCACCCAATTCCGAATTTCCTTTTAACATCTAAATAGCCGAATCCAATTCCTTCAATTCAACCAATTCGGGTTGTTTGGAATTGATCCACACAGCCCCTAAGACAAAACCAAATTGTAATTAGTCTACTTGGTTATTTCTCATAGGCTTCACATTATCCAAACAACCCCTCAATTTTTTCTATGAAATTTTCAATGGTGAATTATTGCCCATTATCCATATCCATGGGCCCATAACTCAAGAATAAAAATCTAATATACTCTTAAAACATAAAATATAGAATGATCCATCACAATCTAATACTTTTTTATTAATATATTAAACTCTTCTATTTAGTGCACATGATACTAATTTAAATTGAGTTAAGATCTAATTTAAGATTTAAACTTATCATATTATATTTCACCTAATCAAATAACGATTCTTAGTTTAACATTTGTCATTTAGACCCCAAAAGAGATATTCTATATTGGAACCCCTATTAAAGTTATGATTGTCATACGGCTATCTTCTATATCTTCTCACACTATATTTGTAAAAATCTAACTTTTTAGGACCATAAGTAAACTTATTATTTCAAGAGCTATATTTGTAAAAATCTAACTTCTAGGACCATAAGCAAACTAATTATTTCAAAAGCTTTTTGTAAACTTGTCAAAATAACTCTCTCACCCAAGTCATTTTGTCCTCTTACAAATCTCCTTTTTGTGAAAAGACAGCAACACTAGGGTTTGTGGGCAACAGCTCCATGGCAACTAAAGAGGATCTATGGCCAAGGATTTTGTCATAGGAGACAAAGGACGTCAATTTTCTTTATCAATCTGTGTCCTTGAGGCCAGAGAGCAACAAAATTGAGGTACTTCTTTTTCTCTTTTGCTTCTCTATTTTTTAGTGAACAAATAGCTCATTTTGGGGCAAAAACTTGGGGAGAAATTGAATTATGTTTCTCAAATTTTTTGGAATCAAGTTGTTGAGACTAAAATGCTAATTTAGATTACTTCGGAATCTTGTTGCTAAGACTAGAATGATATTGTTTCTTGCTTCTACTCAATTTGGTTTCATCATATAGCAGCTAGAAACTCATGTCAATGTATTAAGAGTTTGATAATTCATATTATAGGTTTTGATCATGCAATTAGTGTTGTCTTTGGTATAATAATAAAATAATACATGTTATTGCCCACCCGCATATAATGCTTCTAGAATGAGCATAATAAGGCCAAAAGAGTTTAGTTTGGATAGTACTTTAAGTTAAAGTTATTAGTTAATATAGGTTCGTGATTTTTAATGCAACTGTTTTGATCCGCTGCTATACATTTAGTTCGAGTAAGGAGATTTGAACTAATTCATTTGTACTTATCATGACTTCCTCATCAAGTGAATGAGTGACTGCCAATAATATTAACTAATATTTTATTTATAAATTTTTTCTTTTGATAATTAATAAGGTTTCTAATATTATACTTATTTAAAATATCTTTTGACATGACTTTTCATATGATATGATGGTCATATTATGATTTGTGATTTACATGTGATTATGTGACTTAAAAAATAAGAAAATAATGCATGTAAACTTATGAAATATATATTAGATCTTAACACATACTTGTATTTATTTACATTTAATTTGTAAAAAAACATGCATGTGCTCGTGACAAAGGGCTTCTAACTCGTAAATATCTTGTAAATTTTCATGTACATTGTCTCCCTTGATTCTTACCATGACTCTATCATTAGCGTTAAACAATGATCATATCGATATATATGTCACTATAGCAAAGGTGTCCTTTTCTGACTCTAATATCTGATGCTAATATAGCGTCAGATATCTGCACTAAATTCTTAGCGCTATCATTACTTGAATATTGACTACACTAAATTGTTAGGGCCACTAATAGTTGAGTATTGGTGGCGCTAAAGACATTAGCACCACCAATACTAATTTCTGGTGGCGTTAAGACATTAGCACTGCCAATAACTATATATTGATAGCACTATTGTAGACCGATACTTGTATTTTTATTTAGCGCTGGTAATGATGCCCTAGGCCCTATTTGGTTTGGAATTAGGATCAGGATTAGTATTTTTTAGAATTATTTTTTCTTATAAAATTAATATTATTTATTTTACACTGCTATTAAATTAAATTATTATAAAAAATTAAATGGTTTTTTGAACTGTAAATTATTGTAGGATTAATTTTTATAAAAAGATATTAGTTTATAAAATTGGTTCGCTAGTCTTGATCTTGATCTTAATCCTGATACCGAACCAAATTGTGCCCCAAAAATAAAATTTTGGCCTGATTTGAATCTTCTTCCTTATCTCTACTTTGTCTCTAATCTCATACTATGCACTCTGAGCTCTATCTTGACTTGCAATAGCCCATCGCCACCAAAACACAGGTCTGTCTATAGTCACCCGCCACCGTCGCCGCCTTTAGGAGCTTGCCGCCTTTGCATCCCCTAGTGTCTCCCCTGTCTGTTGGGTTCTTGCGCCTGTGCCTATGTGCCTACCTCCCACCTGTTGACTCCCCGTCAGCAAGCTCCTCGCCAGCTACCAACCAACCTGCTCCCCCCACACTTGCTCTCACTGGCCGGCTGACCATGCATCTACTCCCTAGCGGCCCGCTCCTCCTGACCCTTGTCCAAGTTTTATTTTTACTTTCTCTTTGCATAAAAACAAAGAGAAAAAAAATAAAACATTGGTAAAAATTGGTATATATTTAAATTTATTTTTGAGATTATTTTCATGGTTGAAAGCAAATTTAGTGAAGTCAATGACATGATATTATAATAGGAGGGCGATGAGCTACTGATCTTGGGGATTTTATGGACCTACACCTTGTCTTGGGCTTTGGGCTGAAGGTGAGCTTGCTGGGTATGATATTTATCATTTTTTTAGTTGATTTTCATGAAAAAAAGATTGGTTCATGGTTGGTGCTATGTTTGGAGCTGAAGTTGTTTGATGGTACCTCACTTTGTGGTTTGGGAGTTTCAGATTGGGGGTTTTACAAATACGTATCTTGTTAACCACTAACAATGGGCTTGCTTATCCCTAGCATTTGTAGAATTTTTTTGAAGACCTATTAGATGTGATGGTGATACATTGATATGTTTAGAAGAATTAATTGTGGTAGTGGCGTCTTTTGTATAGGCTATTCCTTTTTTTTGTGAAATTGGATCTTCAACTAAGCTTTACTAGTCAGCTTTGATAAAGAGTTGGTATGCATAACATGCATACCAACTCTTTTTAGATGACACATGTGGCCACCACCATCCCAAATTTTAAGACATTACTAACTCTTTTTAGGTCTTGACTTACCAAAACTAGTTATTTATTATAAAGAGCTATTCAATTGCTTGTTGTTTTTTTTATAATGCTAAATAAACTCCTAGTTTTATGAACCCATCCAATTGCTAGGATTCTAAATAAATTATAGAAAAACTAATTGGCTACTTATTTTTTCCAAGGGAATGCCCCATAACTTCAGCCCTATTTTTGTGGATCCTCGTCCAAAACATTTTTTTATCCATATGGATTGTATTGATCAGCAATATTCCTTGGTTAAGTTGGTTGAAAATTTTTGAGCAACATTAAATTATGATACATTTTTTTGTATATCATAAGGGATATATTCATAAACAAACTTCTTACTAATAGGATTTGCCATGCTTGAATTCTGTCATATAACTTCTTAAGTCTATGCACTTCAAGTTGAAAACTCCATCCCACTCCACTTCCTCTATCGATATGAGATGCATTGGTATGATCATTACTAGGATTGTTGTCCCCAATTTTCATACACATGGATCTTAGAAACTTGGATACTTTGAGGTCATTTTTCAGTAGATGGTATTCACACAGTTTTGACCTATCAATTATTGATGCTTCTAGCAAGTCATATCTCCTTTCGGAACATCTTAAGCAAACATTTTCTATGTCAAAATGAGGCTTGTTAACTATGTTAACTATGTCAATGTTTGAAATTCAAATATGTAGTAGTAAAAGATCACTCTAATTTTGAATCTATCAATATGGTTCTTAGTCTAAATCTTTTAGATGGCTTGATACGTTAGGATACTTATGCACTTGAAATCCATTTGTGTTCTATTTTGTGACACTCTTTGAACTAAACTACCTTATCTTCTAGTACTTCCTTTGGTATTAATAAATTAGCATCAGCAAAAATGGTTAAAATCAAAAGATTATTGTAAGTATTTGAAATTGAAAGTTCATGCCAATCTTATTGGTGTACTCTTTTGTACCAAAAATAATTCAAATGGGGTCGATACTTCAATCATATGCTTTGTGTATTATTGTGCATAAGGCATTCTTATCATGATGACAAGATAAGTTTTTGTTGTCATGTGTTCTGTCATAATAAAGCAACTTGCCATTTTTGCCTTTCTTGTTGTAGTCCAAAGTGAATGGTTGTATTGATGAATAGAATCTTACACTATCTATATAGAGCATTAGACTGAGGATTTGCATAAATTTTTAAGTCATGGACAAGAGTTGGATTAAGATAAAGAATTGAGTAGATACTAGATATATTAATAGAGTCAATGCATTTCTTGACTATGCACACAAAAGCAAGATATCAGATCAGAAAATACGGTATCCATGTATTGATTATATGAATACACATAATCAGACAAGACAAGAGGTATTCGAACATGTAACTATAGGAGAATGGAATGTACACAACACTAATTGGACATTTTATAGTGAAAAGTCATGGTATTTAAATAGACCAAATCCACTAAAGCAGGTAGTTAATGTGATAATAGTTGATAATGAGGGAGATGATATTGGAGGATTAATATGTGATGCCTTTGGGGATCTTGGATTTGATCATGATACCCTTCTTAATATGGTCGACATGGCAACTAAGGGTTATGATAGAATGGTCAGAAATTTCACAAAATACTTGATAACTTTAACATTGAGTTATATCCAAGATGCAAAAACTTTACATTTTTATTGTTCATCATGCGTTTGTTGGTCGTGAGGTCTAAGTGTCAATGGAGCAACCATTTATTCAGTATATGTTAGAGCATTGAAAGAGATATTATGAAAGACATAAACTTAGGATACACAAAGATTTATATATGTCCAAACAATTGTATTACAGAAATGAAAATAAATCAAACACATATTGCAAGTATTGCAAAGCACCTCAGAATTAGTATTCCACAACCCAAAGCAACAATGATAATTAGATGGTTGGCAGAATTATTACTAAAGTTGTATGGTATTTTCCTCTCAAACTAAGATTGCAATGACTATCCATGTTAACAATGACAATACCATATGTGAGATGGTATGCTAAAGACCATGTACATAATGAAATAGTTAGGCATCCAACAGATAGTCTCGAGTGGAAGAAATTTGACTCGTGATATCCGGACTTTGCTGCCCACAGTCGTAATATACTTTTGGGCTTAGCTGCTGGTGGGTTCAATCCCTTTCAAAAAATAAACTACTCATATAGCACTTGGCATGTGATTTTGATTCCATATAACTTGCTTCCATGGTTGTGTATGAAACAATTGTCGTTCATTTTGTTTATAATTATTAATGGAGTAAAGCGGCCAGGGAATGACATTGACTTATACCAACAATTGTTGATTGAAAGAGCTAAAAGAATTATGAGAACCAAACATTTCAATATTTGATGCAAGTAAGATATTTTGTTTACGCGCAATATTATTGTGGGCAATCAATAATTTTTTAGCATTCGCATAGCTTTTAGGATATAGCACATGAGGGGAGCAGATGTGTCCTATTTGTGGGAAGAATACGTAGTCCAAATGGTTAAATTTTGGCAGGAAGTTTTATTACATATGTCACAAATAATTTCCTCCTATTAATCAGAGATTCCAGTGTGATAAGTCTACATTTAATAGAACATGTAAGTATGGCATCCCTCCCCCTCAACTTTTTGAATTTGAGGTATTACATGAAGCAGAGGCTACCCAAAGGCATGGTTGTGCTCCCATTCCAAGAGGACAAAGAGAATACAAATGCATGTTAAAGGCTACTTGAATATGAAGTCCAATTGGAAGAAGCTAAATGTTTTTTTTAATTTGCCATATTTGAGCTCATTGTATATTTGACACAATCTCAATATCATGCATATTGAGAAAAATTTTCGCAAAAATCTATTATGAATGTTGCTTGGCACTTTAGATAGGTCAAAGGATAATTTGAATGCACAGCTACATATGAAAGCCATTGGTATATGAAGGACACTTCACCTAAAGGATAAAGGTAACATAACATTTTTGCCTCTAACTCCATTCAATACGAGCAAACAAGAGAAAGAAATTTTTTTTAAGTGTGTTAAAAAATGTAAAATTCTAGATGGCTACACATCAAACATTTTCAAGTGTGTGAATATGGAAGATCGGACCATCACTAGATTGAAAAGTCATGATTGCAAAATAATTGCTACTGATAGCTATACAGAGATGTTTGCCTAAACATATAGCAAGTCCTCTAATCAAAATAAGCAATATCTTTCAATATTTGTATGCCAAATCCATCTACTCATATGAGTTTAAAGCTTTAAAGTAAATGATCACTCTGACCCTTTACCACTTGGAAAGGATCTTTTCACTTTCATTTTTTAATATCATGGAACACTTGCCTATTCTTTTAATGGTGGAAATAATACATGTGGAGTCGGTCCAGTACCACTATATATATCCAATTAAGAGGTAAACTTTGATTATTAATTTTAATTATACAATATTGCTTCTATTCTTGATAACCAATAGTCTTTGAAATCATTCAAGCATCTTTTGACATTGAAGCACTATGTGTGAAACCTAGCTCACTCAGAAGATTCTATAGTAGAAGGCTATTTGATGGAGGAATATATGACTTTTCTACGAAATAAATATTATCATTGCCATGGTGGACAAGGGTGTCTAATTGGAGCTCAACAAGGGCTTCATTATATAGACAAGACTCAATAGGCACAAGTACACTGCCACGTGCTTTTTAATTTGGACATCTTGACAACCTTTTGTGAGTACGTATTATAGTTTAAACAACTCTAATAAACTCTAATATCAAGTACTTGTCTTCTACAATAATGAAATTTTATTTTGTAGGGAACACTTAAACTCCATAAAGGTTGATAGACGATGTCGAGATAAAGAGTTTGGATGGGAGAAAATTCATAGTGACTCCTTCGCTAAGTGGTTTAGGAATCATATAAATATAATTTAGACTCAATCTACATATTTGCTTTATATGTTTGATTCTTAATTCATGACTTATCATTATTGTAGTTGCTGAATTAGAAAGAAGTGATACAACATTAAATATTCCTAAAGAGGCAATACTCCTAGCAACCAGTCTCGACAAATGGGTGAGGATATACTCGAGATATATTATAAATAGTTTTTGATTTCATACAAAGATGCAAGAGATGAGCCATCACACACAAAATAATAGTGTGACTTTGAAGGTAACTATAAGAAGTTTCGCAAGTTTTAAGGAAAAGAACCCTGTATCTAGAGTTATACGGTTCTATTGTATTCTAACATATATCATTGAGATACAATACAATAATAAACTAAAATTCATGTTGTTCAAGTGTGACTAGGTCGATAATAATAATGAAGTGATAACTGATGAATTTGGATACATAATGGTGAACTTCAACTGTCTCATGTATAAATACAACTGATGTGAAGATGAGCCTTATGTTCTAGCAAACCAAGCACATCAGATATTTTATGTGGCATATCCTATAGTTTGGGGTTAGTACGTGATTGTGGAGATGACTCTAAGAAAATACTTTGTTGCCTTCAACCATATAGCATGCGATGATATGGTGAAGAACCAATTGCCCAGCCATGCATTACACAACAATTAGACAATTTGGACTACAAAATTTAAAGTAGAAATATTAAAGGAGTGATGATAAATACATCAAATATTGATTTATATCGACCATATATAGAAAAAGATCATAAAGATGGCATTATGTTTAATGAATTTGAAATGAAAGAGAAAATCCCTTCAGAAGAAGACAAATCCGAAGCCTAATAAGTTAGTGAGCCTTAACTTTCCTCTCAATTTCACTCCTCAAGTTGTTTTGATAGGTTCAAGACTTGATTTGATAGTGCTAGGGTTATTCCATCTCGCCTCATTGACTTCCACAACCTAGCCAACCTCACTACCCCCTTTTATGCCCAAGGTTGGTTCAATTTTGTATCCTCCCGTAAGCCTTACATTGATGAGGATGTACGCATATTCTGTCCAAATGCTTCTTTTGACCTAAACCATATGTCTCTCACCACTTACTATGGAGATATTGAAATTACCCTTGACACTAACCTTCTAGCTACCATCCTAGGATTATCCAATGAGGGGAAAGATGTTACCTTCACTTAGTAATGATCTAGTGAGGATTACCTCATCACCTTCTTAGATGCTATTGAGCGGGTGTTTGAGAAGAACTATTCATAGGCCTTGCAGATGATGAAGGCTCTTCATTCTAATATCCTTCCACTCCACTCCTATGTTCTCCACTAGTTCCTTGCCTACACCCTCCTTTTGAAGGGTGGTCATCATGATAAGGTCTCCTTCCTTAAGGTTTTCTTGATCTATTGTCTTTTGATTGGCTATATGATTAGTCTTCCTTACCTCATCCTCCACCATATGGGTTAGTATATCCTTCACATCACCTCTGTCCTTGGCTATGCCCACCTCATCCCTTACTTTTTTGCCACTTTGGGATCACCTTCACCACCTCTGGCCCTCTCCATCACTATACCCCTCCTCAAAACTTTGATCATGCATCCCTCTACTATTTGGGATTTAGCCCTCAGGAATATGATCACTCTGTGTGGATGTGAGACCGAACACCTACTGTAGGTCAAGTTCATGAGGACGCACCTACTATTTGTAGTACTCGGGTCATGACTGCTAAGGCTAGATCTTCCAGTGCTAGAGCTACTTTGCGCCAATCTATTGATCAGCAAATGAAGGAGCTTGCTAAGCGATCGGATTGCCTTGAGGGTCTTGTCATTACCAGCACCTAGTAGGTCTTGGTGTGTTTGACTAGCTTGAGGATACTTTGGGTCTTCATTACTTTGGACTAGGGCTAAGCACTTAGTTTTCTTTTTGTATCTCTTATGTTCTTTTTCTTGTGCATATGTGGATATATGGATATGTGTAGAACTTGTTCTATGTGCCTTCTTGTGAATTTTCTTGTACTTGGGATTCCTGTTGTTGGGGCATATCACATTTGCTTGGTAGTTACATTGTATCTTGACTCTTCCTAGTGGTCTTTTGGTCATGGATGTTTTTGAACTTCTAATTGTGGTTTTGTCCAAATGGTTGTGGCTTGTGGTTGGTTTATGATTGTGGCTTGTGGTTGTTGTTATGACTTTGTTTTCTACTTATAAAACTCACTTTTGTGATGTGGCTTGTGGTATACTCCTCTATTACTCTTTTTGTTGATGTCAAAAGGAGGAGAAAAAGAAAATGATCGCATTAGTAAGGGGGAGCAATTACTATTGATGTAAAATTATAATTTGTTAATATATCATGTGAGCAATTATTATTTGTGTTAGTAATGTTGATAAATGTATTAGTCAGGGGGAGTTTTACATATGTTATACTATGGTCTATGGTCTTACATATGTTGATATTTTAAAAAGATTAGATTTTGTTACTTTTAAATTATAAAGATTTGTCATCATTAAAAAGGAAGAGATTGTTATCATTTATAGTTTTGATGATGAACAAACTATGCACTTGATCTATTTCTTGAGTACGTGTAGTTAGAAATCAAGTCGAACCCACAATGAAGATCAAGCACGTTCGGAAACCTTGGGTATCAATGAACATGTAAATATCATTGAATACAAGGCATGATCAATTGATTAATCTTGAAGGAATAAAGTTTGGTTAGGAGAAGGCTCAAGAGAAGACTCAATAGGTTTAGCTTTTTTATTTATTTTGAGTCGAAGATTTGTTATTTAAATTTGTGACTTAGAGCCATGACTAACACTTAATCTACCTTGGAATGTCTTCATCGACCCATTATTAATCCAAGGTAAGCTTAAGATAATGTCAAATATGAATTGAAAAGTTGTAGCAAAACAAAAGCTTTTCTATTTTGAATCTTTCAACGTCTGACCTTGATTATTCGGATGCCCGAATATTACAGAAATAGCTTTTTAGATTACTGATAGCTTTGGACACCCAAAGTTTGGAAGCTGTAACTTCTAAAAAAATTCATACTTAAGATTCGGTCACCTGACAATTTGGTCGAATGTCCAAAATTGTATAGTTCAAACATCTGAATCTTTGATCAGG
The DNA here is from genome assembly GCA_005019695.1 of Trichopus zeylanicus subsp. travancoricus. Lineage (NCBI taxonomy): Eukaryota > Viridiplantae > Streptophyta > Magnoliopsida > Dioscoreales > Dioscoreaceae > Trichopus > Trichopus zeylanicus. Next base: position 571,230 of record RXID01014269.1, read on the forward strand.
CGCCGAAGCTTTGGCATAAGCTTTAACAACTTATAAAAATTTGACCATTGGGTGGCTTTGGACAACCAAACTTGATAGATTCAGCCTAATGGCTAGTGATGTACCCAATTGATATTTAAGGGCTTGGAACTTGTTCCTTGACAACTTTTGCATATTCTTGAGTATTTCTTTTATGAGATAACAAGTTTCTAAAAGTCCTCTAGCTTTTGAGAGCTCTAATTCTTGCACTTCAATTTTTAAATCTTCAAAACTCTTGTTCTCATATTGAGTGATTCTGTAGTGAGGCATTAGTGTTTTTTTTTCTATAATCAATTGTAAATACTCCAAGGTTGTTTGGAGGTGTTGAGAGAGTAAGGCTTTGGTTTAGAGTTGGCCTTGCTAGTTGGAGCAAAGGCAAGTGTATGGGGTTGACTTCACCAATGAAGTGTCATATTAATGGAGGGTTAAAGTCCTCAAGAGTAAGGTAAGGGTAGTGGAATAGGAGTGGTTGGCCTTCGAACCACTTTACATCGTAGTGCATTATTCCCATCCTTTATATTGCTTTATCTTACTTTTGTTGACAATTGATTGTGCTTGACTTAAAATTACTTTTGCCATTGGATTGATTATAATCTTACTCAAATATTCTAAAAAATGTCATTGTCTCTTCTAAAACCTAATTCACCCTCCTCTTAGGTGAATAATTTACTTTAATTCTGCTCTATGTTAAGCTCTTAACACAGCTCTTTGAACTTTTTGCCATCAAACTATATTCTATTATCAATTACCACTACCCTCAAAACCTTGAATCTACATATTATGTTCTACGAAAAAATTTCTTTGATTTTAAGTTCGGTAATAGTGGTGAGGGCTTTGGCTTCTACCCATTTGGTGAAATAGTCAATTGCTACAACTACTACAACTAGGGACTTTCTTTGTCCTAAGCTCAGTAGGGAAGACCAAAGATTTCCATTCTTCATCAGTCAAAGGGCCATGAACATTAGGAGTTTTGGAGCTCTATGGCTAGAGCTCAATGTAGTGGTGCATGAATTTTGTAGGTCTCAAAATGAGTTGTGTACTCCAAGGCTTCTTTTGTCATGTTGAACTAGTAATAACCTTGGTGTAGTAACCTGTGAGCCAATGTATGACCTCCAGCATGATTGTCGCATATCCCTTCACTGAATTCTTGTAGTGCATATTTTGCCTCGGTGGGCAACATGCATTTCAATAAAGGCTGAGTAAGTGATCTCTTGTAAAATTTCCCATCTTGCATAATGAAGTTTGGGGAAGTTGATAGATTCTCCATGCCTCAGATGAGTGTTCCTTAGCTAAGGTATTCCATGACTAGATCCATCCAACTTGGCTCTTAGGCTGTGACTTGGACCTCTTCCACATCACTGAAACTCAGTGAACAAAAGCTCTTTACATATACTATTTGCATCCGGTCAGAATGAGTTGCAGAGGCTAATCTTGCTAGTGGCTTGCATATTTCCTTCCTATGAAATCTACAAAACCATAGACTCAAAAACATGAGATGTTGTTCGAACTTCAGCTAAGTAGTCCTCTATTATATTATCCTTGGCTTTGTACATCTTATCAATATGGGTAGTTACTATTTGAAGTAATTGAAGAGTTGGAGGTGCTGTGCTTCCTTAGCTTGGGCTAGTCAAAGTCTCAATAACACAACTTTATACTATACTACATTGTTTAAAGCCTTGAAAAAAAACTTCAGTGAATATTCTACCACTTCACCATTAGGACTTGTTAGTGTTGCTCTAGCTCCACTTCCAATTTTGCAAGATGATGCATTGACAAAAACCTTCTATATTGAACTCTCTTCATCTCCTTGCTTTGAGAATGTTTCTTCTACTAAAAAGGAAGCAATGGCCTACAAGTTGATGGTTGTCTAGGCTTTGAAATGCACATCAAATTTCCCAAGCTCCACAACTTATTTGAGTAATCTTCTTGAGCTCTTTGGTTTTTGCAAAGTCTAGCAAAGTGGGTAACTTGTCAAGACATGTACTGAGTGTGCTTGGAAGCACAAGCAGAGTTTCCAAGAAGAAATAATCAAAGCATAAGCTGATTTCTCCATGATGGGGTGCCCCACCTTGGCTCCAATGAATACACAGTTAACATAGTATACAAAATGTTTGTCTCCTTAGTAGCTAACCAAGATTGAGTTACAACATTTTCCACAATTGAAAGATATAGGTAAAGGACATTAGGAGGGTTATATAATGGTAGGGTGGCTAGGTACTCCTTCAATTCTTCAAAGGCTCATTAGCAGGTAGAATCCCACTTAAAGTTTTGCTTTATCCATAGTGCTTTAAAGAATGACAAGCATCTTTGCCCCGATTTTAACAGGAAATAGTTTAGGGCTGCCAACCTTCCCGTGAGACATTGTACCTCTTTTATCAAGATGGGTCATTTCATATCTAATACAACCTTGATCTTCTTAGGGTTTGCCTCTATTCTACACTCGAAGACCATGTACCCCAAGAATTTACTAGTTGCCACACCAAATACACATTTTTCTAGGTTCAACTTCAAGCAATACTTGTGTAGAGTGTTGAAGGTATCCTATAGTTTGAATAAGTGGTTTCGGCTATAGATGCTCTTCACCAACACATCATCCACATATTCCTCCATGTTACATTCAAATGGTTCCTCAAAGACTTAATTTGCCATCTTCTGATATGTGGCTGCAACATTCTTTAGGCTGAAGTGCATGGCTCTGTAGCAATATGTCCCCTAATCTGTGATGAAAGCAGTCTTCTCTTCATCTTTTGGGTCCATCGTGATTTGATGGTATTTTAAGAAGGCATCTAGGAAGCTTAAGAGCTAATACCAAGTAGTGGAATCCAAGCATAGTTGTCCTTTTGGCATGCCTTGTTAAGGTTAGTGAAGTCAACACCTTCCTCCATTGCTCATTGCCCTTCTTTACCATAACAACATAGCCAACCATTATGGATACTAGACTTCCCACATAAATCCACCCTTCAGGAGTCTTCCTATCTCCTCAGCAATCACTTTTTGCCCCTTTGGTGCAAAGTGGCAATTCTTGTATTTTATAGACTTAAATCTACTAACTATTGATAGTTTACGCTCTTACCGCATGGGGTTCTATCCCCTGAAGGTTGTTTGGAGCCCAAGCAAACACATCTTGTTTGCTTCGCAACAACTTTTACAATAAGTTAAGATGGGATCTTGCAGCTTGATTGGCTTGCCTTGATAGTTTGACTTGTTGCTTTGTGCAATATGATACTTATACTTGCCACTTCTCCATCTCCCTTTGTTTCTTCAAATGTTCCTTGCAATCTCTATCTTAAAGTTTTTGCATTCTTCTATATCATGATTATAGTCATGATGAAACTTGCAACACGTTGAAATATCCACCTTGTCATGATCTTGTGGATCTTTAGAGCCTTTGCAAGTAATCTCAGTCCTTGATTTATGCTAGAACTTCTGTGGAATATTAGTTGAGAGGCATGTAGCTTGGATATTGGTGCATGTACTCTTGTAGTTCAGTCCTTGGCCTATTCAATTTTGGTTGTCTTGCATTTTTATGCTTCTTCCTTGCTTTTAGCCCCCCAACTACTCTACTAGCTGCCATCATCTCTTTTGCATTTATGTGTTCCCATACTTGATCCATAAATGCCACTAAGCTATGAGGTGGTTTACGAGCCATCTTGTAGAAAACCATAACAGCTTGCAATCCATAAATTGTTCTAGCTAGCACTATCATACTATTTAGATCACTAAACTAGATTCTCATTGCATTAAAATGAACTAAGTAGATTTGCAAACTTTCCCCATAAAAACTTGGCTTACTATCCTTTGGTACTTAGTCCAGCATTGTTCAACTTGAAAGGAATAGCTATTGATGATACATCAACATAAACAAGTTGGGTCAAAAGGTTAACAAGAGCCAAATCCTAGACCGGTCAAGAGCCAATACACCTGAGGTAAGAACCTTAAGCCACAAGACCTAAAACTGAGGCATAAGGAGCCCGATATCCTCAGTTGAAGTACTGAGTTTTCATTGATCTCGAATATCTCAACATAAGTAGACCAGAGTTCAAATCATTATGGACTCTTATCCTCAAGAAAAACCCAATGAATTTGAGATTTGAGGCAATTTATCCCAAGTAATCCAAAAAAATTACAACTCCTAAATTATAGAATTTGGATATACTCCATAGCCTATAAAATATGGTTGTCTCTAAAAAGGTAAAGACTAATGCCTCTCTCCTTTGAACAATAGACTCTACATGTCTATAACTGACTTAAGCATTGGAGTGATTGTCGCTGGAGAGTTTTCGACTATCCTTCTCAACTTTTCTCTTGTTGTCGATTAGCAAAAGAGTGGCTTAGTGGATTGATCTCAAAGAGTCTCTCGACCCAAAACTAGTGGAATCGAGCTCTATTAATTAATTGGAGCTTTCATTGAGATCTGCTCCATTTTTCTTTCCAGTTAATCAAAGAAATCTTTCATGATCTTTCAATAATATTGCCCAAGATAGCTCAACTTTCATCATCAAAGAATTCATCTAGGGGGCACATGGCTCCTATATTGGCGGAATCCCATAATTTATCAAATAGGCCAAGTACACCTATTCAACAAACTACCTTAGTGCTTAGGCCTCCACCACATCCTTGTGTTGCTACCCAACAGGCGATACCTATGGTACCTCCAGGGTCCACCAATCCAATAAGCCAGTAGAAGCTCCAAACCCTGGTCACCACTGTATAGTAGATTACACAACTATTGGAGGTTCAAGCATAGGCTATGTAAACACTGCAAACCCAAAAATAACAAAACCTAGCTCTGACCCAAGGTGCTTTGCTGAATAAAACACATGAGCCATAACATTATGTCGTGTGCCAGCCATATCTCAATGCACAATAATGCCTAAGCTACTATGACCCATTAGTGGGATTTTCCCTTTGGTACCACCCCTAAAGGGACTACAGTGGGTGCGACCCCACCTATCATTCAACTGACAAAGCCATGTATTTTTCACATGCCAATCGAGCATCAGCTAGGGAATCCTATGATGCTCCAAGAGAGGCTATAGCATATGCAACTTGTGAGAGATCTATAGCCCCAAGCCATTTGAGCCACATCAAATACGAAACTCCTCTCATCCATGAAATTGCTTATTCTTTTGTTCAGTCAAAGTTTTAACAGCCTCCATATGAGACATATGATGGTTTGAAATACTTGATGGATTATGTTAGCACAATGTAGAATGCCATAATTTTTCAAGGTGCATGGGACTTCACCATGTGTAAGGCATTTTCTATGATACATACTATAGGCCTAGCCCGATCTTAGTATACTAGGCTTCTGAGGTATTCAATTACCTATTTTGATAACTTGATGGACAAGTCATAGAACAATTCATCTCACTAGTACCATGATGAAAAGACCCCTTAACATTGCTAAGAATAAAGCAAAAGTAGGGTGAGAGCCTTAGGGAATATTTAGCTCACTTTAACAAGGCTTGGTTGGCAGTGACCGAGTTGGACAGCTCCATCATTCTCATTATTGAAATCAATGGAATTTGGCAACCTCGAGTGGCTTATGAAATGACTCACCGACATCCAAAAATCCTAGTGGAGTTCATTCAACTAGTCAGAGAATACATTGATGCCGAAGAGGTCATTTCGGCAATGAAGGAATCTAAGGCTAGCAACAAGCAGAAGAAAGAGTCTCGAGAAGTCAAGCTCCTCGAGCTGAAAAACAAAGAATAGGATGGAAGGAACTCCAACCTGAGTTTCAAGCTTATAAACCATTGAACAGCTTGATATTCGAAGTCCTTGCACAAATTGAAATCGAGACTTTTTGTGGAGACCTTATGCAATCTACATTACTTAGCACAATGTCAACAATTCAAGATATTATTACTTCCATTGGGATTATGGTCGCAACACTGAAGAGTGCTACCATCTTAAAGATGAGATTGAAAGACTCATCAAGGAAGACCACCTTGGATAGTTTATACATCTAGGTGAATGACCTAAAGAAGCTTGCCCGTGGGAGCATTATCTGCAAACTTCTCCTTAAAGGAACCATACCCTTGAATTGCAATACCTTTGAAGGGCAATCTCAACATGATCTTGACAAGTCATCTAGTTCAGAGTGAAGCCTTGGTGTTAACCTCTAAATGTCAAACCATCACTAGAGGGCACAATGAAGTGAAGGGAGAAACAAAGAGACCATATTATAAGCCTAAATATTGGGACATAATCTTTTCAACAAAAAACCTAGGGGGAATTTTGATGCCGCATAATGATGCATTGTAGATTTTGACAATGTTGAATGGCTACATTACATAGTGTATCATGATTGAAAGGGGAAGCTTGGCAAATATTTTGTTTACTCGAGCTTATGATCGAATGAAGACTAAGCAAAAGTTGGAGCTATATGTTAGGACAATCACTAAATTTACCAAAGATCTGATAACCCCTCTTGGCATGATCAATCTACCCCTCATGGTTTGGGAGAATCCCAAGAGTACCACGATCAAAGTAAAGTTCATGGTGGTTCACACGTGCTTCGCCTATAAAGTGATACCGGGTCGCTCAACCCTTAATAAGCTCCAAGTAGTTATTTCAACTTTTTATTTTATGAGATTTTCAACTAAATATGACACAAGCGAACCATGAGGAGACCAAAGTCTATCTAAGAAAGTGTGAAGCAATCTACTGGTGGGACAACTCTAATTGCAAAAGGAAAGGTCCAGTAGTAATTAATGAACCCACCTCTGATCCAAGAGAAGCATATGTTAGGTAAACCATACAACTTGTCAACTCGACTTTGGGTGCTATAATGCTTTCTAGTACATGATATGCGAATGACCTTAAAAGGTTGTATCTTTAAAATAAATCCTATCCTTTCTTATTTTAAAGTTCATCTTTCTTGCATAAGACCTTGGCTCCATGCCAAACATAAAGACCTCATCCCTCATGAGGCATAAGACCTTGACTCCATATCCGGCACAAAGACCCTTTTCAGCACAGGCATAAGACCTCAGCTCTACGTTAGGCACAAAGATTTTGTTCCGCATGAGATATATGACTTTAGCTCTACGTCAGGTATAAAGATCTCATCCCATATGAGGCATAAAGTCATCGGCTTTGCGCCAGACACAAAGACCTCATTTCACATGAGGCATAAGATCTTAGCTTCGCACTAAGCACAAAGACCTCATCGGCTCTACACGAGGCACAAAGACCTCATCCAGCATGAGAGACATAAGATCTCATCTTACATGAGGCATAAAACCTCAACTCCATGTCAGGCAGAAAGACTTCATCTTGCACGAGGCATAAGACCTGAGCTCCACACCAGACACAAAAACCTTGTCCCACATGAGGCATAAGATCTTAGCTTCACACTAGGCATATAGACCTCATCCTGTATGAGGCATAAGATCTTGGCTCTGTATTCGGCACAAAGATCTCATCCTGCACAAGGCATAATGCCTTGGCTCCATACTAGGCATAAAAACCTCGTTCTACATAAGACATAAGGCCTCAGCTCTGTGCTAGGAACAAAGACCTCATTTTGTACGAGATATAATACTTTGCCTCCATGATAAGAATAGAAAACCTTGTCCCATAGTAGGTGTAAGGTCTCAATTTATACAGGGTGATGAATTTCACTTAAGAAAAAGGATGGAGAAAATTACGCCAACACAAAAGCTGAATTATAAAAGAAAAGTTTAGGTTGTCCTAACTATCCTTTGGTGGGTTAGGAACTTCTATTGAGCCCCCTTCATCCTCAAAGGAATGGCTAGAGTTGATGCAGGTAGGGACCTCGGTGCTCTCATTTGAGCGGGGGTGAGCATTAACAACCTCCCTATACTCCACTTTTTGTTGTTTCACATTCTCCCATTGTGTTATGTCATGCTCCTCCTTAGCCAAATACCTCTCTTTTACCACCTTTCGCATGGCCTCACACTTAGCATCAATGGAAGATTGAGATGCAACAAGCTCTAGCTAAAGTAAGTCCAGCTCAAGCTTGAGAGCTTTGATATTAGCTTCAACGCTCCTAAACATCAATTTGTAGTCAAAAGCCTCCCTTTGTGCTTGAGAAAATGCCTTTCAGTATGATGAAAATACTCAGCCATCTGAAAGCCGAGTGAAGTATAAGTACTAAGAGGCATTGTTTGAGGTAATTTTTGCCACAATAAAATTGGATTAAAATATAACTAAAATTGGAATTTGTATGCTACTAAATTATGAATTAAGTGTGGGTCTCAAATAAATCTAAATATGGTCAAGTTTGATCAAAAATTAAACTCAATTCGAACTGAAATTCTTAAAAGATTCGAGCTCAAATTAAAGTAGGTTGAATGGGCCAGATATGGGGACTAAATTGGGCCCAAAAAGAAAAAGCTAAAATCTCAGTTAAAATGAAAAAATAATATTTTATAAATAGGTCCCTGGATCAAATAATTCTTATAATAAGATCACTGGCTAGATTTTTCTTATGAATAGGTAGGGTTATTGTGCATTCGGTCCAAAATTGAACCAAATTGAATAAACCAAACTGAAAATTTCAATTTTTAAAAACCAAAAAATGAACTGAACTGAAATACTATACAAACTGAATCTGAACCAAACTAAAATATTTCAGTTCGGTTTGGTTTCAATCAAAAACCAATTTTGAAACTGATTTTTTTGTGTCATTTGCATTTGCCTAATTTTTCTTGCTTTAACATCATAAGTTTGCAATGTTTGCAAGTGTATTTCTTCTATAAAAAGCCAATGTTTGTTCTTATATGTGTAAAAAATATTTTTTTTGATGATTTTTTAATTTTTGTTCTAATTTATTTGCTGAATTTTTATGTTTTTTTGCTTTATTCCTACAATTTTTGGTGTTTGAACTTTGAAGACAACTAGGAGCTGGATGATACCTTAATTGCGTGTATCTATAATCGATGCATACAAAGAACTAGAGAAGTTATTTGGATACAAGTTAAAATATAAATTGCATATAAGTGTGTAGACTAGGTTCCTAGTTCCTACTCCACATTAATGAAGAACAAAGGAAAATATCCAATCCAAGATGAAGCTAATTGGACAATGAAAAAAAATTCAGAGTCAAGCTCAAATAATTTCCAATAGCATGCAAAACATTGAACCATAGTTTGCAATGCTGTAGTTTCAACCAAAGCAAAAAACACTGCCACAACACAAAATTAGAGCATAGAACAACCATGGTTCAGTGCTCAACAACAAGTTGAGAATAGTTGTCTATTGTGAACAAGAGGATTTGCATTAACACAGAAGAGAAAAAATATAGCACAAATGTAGACCCAAGATTTTTTCAAAATCTCTACAAAGTTGCAAATTTATTTGTGTGAACTGAAGTTACTAAACAGAGCTCAACCAATAATTCCAAGTTGTGATGCACTTTCTGAAACAATTGTTTTTTATTGCATGTAATATAAGAAGTAAATGAGCAATAAGTTCCTATTAGCAATTACATAATGCAATTACTGATGTAATTACTATAAAAATTATAAAAGATGTAAAAGATGGAATTATAAAAGCTAAGGTAGAACCAAGACCAAGTTCTAAAATCACTTATGCAATTACTGAACTATCACCATCTAAATTCACTCCTATACATCCACACATCCAATCAATGCATCATAGATAAGTTCTTTCCCACAGCAAGAACTAACGACCACAACCTCATGTGATGAATTAAAATCACCTCAGTGCATGTAGAAAAGAAAATGAACAATAATAGGGGAACACCATTGGCCCCATTCAAATGCCATTAAATGCACAAATATCTCTTAAATCCCAGTACCCAATGCTTGCCATAATTCACCACGAAGAAAACAAGTAAAATTGAAGCAAGTCAAAATAAGCAGAGAACCAATATCTGTTCTTGGATGTATGCATCTAAATTCACTTTTTATGTGGGATCACACTGTTGGACCTATAGAAAAAATAGCAAAATATCATCACAATAAAAGAAAATGTCAGGCAACTGGGTAAGATCATAACTTCACACAGGCACATGAATCAAGAGCCACTACATTGAAAGGTTGTGAAGATGCAAACCAAGTTACTATTTAGTAAAAAGGAGAGATAAAAATAAATCTGTAAGAGATGATCATAGAAATAGCCAAAATAAAACTATCACAATATATACCATGAAAAAACATAAAAGGAAATATATCAAAAATAAGTAAATATATTTAAACCTTAAATACTTCATAGAGTCTCAAAACATCAAAAGATAACTTCACAAAATTCAATGGCTGTGACATCCAATTTCATCATTATCAACTCTGAAATAAAAAACCATTTAATGATTATTTGATCATAATTTAAAATATATAGTTTAATAATAAAAATATTAGTAATGCAAATCTTACCTTTGTGAACTTTTTTAAGTTTTTACAAACTTTTCTCAACACTAATTTCTATTTTTGATTTTAAAATCTAATCTTGAGTGCAAAGGAGAGTTTGTACTAGTGTAGGAGTCAAAGAGCTATGAAAATGATCAAGTATACACCCTCCTGTGCTAGAAGCTAACTCAGAGGCTATTGTAGAGATAGGTATAGCCAATATATCATGAGCCATATGTGATAGAAGAGGAAATATGCAGCTATTCACTTTTCAAAAGCCCAAAATATCAAAGTTTAGCTCATTTTTTTAAACAAATACTTTTTTAACTCAGGTTTCATTTTACCACCCATGAAACTTTTTCTATGCTCATATTTAAAATATACTTTCCTTATTGTATTGGCATACTTAATCCTTCATCATCTTGCTTCCCTCGAGGTTGTAGCCGCATCCTGTATTCCTAGAACAAGTCATATACAACTTCATGCAATTTTCTCCTTATCATGACACCTCTTTTACTTTCATACATTTTTTTCAACTCCAAACTCAACATATTCTAACTTGTGTTTTGGATCAAAGACAACATGAATGAAAAAAAGCATATTAATTTTTTCTGACTCACCCCAATGCTTGTCATATTTGCTTTCATCATGGTAGCCATATCTTGGACTTTTGTATTATTTCTTGCTTTCCACATATTCAAAAAAAGGTTAACTCGACAAATTTCATCAAAAAATAAATTACTTATAACATATATAGAGCTAGAAACTCAAAGAGTCAATTGATAAAAATGCTCCAAAAATGTAATAAGTCGCCTAACATTTTGCCAATTAAAAGATAGAGGAACTCCATCTTTATTACTAATCTCATTACAAAAATTGCAATCATGCGTTTTAAATTTTTCAAAAACCCACTCAAAAGTTTGAGTTGCTTCAAGCATTATATAAGTGAAATTTCATGTTGTGGATACATGCAAACAAAGACATTTTTTATTTTTAATTTTTTCAATATTTATATATTCTTTGAACTTTTGCTATTTTTCTCGAGAACATCTCACATATTTTGCCGCAAATCTAACCCAAGTAATAAAATATGTCATCTCATTTAGAGCATTTTTTACCACAAGATTAATGATATGTGCTATGCATCACATATGAACATATTTTTCTTGTGCCAAATAAGTATCCTAATTCAAAAATTTTATCTTGACATAGAAGATAACAGTATCATTTGAAAAAGCATTTTCAATTGTAATAGTCAAAACATTATCAATTCTCTATTTTGATAAATATTTTTCAATTGATTTTCTATGACTTAACCCTTATGACTTGTAATTTTGTAGAAGTTCAAAAGTTTATTCTTTAATTTCAATCAATATCAATATAATGTGCTATGATACACATATAGTTTATATTTTGAATTGAGGTCCAAGTATCAGTGGTTAAACACACTCTTTAGTTAGACTCTTTGAAATATTATTTCAACTTTGCCTTCTTATCATGGTAGAGTTGATAACAATCTTTAGTCATAATCCAATGTGAAGGAATTCAAAGTCTAGGACAAGTTTGAGACATAAAATATTCAAAACCTTCATATTCCACAAAACTTAAAGGTAGTTCATCTACGACAATCATATATGCCAATGCTCTTCTAATTTTTTCTTGATCAAACTTCCAACTAGATAGCAAATAATCACCTTCTACTTCTTTTTGAATAGGTTGCATAGTAAGTTGTGTTTAATATGTACTAACATTGTATGGATATTTCTTGCATGGATTTATGTGATTTTTAAGAGAAGAAGTATCATTTCTTTTTGAATCCCAAAAGAGTTCATTACCACAATAGTTGCATCTAACTTTGGTCAACTTGTTTGGTGTTATAAACTTTGTGAAATGCTCCAATACAACTGATCATGCCACTATTCTCTTTCTTGGGATTGGAGCTTTGTATACGTAGATGCATTACCCTCATTTGAAACTTTCATAAGCATAGAACTTACTTGAGAATTTGAATTTGGTGTTGGACTTGAAATACTTGGATTTGTGTTTGGAAGCTCATGACTATCATCCTCATTTGACATCTATCAACAAAGAATACAAGCAAAATATTGAATTAAAAATTAATATTGAATAAAAATAGAAAAAGCAAATTGAAAAGATATATCAAAACTTGTAAATAACGATCATTCTATTATCAAGCAATCCCTACAAGTATCCAATAGACCTAAAACCTGAAACAATAATTACATCTGAAAATAGTTATTAGCCAACAAATGTGAAATCTATTGGTTGTGCAATAGGAAATGTATTGCATATGCCTATGCTCAAATTTGGCTTTTGTAACATATAAGCAGCCAAAAAATTGAAAAAATAGATCGGTTAAACCTCTAATTATACACTAGTAGCAACATAGCTTTCCTATCAAGAGGACTATACTTTCACATTTTGATCATTAAGATAGTTGCTACAAGCAATTTATTTTTATGTAATAAGATAGAATGAAATCAAAATTTAATAATTTTTGTGCCTACAAATAATTCCTTCCACTTATAACCCTTGAGGTTGCTTGAATAGTTGCACTTGATATCCTTCCCTTAGCTAGGAAGGTCAAAAATTCAGTTCTATGACTATGCGAGATATCAAGGTATGGCTGTTAACAAGGAAGTTATTTTCCATCTATGTTAAATAATTAGTTTAGTAGCCACCAATAATGTTGTTCAATTGAATTTTCCAAATTCAATAGTGAGAGGTGTGACATTAGAAGTGCATTATTTTGTGCAACAAGTTAGAGGAAATAAAAAGAAAGAGATATTCAAGTGATTCAACTCAAGCTAGCCAATCATCACAGCATAATCAAGGATCTAATAAAAAAATTTCTTACATGACTTGTAACACAATGTCACTAGATTCGTTTGCATACTTGATAGAAATCATTAACAATGATAAAATTACTAAGAGTCTAGGACTAGGACTGGGTGCCGTGGAAAGATTACTTAGCCAAATGAGAATGGCATGTAAAATTGCTTGATTAGGTTTAACTACTTGTCCCATGAACCAGATTTTATTTTTTGCACTTGAACTGCAACTACACTAGTATTCTACATACGTGAGACTGATAATCATAAAGCATGTGACATTGAATAGTAGGGAAATTCTCTAACAGTCTAAAATCCATGAGTCTACTCCTACTACTTTTAGTTGCTGATTGGTCACTATCATCTCTGATCAAACTATAACAACATTGTTTTTAAAATATATTATGCAAGAAAAATTTGTTGCATGATGCACAAATTCTGCTTTTCTTTGATTGTTGGACCGAATTGAACATACCCACATCAAACTTAAAAGATCAAAAATAGCAAATTGATTTTCACAAAAATACCAAACAAAACAAAAGGCAGTAAGCATTAGACAACTTGATTTTCACAAAACCCTAATTATCTAACAATAAAATCATATGAAATCAAAAAACCCTAATTTGATTTTCACAAAACTCAATTAAATTTCATAATTTCACAAATCCTCTCACATTGCAACTTAATCCTGATAATGCCATTATAGAAGAATGAGAGATTGAAACTCAGAGCGTCAAAGGCCAGTCATAGAAAAATCTTGAGGCGTTAGGACTCAGAGGTGGAGGGTGGACGATGGGTGATGTCACATTGTTGAAGACTGAAGGATGTCGGGTTGCTAGACAACTTCTGCACTCTCTTTATTGTAACGATCGCGCAATGAAATCTCCAATCCCAACATGGCACAACCGCGCAGGTTGAGAAATTGGGGATAAAGGAGAAGGACGATAGGGACTCAAGGATTGGATATAGAAATATGAGATTTAGGGTTAGGGATGACTTATCACTTATAAGCTGTGAACCGATTAACCCAAAATTAAAACCATGTATATACATACATACATACATATATGTGTGTGTGTGTGTGTGTGTGTGTGTGTGTGTGTGTAATCCGGTTTGGTTTGGATTTTACGATTTTTCAAAACCAAAAATCGAAACCAAAACTGAATACCACAATTTTTATTCAAAACTAAACCAAACCGAAAACCAAATAACCCAAATCGAATCGATTATTTGGTTTTGGTTCGATCAGTTTATTCGGTTCAAACTGAAAACTGCACACTCCTAATGAATAAGTCCCTTGGATTGAAATTTTGTAAAAAAAATCTAACAAAATCTTAAAAATTATAAATTAGTGCACGTAAAAATTAGAATTTGTGAATAAATTCCTCAAATTTCATATATGCAAATAAACCTGTAAAATCCCCTTTTTTTTCTCAAATAAACCTCTCAAAAATTTTTATTCATGAAGAAATTCAAATTTTATTCAAAAAAACCTTGAAAGTTTAAAAATTTTATAAAAAAGTTCTTTTTGTAAAAGGCCTATGAAATTTATAAAATTATAATTTAGTCCTAGTTTTTTAAATTATAATTATAATTTATAAAATTACAAATAGCCCCCTTATAAATTCAATATCCAAGATAAGTATAATTTCTAAAATTATTATTATCTACAGTAAATAAATACTCATCCAGTTACATCTGTGTCCATCCACAAGCAATTCAAACAACAAATTATTAGCGACAATCAATTTTCATTCAAATAAAATCCTCATCCAAACAAATTCTCACATAAATAAATTCTTATCCAAACAAATTCTCATCTAAATAAATTCTTATCCAAATAAATCCTTATCCAAATAAATACTCACATAAATAAATTTTTATCTAAATAAATTCTCATCTAGACAAATTCTCATCTGAATAAATCTTTATTCAAATAAATCCTTATCCAAACAAATTCTTATCTAAACAGATTTTCATCTAACAAATTCTTATCTAAATAAATCCTTATCTAAACAAATCCTTGTCCAAATAAATTCTTATCTAAAGTAAAACAAAAATAAATTTAATCCACATCTATTTATCTATATTCAAAATTTGAACAAAATATCATTATCCATGTTCTCAATTCGAAATTTAAAATTAAGATGATCCAATTCACTCGTACGCTATACAACCCTAAAAATCCTGTAAAAGAAAAAGAGAGATGAGAGATCAAATTTTGAAGATGGGGATCAAAGAGGAGAGTTCCATGAATTGAAAGAAAAGAACGAGAAACATGATAGTTTGGAGATAAGGGAGTCAAGGAATAAGAAGTAAAAGAAGGTGATCTCTTATCATATTTTCTTTGCTTTTTTTTTTCTCTTCCTCTTCCTTGCTTTGCTCTTGTCTCTATTCTTGCAAGTTCTTCTTTATTATTGAAGCTCTAGTCTTCTATATTCATCATGTTGAACAATATCAATATGCAATCTAGGCTACATCGAATACCTATACCTCACCGCAAGCCACCGCCAGACCTATTGTGATCTGGCTCTATGCTGCCATTGTTGTCTTCACCGGACCTACCTCATGGCTTCTCTTCACTAGATAAGCCTCAACAACCTACCATGCACCCTCCTCCTGCATCGCAACCCATCTGGCCTCTACCTCATATGAGCTCTGCCTGGCCTCTGACCATGTTCCAAACCGTTCATCCTCCACCTTCGCAACCCACCTACTTCTCACACCAACCACTCCACCCTGAGCTCACCTCTGCTATCGGTACCACACCCACCCAGTCTGCTCCACTTCTCCATGCTAGTGCTCACCCATGGAGAGGACCCTATGCCCATTGCACCTCTAGTGCGGCTCCTTCACACGTGCCACACCCTTATCTTGCCAATCGAAGCTCCCCGCTACTATTCATTATCGATCAAGGCCGGATCCGGCCACAAAGTTGAAGGTTCAAGGGACGATAAAAGTTGAGAAGAATGGGAAATGAGGCATGAGAGGTGGATGAAGAAAAAGAAATGAACAAAAGAGAAAAAAAGAGAAAAAAACTTCTAGCTAAAAAAAAAAGAAACAAATCAACCATTTAAAAAACATAGAGAGAGAAGTTGAGATGTAAAAAAAATAAAATTAAGAAAATTAAGGAAGTGCGGTACGAAAATATCAGAGGAGAATCAAAGAAGATTCAAAGGGAGGAGGAACTAGTTCGCCCCATGCTCGCAACCACCCACAGCCTTGCTCGTTTTTGCCGCCTCCACCCCTGCATGTGTAGGGAGGCCACTTGTGGCCCTTATGGCCCCCCTACGCATGATGGTGGAACTCCATCACCACTGTGGCCACCGGTGATTTTGCGTACTTAGCCAACCTTCGGTCTTGCACTCCGCCAACCTTCGGCCCATCAAAACCAAGCTAGCCTTTGGGCCTAGTGAAACTCGACCAACTTTTGGGCCCACCAAAACCAAATCAGCCTTCGGGCCAACCTTCGAGCCCGTTAAAGCCCTCAAGCCCGCCTTTGGCCCAGCCAAAATAAGGCCAGCCTTTGGGCCTGCCAAAACTAGGCCAGCCTTTGGGTCTACCAAAATCAGGCTAACGTTTAGGCCCGCTGAAATTATAGACTAGCATTCAGACCCACTACAACTATAAGTCAATCTTCAGACTTGCCAAAACTACTGGCTAGCATTTGGACTTGCCGAATTAAGCCAACCCTTAGGCTCACATTTCAAGTTTGTCTTCTACCTCACACTTCTAAGCCAGCCCTCGAGCTTGCACTTCTCAAGCTAGTTTCCAAACTCACACTTCTAAGGCCAGTCCATAGGCTCACTCAAAGTTATCATAATAGTTCAAGGACTCTCAGATCGAATCAAATTCAATTAACAAAATTAAACTAAATAACCTAGATTGATTAACCAAATGGACTAAAACTCAAGTTGAACTAAACCTAATCTAAATTGAGTTAATCCAAACTAAATCAATTCAGACCAAACCTTAAAAGGGTCAAATTGAGAAATTGAGTCAATTCAAAAGCAAATTAAGTTTAAATCAAACCATAATTGAGTTAAATCAAATTCAAAAACTAAAAATCAAGTGGGACAAATTGAACCCAAAGTCAAATGAGACCAAGCTAATCATGAACTAAGACCAAGTTGAACCTAAATCAATATTAATTTGAGCCAAAGTCCTAACCCAGATTTGATAAAAGTCCAACACAAGATCAAATTTGATTAGAGATGAATGTATTAGACTTGAGCCAAAATTGAGTTTTAAATATTGAACTGAATCAAACTAGACTCACATCGAAATATATGTTGCCCCCACTAGAGTTAATGATAAGTATTTGATAAATGTTCTTTTGAAAATCAATGCCAAGCTTGGTGAATTGAATTCATTATTGCAAATTGAATATTCACCATCAATGTCAATGGTAATTCTAGGAATGGATATTTCACATGGGTTTCCCCAATTATGCTATAAGATATCAGTGCAAACACTACCACCAAAGTTTCTGAGAAGAAAAAAATCAAAGGAGCTAATGAATTGCAGTTCAATCAAGTGCTGAATATTGAGCTGAATCAAATCATATTCAAGTTAAAATCGAGTTTTGAATATTGAAATGAATCAAATTAAATTTAGATCCAAACCAAGTATGGATTTCAAATCAAAGCAAACTATGGTAGGCTTAAACTCTCTTAGTCAGTTAACCACAACGTGTTATTCAAACAAAGATATTACCCATGTCCGATTAGTTTTAAAAATACTTCAAATAATGAAGTTATCGCTATGACTTATTGGCTACGAAAATACTTTAAACGAACTTATCGTCTACACCTTATTAGCTATAAAAATACTTCAAACGATCAAATCAAACTAAGATAGGGTTGAACTCTCTTAGTCAGTCGGCTATAATGCTTTGTTCAAATGAATTTATTGATTACACTTTATTGGTTATGGAAATACTTCAATTCTCGAAATTATCATCTATGCCTTATCGGCTATGAAATTATGGGATCAATTTTGGTGGCTCAGGATAGCGAAGACCCTGAAAATGACCTCGAATCACAAATCAAAATTTATCATAATTGAAAGTGCACTATCAGGTATTATGAAAAATTGACTTCCAATAAATGCAAGACCGTATTGTTAATTACCTCAATGATTGTTAGGAACCTCCTAAAGCAAAAAATATAGTTAATAAAATAAAGACATAAAATAATAAGGCATCATTTGATTGATTTAAGAAAGATAACACATGTCTTAAGTAGGGGCATACCCCCACTTTACATTTTCATAGATTTGAATGCATGAATAACATAAGATGAGAAAAGAAAATGAAAAGAGTTTGATGTCTACTATTGCCCTGCTCTTGTGTGCTGGCCCATGTGGGGTCTGACGTGAACGAATGTTTGATTTATAGTGTCCCCAATGGTTTATGGGGTTGGGTAGCTCAAGGGGCACATAATCAACTACTTTTGGGTTGATTAGTTTAAAGTGCACATCATCAACTGCTTTTGGAGTTGGCTAGCTTGAGGGGTATGTCATCAACCACTTTTAAGGTTGACTAGTTCGAGGGATGCATGGTCAACTGCTTCTAACATTGACTAGTTTGAAGGGTGCACCGTCAACTGCTCCTAGGGTTAACTAGCTTGAAGGGTGTGTGTCAGTGATTTTTGAGATTGATTAGCCTAAAGTGTAGCTAATGGTTTTGAGCATATTGGTATTTAAATTTTTTTAACTTGGTAATGTCACCAACAGCTTAAAGGGTTGGATATAGTTTTGAAGTGTGATCGATAGCTTTGAGTGTCTTGATAATAAACTTCTTTAATTTAGTAATATCACCAATGGTTTGTGAGGTTGGGTATAGCTTGGAAGTATTGCTAAAGGCTTTTGTGGTACATTCAGTGAGACTCAGTTTGAGATTATTTAGTTCTATTCAAACTAATTTTGGTTTAGCTTAGGATGGTAATATCACTCTTTGTTCATAACCTTGAAATATTGTCAAAGGTTTAATAGACCTAGTGAGGCTTGGTTTGATCCTATTTAGTTCTATTGAAACTAATAGAGTTCAAGCTGAGTTCAGTTCAGAATCAATTCAACACTCAATTTTGATTTGAGTATGAAATTGACTCAACTTGATATTTAAAACTTAATTGAATTGTGATTCACTAACTTCTTGAAAGATAGTGATATATTCTGATCTTCCTATTTTCAAAATTTTTGGTGATCAGATTCGCATTGACACTATATAGTATCACTAAGGAAATTATGTAGACATCAAAGCCACTAAATGTTCAATAATAACTTCAATCCACCAGGTTTAGTATTGATTTTCAAAAGAACATTCACCAAATTCTGATAATTGACTCTAGTTGGAGCGGTATTGATTTTGATTCAAATTCGATGCAATTCAGTTTAATGTTTAGGATTCGATTTTGGTTCAAGTTTGATTTCATTTGGTTTGGGTTGAGTTTGCCCTTGTTTTGGACATTTATCGAGTTTTAATTTGCATTTTAATGGACTTTAATTAAAGTTCAAGTCAATTTAATTCAACTTGATTTTAGTTTAGGCTTAGCCTTGCTTTATTTTTGTTTGATATTAAGTTTGCCATTTTAATTTGTACTTGATTTAACCCAATTAGGGTTTGATTTGAGTTTAGTTCAATCCAGATTAGATTTGATTTTAAATTAATCCATCTTGAGTCTAAGTTGGGTTGAGTATGAGTTTATTTAGTCTAGGTTAACTCAAGTTAGATATTTTTTGGAGTCCAACTAGATTTGGGTTTTAATCTATTTGTTTGATCAATTTATATTCATTTGAGTTATGCTTAGCTTTTTTCCATTTATTTTTGTTGAGTTCATTTTCAATGTAATCAAGTTATTTCATGTTAAGTAATTTGATTTAAGGGTCCTTAGCTATTTATGTTAATTTTAAATGTACCTATAGCCTGACCTTAAATGTGAGACCCCGAGGGCTAGCATAGCTCGCAAGCTCAGAAGCTGGCTTAGAGGTACAAGCCTGAGGGTTTCCTAGGTATGAGTCCAAAGATTGGCCTAGATATGAACGCAAAGCCTAATTGAATGCAAGCCCGAAGGCTGACTGGGCGCAAACTCAAAGACTAGCTTAGATGCGATCCCAAAGGTTGGCTGGGGTGTGAGCTTGAAACTAGGTTGAGTGAGAGCCCGAAGGCTGGCCAAGTGGGAGCCTAAAGATTGGCTTGAATGTGAGATGAAATGTTGGCTGAGTGCCAGTCCGAAAGCTGGCTAAGCATGAGCCTAAAAGCTTGCTTGGATGTGAGCCTAAAGGCTGACTTGGGTGCTAGCGTGAAGGCTGGCTGAATGTGAGCCCGAAAATCGATTAAGGTGTAAGTCCGCATGTTGGCTTGTATGCAAGCCTGAGGGTTGACTTGGATATGAGCTCGAAGGCTAACTAGGTGAAAGCCTAAAGCTTGGTTAAGTGCAAGTTTGAAGGTTAGCTTGAATAAGAGCTTGAAGGTTGGCTAAGTGCAAGCCAAAAGCCTAGCTGAGTGCATGCTCAAATACTAGTTGAGTGCGAGCTCAAAAGCTATCTAGGTGTGAACCCAAAGCCTTGCTGAGTGTGAGCTCGAAGGCTAGTTGAGGTGTGTGCCCAAAGGTTGGTTGAGTGCGAGCTCGAAGGCTAACTAAGTGCATGCCCTAAGGTTGATTGAGGGTCAGCTTAAAGGCTGGCTTGGATGCGAGGCCGAAAAATGTCTGAATGCGAGCCTGAAGGTTGCCTTAGTGCAGACCTGAAGGCTAGTTAAGTGCGAGCCCGAAGGCTAATTGAGATGTGAGCTTGAAAGCTAATTTGAATGCTAGCTTGCATGCTAGCTAAGTGTGAGCCAAAAGTTGGGTGGGTGCGAGTCTAAAATCTGGTTGGGTGCTAGCTCA
The DNA here is from genome assembly GCA_005019695.1 of Trichopus zeylanicus subsp. travancoricus. Lineage (NCBI taxonomy): Eukaryota > Viridiplantae > Streptophyta > Magnoliopsida > Dioscoreales > Dioscoreaceae > Trichopus > Trichopus zeylanicus. The sequence continues at coordinate 592,326 of RXID01014269.1, forward strand.
TAAGCTGGCTGAATGTGAGCACTAAGGCTGGCTAAGTGTGAGTGTGAAGGCTAACTAAGTATGAGCTCGAAGGCTGATTGAGTGTAAGCCTGAAGGCTAACTTGGATGCAAGTCCGAAGGTTGGCTTGGATCCGAGCCTAAAGACTAGCTTGGATGTGAGCCTGAAGGTTGGCTTAGTGCAAGTGCAAAAGCTAGCTTACATGTGAGCCAAGAGCTGGTTGAATGCGAGTCCAAAGGCTAATGAAGTGTGAGCTTGAAGGCTTACTGAGTGTGAAACCGAAGGCTAGCTTGGATCCAAGCCCAAATGTTGGCTGAGTGTGAGCCTGAAGGTTGGCTGAGGTGTGAGCTCAAAGGTTGGTTGAATGTAAGCACAAAAATTAGTTGAGGTGTGACCCTAAAAGCTAGTCAAGTGCAAGCCTGAAGGTTAGCTGAGTGCATGCCAAAAGGCTGACCGAGTGCGAGCTTGAAGGCTGGTTGAGGTGTGAGCTTGAGAGCTAGCTTGGGTGAGAACCCGAAGGTTAGCTTGGATGTGAGCCTGAAGACTAGTTAAATGCAAGATTGAAGGTTAGCTGAGTGCGAGCTCAAAGGTTGGCTTCAATGTGAGCTTGAAGGTTAGCTGAGTGCAAGCTTAAATGTTGGTTTGGCGCAACAAGGATTCACCATCTTTGAGGGAAGTAGGCAGTTGTAGTAGTGTCAAAAGTTCCCCATCTTCGAATGGTCGCGGGTTGCTAAGTAGTATCAATGGTTTGTTTTCTTCGAGTGGCCGTAGATGGTTGTAGTAAGTTGATTTGTCAATATGCTTAAGCTGCAGATGGCCGCGAAAGTGATAGTGTGAAAATCGAGATGAAAATCCTACTAGCCTCCCTTTTCCTTTTTTCCTTTTCACACAACAACCCCTTTTTTTATTTTTTCTGCTCTATTTCTTTCCTTCTTCTCTCCCATGCCCTTTTATTCTTCTTCCTAACAACCAAGCCAAGGCAGTTCGGCCTCTTCCATGGCCTAATTCGGCGGACTTCTGATCGAATTTGGCCATTCTTCCTAGTAGTGAGGTAGAGCAACATTCAAGGAGGTGGGTAGTAGCCTGCATGTGGGCTAGAAGCATAGGGCAACTGACAGTGAGCTTGGCGAGGGCAGAGACTGGTAGGCGATGTGCGAGCTTCTTTGGTGATGCAGGTGGTTGGCTTTGATGGCGAAGTGACAAGATGGCCGAGTGAGGTAGTGCTAGGTCGCGGGCTAGGGCGATGCGACCTTCCCTTTCGGTGAGAAGCTCTTGGCCAGAGTAGTCTCCCCGTTCTAATCCTTCTCTTCGTGTCTCTTCTTTTTTTTAGGTGTCAATAGGGTTTATATAGAGTTCGAAGAAATGAAGTTGAGTTGAAGCTCAATCTCCTTATTTTGAATCTTTGAATGATGGATATGAGTGTAGATAAATATGATATGGGCGATTTGAGATTGAATAAGTCTGTGAAAAAATTTGGATGAGTGTTATTATATATAACAATGATTTGGAAGTTGTTTTCATCTTGGGCATTGAATTTATAGAGGAGGCTATTTGCAATTTTTTAAAAAATTGTACTAAATTATAATTTTACAATTTTTAGGGGCCTTTTATAAAAAGGATTTGTTTATAAAGTTTTAAAACTTCTAATGTTCTTTTTTAATAAAATTTAGATTTATTCATAAATAAAAGTTTTTGAAAGATTTATTTACAGAAAGTAGAAATTTTAGAAGTTTATTTACAAATAAGAAATTTTGGAGGGACTTATTTGAAAACCCTATATTTCACAAACATCAAATTATAATTATCAATCTTTTGAAGGGTTTATTTGCAAACTACATCTATTTTGTAACGATGTGCAAATTATCCTACCCTGAAGCTTCTAAAGTACGATTCGTTATTAGAAATAACCTTCGAGGGACACCGAATTGGTGTAAGATATTTTTTTCAAAGAGGTGGATAACAATATCCACTTTTACCTCTTTTAATGAAATCACTTCAGCCCATCGAGAAAAATAATTGGTTCCTGCCAGTGTAAAACAATAGCCTCTAGAAGAAGATTCGATTGGGCTAATGATGTATGTATCCCATATCTCGAATAATCATGATTACACTATTGGATGTAGATGATTTGGGTGTTGATGGATGAAGTCACCTTGAATTTGGCATAGGTGACATCTTGCATATTCGATGCAATCTCCCATTATTGTGGGCCAATAGTAATCCACATGCTTAATTTTTATCCTTATTTTTGAGCTTGATTGATGAGCCTCATAGGCCTTAGAATGCACTTTATACATAACTTCTTTGGCCTTTTTGTTTGAGAAACAACACAAAAGTAGTTGATAGAAGGACCTTTTATAAAAAGTGTCATTAATAAGTAGAAAACTTGCAACTTTATTTTTGAGTTGTGTCAGTGTGAATTTATCTTCTAGGAGTTCTCCACTTTTGAGGTGGTTGGTGAATAGTATTCTCTAATCTGTGGCCTCTTCTATTAGTTTAGATTTAGTTCTTTTGCACTTGATGCTGAAAACTGAGCTTATCAGTTGTTTACTACAGACTGATTAGAATTTCTTCTTGATTAAGGTCAGCCTGTGTCTTAGCTAGTTTGGTTAAGGAGTCAACTTCCAAATTGATGACCGAGGAACCTTAGTTTTTTGAACATGTGGGATTTGCCTTATGAGCTTTTAAGCCTTTTCATGATATTTTAGGATCTTAAATTTGTGGACTTTATATTTACTTTGAACATGGCTAATAACCAATTGTGAATCACAAAAAATATATAGGCATGATATTTTCATATTGAGGGTCATTTCCATCTTGTAATTAGAGCATCGAATTCAGCTTCATTGTTTGTGAATGTTTTGAGAGAATAAAAATATTGTAAAATGCCCCCATTCGAAGTGGCATAAAAGATCCCACACCTGCTTTGATTTACGAAAGCTTTGGTTTGATCGCTGCTTTGATGGATGATGCTCCATCAGGTATAGCTTCTAGTAGGGTTCCCTTTCTTTGACCAAAAAGATTTCTTCATTAAGGAACTCGCAATTTAGAAGAGAATCGTTCGGTACTAGATGAGCCATAAGAAAATCGACAAGGGTTTGCCCCTTGATCGTCTTTTGGGGAGTGAATTTGATGTTGTGTTCCATGAGGATTAAAACCCATTTTGCTAGTCTTCTAGTGAGTACAGGCCTAGTCATCAGATACTTTATAAGATCAATCTTTGATATCAAAATGACTTGATGAGGAAGCAAATAATGTGCAAGTTTCTTAACCACAAACAAAAGCACCAGATAATACTTTTTGATGGGAGAGTAGTCACTTTCTACCCCCCACCAACATTCTACTAAGATAAAAGAGTGCATTTTCTTTACCCTCTTCATTATTCTGTGTAAGAAGTGCCCCAAGAGATCCTGCCATTACTGCTATGTAGAGGATATGGGATTTATCGTATAGAGGTTTTGCCAAGACTGGTGTCTTTAGGAGATACTGTTTAATCTCTTCAAAGACCTATTGGCAGTCTTAATCCCAAATGAATGGAGTGTCCTTTTTTGTCAACTTGAAAAAAGACTTGTATTTTCCAAAAAAGTTTGAAACGAACCTTCTTATATACGTGAGTTAGCCTTAAAAGGACCGCAATTAGTTTAAATTATTAGGTGGTGGCATATCCAAGCTAGATTTGATCTTAGATGGATTGATTTCAGTTTGTCGATGTCTAATAAGAAAGCTGAGAAATTTTTCTGATGAAACCCCGAAGGCATACTTCATATAATTCATCTTTTTGTTATATTTCCTAAGAAGGTCGAATACTACTCTTAGATCTTGGACGTGCCTATATTTGGACAGTTTTGACTAGCAAGTTATCCACATAACATTCCACTAACTAGTGTATGGTTCATCAAAGATTTGAGTCATGGCCCTATAATAGATGGCACCTAAATTCTTGAGCCCCAAAGACATTACCTTGTAGCAGTAAATGCTAATTGATGTTCTAAAGGCCGCATGTGTCTTATTATCAAAATGCATCTTAATTTGGTTATATCTTGAAAAATCATCCATGAAAGAGAATATTTTGAAATCGGTTGTAATGTCAATCATGATTTTCATTATTGGCAATGAAAAATTATCTTTTGGACATGCTTTGTTCAAGTTCCTGTAGTCCACATAAATGTAGATTTGACCATTTTTTTTCTTGATTGACATAATGCTTGCCATCAAATCTAGATATTTTTCCTCTCTAATGAAGTTTGCTTCAATTAATTTTTTTGTTTCTTCTATCACCTTTTGTTCTAGCTCGAGTTTCATCTTTCTAGGTATTTGTTTGAGAGGTGAAAGCTCGGGATTGATAGATAGCTTGTAGAATGCAACTTTAGAATATAGTTTACGCATCTCCTTATATCTACATATGAAGCAATCAATGTACTCATGGAGCACTGCTTTCAACTAGGTTTGACTTTCCTCTCAAAGTTGAGTGCTGATGAAAGTCAGCCTGGGGCCCTTCTCTAAGTCTAGATTGATCTCCATCAGTTCATCGACTATGGCTTGCTTCCCATCCTCAAGTTCTGGTGGAGCTTCTTTTGGTTTAAGGATTATTTGTTCACCAAGTGATTCATCGTATCAAGAAAGGTTTGGCAAAGGTTCGTTTGAAAGCATTTTGACTATCTCATGCCTCTTTTCTTTTGATTCTGATGAAATCCTATCGAGTATGTCATCTTCTTGTGATGTTAAAAAAGTTACGATCACCTTGGCACACGTGTCAGGAGGTATTGATGTCATTCGGTCATCTTGAATATCAAAAGAGATTCAATGGTGACCATAAGACACATGCGAGCATTTAGAGTAATATAACCCAATCCTTTGGTGCTCTTGTAAGCATGTCTTTGGAGTGGATCTTATAGATTTTGAAAAAAATAACTCTATCTCTTTGTTTGTGGACATTCATAACTAGATTTGTTGATTATCTAATGAAGCCGATTTGCAAAATATTTAGGCATGACTATTAGTTTATGGTTACCATCATTCGCTAGATTTTCAATCTCTAGGATTTCATGTATGCTTCAGGCATAAGAGATTATCTTGTAAAATAGTATTTTTCTTTTCTCCTTTATGTCATAGAGGAATGTAGAAAGTTATTAATTCTTTCACGACATTGATGCTCAACTCATCTAATGACTTAAATAAGTATTCCGAAATTTTAGTAGTAATGAGAGTATTTTCCGTTTGATCTTTATTATCATCTTCGTCAAAAGTATAACCACTGAGTAGACATGTAGAGCTTCTTCATCTGAAGAGGTTGGGTCAAAATCTCTTCCTAGGTAAGAATGAGCAAAGATCAGGTTAGTAATCTTTTGCTTTACTTGACTAATGGAAGCAAACCTCCTATTAGCGTCAGATCTCTTATAATATTTTACATCAACATAATATACCTTATGAACATCAAAAGGGTGTGCATCTCCATCAATTTGGTGTTCTTTACCATCCTCGAAGTATTTCAAGCATTAATGTAGAGTTGATGGCGCTACTTTGCTTTCATGTAGCCACAACTTCTATAGTACTGCTTTGTATGACGCATCAGTATCGATCACATAAAACTTGACATTTGTCATCACCTCGCCTACTTTTTGAGGGATAGTTATGGCTCCTAAAACTCTTTGACTATTCTAATTAAACTCTTATATAGTTATAATCTCGGACGATAGGTGATACACATCCAAAGTTAAAGCTCTTAGAGTTATGAGAGTTATTAAATTGACTGAGGAATGTAAGTCGATCATGATACAATTGATCTTAATCTTATCGTTGTTTCCTATGACATACAATGGTCTATCGTGGTCTGTTGTTATAGGTAACAGATTATCATTTGTGAAGGTGATTGATAGGAGCTTGGCATGCATACAAAGACTCCTTCATCTTCTTCAGTAAAGTATACTTGGTAGTTGATTGGATTTTGCAAGATGTACACTAGCGTGTTCTTGAATGCTTGTGACATCATTAAGGCATTAAAAACACTCAATATACTAGGAATCTTCTTGAGATGGACTGCTATATTGTATTCTACCTTTTGGGGTGTAGGTTAGCTTATGAGGGCTCGATGCTTTCACTCATTTGAATTTCCTTTTCCTCTTCCTTAGGAATGTTTTTATCCCTAAGCATTAAAGCGTCAAGAGACTAATAAGGTTCATCTTCGAGATTACTTCCGAGACTAATCATACGATAGGAGGTAATGAACTCTTACCCTTAGTCAATAGTTCCTCAAATATCCTTGGAGAATGTCACTGTCTGATAATCGTCCTATTCAACATCAAAATTAGGAACGTGGGATTTTCTCATAAAGAGATCTTCAGAAATTCTTTGAATGAATCCTTCTATTTTGTTTGCTAGAATAACCTGTTTCAAGACTTTGTATTTAGGATATTTCTTTTGTGGATATCTAAACTAGTTAGACTATGGATATTCAGATTGGTTTGACATGGAGGCAAAATAAGTTATAACATTATTTGCTAATTTGCTAATGTAAATTAGTTAGCTCATTTGATCCTCTGCTAAATTGTCTATTTGCTAATGGAATATCCCCAGTAAATCTATTCGCTTCTTTTTACCTTACACCCTAAATTTTCTCATTATTGAAGTGACAAAGTGGGGATCGGCTTGATTGTAAATCTCTGATAGTAAATATGACAAAGCATGTTGTCACTGAAAGTTCACTTTCTTTATTTCCCACATTAGGGTCCTCTAGTACAACTTTGAGTTTGTTAAGGAATAATTCTTCAAGCGTTACTTGGCTTCTTTCTTCCTAAACTTATTCATCTAGAGCATTGATGTATTCTTGGATGGCTGATTTCTTAACATGGTATTTATCTGACTGAACCAGCTTCTTCTTCTTGCTTCTGTTCTTTCTCTTCTTGATGCTTTGAGCAGGTGAGGTAGTTTACTTTGATAAGACTTTTTTCATCACTATCCTAGACTCTTCAGGGTTTTAAGTTATTTTTTCCATTTTTAAATATAGACATGCTATAAGTGCCCTTATTTGGGAGTATATTGTGCTTCTTCCCCAAAGAGAATTTTAGCAAGTAGTTTATGGTTCTCAAACATAATAATATAATTGATGTGTTCAGTGGGTATTTCAAATAAAACTTCCTTTGAGAGAGTTAGCTTACCTTTCAGTATTGCTTCTCAATCCAATCCTTAAACTCATAGCAGTCTTCAATGGTATGCCTCAAAACTCTATGATAAGGATAATAGTTCAAGTGATTTATTTTGTTTGCCTCACCTAGCCTCTTGGATTTTAGCAATTGAAGACTTAACTTTAGCACATCCTAAAAGATTTTACCATCTCTTTCTTTTTTGAAAAATATTTCTTTCTGAGCTTCTGTTAGAAATTATTGGATCATTCCACTTCTTCATTTCCTCCAAGAGTTGGTGACTTCTGAGGATCACCCTTGTTCATAGTATGATTCGAAGGTTCCTTTTACTTAGCTGTTATGAATGCAACTCTCATATTTTTGGAAGACTCCATGTTTTACTTTATCTTTTTTTGGCTTGAAATTTTATGAACAAGATAAGGTCGATAGGCCAATTCTTTTTAACTTCTTGACTTGCATGACGAGGTCTTGAAAGGTGTAGATAGAAGAGGTGCTCAAATAAGATGTCATCCATTCTCCTCTTATGTTGCCAAGTGCTAGGTTCACTGTCTCAAATTGGCTCATGGGTTTCTCACACTTAATGCTGAAATTTCTCCACCATGTGATATAATCTAGAATGAATTCATTGTTGTGTTTTGGTACTAAGGCAAGGTTTGTAATGATCACTTTATTGCTAACTCTTCCGAATTTGATTCAGAAAATCTCTTTCATTTGTGCCCAAGTTTGTATGGATTTCATTTGCAAACTAGCTTACAATTTGAATGCTACTCCTATCAAGCTTGTTAAAAATTGGTGGAATAACAACAAGAGACTATTACTTGAATCTCCACACAAAACCACAAAGTAAGATATGTGTTATTCAGTATTGCCTCAGGCATTAAAGTATTTGAAACTAAGCACTGTATAACCTTCGGGATATGACACTCGGTCATGATAGCTAAGGTATACTTTGTCAGCATCATTTACCCTACGCTTCTCACTTTCTTATCTCAACTATGCAGCTACCATCTCATTCAAAAGCCTACTCATGGAGCGGGTCACCACACCTTCTGTTTGATGTAGTAACAAGAATTCATTCACAAGGGCCCTCTCCTGTTGGATTTTTACATCAGTAAGCCTCACTCGAGTAGCTTTTTTTTTTGGCATTTGGTCGACTGGGATGCAGGCTCGTGATCCCTTCCAGAGTCATGATAAATAAATGACTCTAACATTATGGGTGGCCTTCTTTAGCGAACCCTCATATTGGATTGTAGCTTTAAGGTGACTCCTGTGGCTTTATTTGGTGATTCACCATTTTGCCACAATTTTAAAACAACATTGTACCCTTTGCGATTTGCTCTTATTCTTCTCTAAATTTCTTAATGAAGTGAAGGAGTTGGACATAGGGATGGTAACCGACTTCATTTGAGGGGTAGATTTCCCAAGTCAACTAAAATTTCTAGCGGCTTTTCTTTTACTTGTGGCAACCAGAATGAGATTTTCTTCATCGATGTCAGTGTTTGAATTTGCTTTTGATTGCCCCCTATAAGAAGTTGAGTGAAGGCAACCAAAAACTAAACTTCATTTCGATCCTAGCCTCTAAAAAACTAATATCCTTTTTGGTTAAGATATGCCTTCTAGCTCTTCATCCAAATAGCCCTTCTTATAAGGGATGACAACATTAGGACTCCTTTCCCTTGATGAAAGGTGAAAAATAGGCTAGTTTTGCATGATGACAATCTTAGTCAGTGCAATAGTAGATGCCTTCTTGAACTGAATGACCTCAGAGATGGTCCCAAACTTGATCTAAACTTTAGCCACTTCTATAGCAATCATTGTTTGAGGTAAATGCATAGTTGATCCTACCCCAGGATGATGGTATACTTTTGGGATAAATATATTCTTTATTATTGTCATTTGATTATTTATTCTATAAAGGAGAACACAATTAATTAGTCTTCAATCATAATTCTATCTTATCAATGTCTCTATCATATTAACTAGGTTTATACACTTGGAGGAGAAGAAGGTCCCACTGGGCATGCTAGAGTTTGTGGGATTGATTTTAGTGATTCAAAATAGTGGAGATCCGAGAGCAACCTTGAATCACAAATCAAAATTTATTTTAATTTGAAGTGTATTATCAGGTATTATGAGAATATTAAATTTCAACAAGCATAAACCTTTGTTGTTAATTACAACAATAATTGGTAGAAATATCCTCAAATGAGAAACCTACTAAATAAAATATAGACATAAAATAAAAGTAGAAAGTGTCATTTAATTGATTTGAGAAAGATGACATATGGCTTAAGCAGAGATATATCCCCACTTTACATTTGCATAGATTTGAATGCTTGAATAACATGAGATGAAAAAAGGGAATGAAAAGAGTTCGATGTCTACTGCTGCCTCACTGTCATCTGTTGGACCATGTGGGTTTTAACTCGAATGAATGTTTGGTTTGTAGTGTCACCAATGACTGATGGGGTTGGATAGCTTAAGCTGCGCATTGTCAACTACTTTTGGGGTTGACTACCTTAAAGTGTATGCCATTAACTACTTCTAGGATTCACTAACTTGACGGGTGTATCAGTAACCACTTTTAGGGTTGACTAGTTTAAGGGGTGCATCATTAACTACTTCTGGCGTTGACTAGTTTGAAGGATGCATTATCAACAGCTTTTGAGGTTAATTAGCTTGAAGGGTGCGTCGTCAATGGATTCTGAGATTGAATAGCTTGAAGTGTAGTCAACGGTTGTGAGCATATTGATATTTAACTTCTTTGACTTATTAGCATCACCAACGACTTACAAGATTGGGTATAGTTTTGAAGTGTGGCCGACAACTTTTGAGTATCTTGGCAATTAATGTTTTTAGTTTAGTACTGTTACTAATAACTTATGGAGTTGGGTATAGCTTTAAAGTATTATTAAAGGCTTTTGCAGTACACTTAGTGAGACTTAATTTGACCTTATTTAATTCTATTTAAACTAATTTTGGTTTAGCTTAGGATAGTAACATCACCCTTTGTTCATAACTTTGGAGTATTGCTGAGAGTTTAATACACCCAGTGAAACTTGGTTTGACCTGATTTAGTTCTGTTGGGACTAATATAATTTAAATTTAAGTTTGGTTTAGAATTAGTTCAACACTCAATTTCAATTTGAGTCTAAAATTGATTCTACTTGTTATTTAAAACTTGATTAAATTATGATTCGCTAATTTCTTATTGAAAGATAGTGATATATTCTGGTCTTCCTATTTCGAGAATTTTTGGTGATTGGATGCGCACTAACATTTTATATAGCATGACTAGAGAAACCATGCGAGACATCAAAGTCACTAGATATTCAATAATGAATTCAATCCACTTAGATTTGCATTGATTTTCAGAAGAATATTCATCAAATACTGATCATTGGCTTTAGTTGGAGCAGTATTAATTTTGATTCAAATCCGATTCGATTCAATTCAATATTTAGGATTTGATTTTGGTTTAAGTATGATTTCATTTAGTTTGAGTTGAGTTTGACCTTGTGTTAGACCTTTATCAAGTTCTATTTTGTATCTTGATGGACTTCAGTTTAAGTTTAAGTCAATTGAGTTCAATTTGATTTTAGTTCAGGCTCAACCTGGCTTAATTTTGGTTTGACTTTGAGTTTACCCGTTTAGTTTGGGCTTGATTTAATTCAATTAGGGTTTGATTTGATCTTATTTTAATTCAGATTGGTTTTGATTTTAAATTAACTAACCTTGAGTTTGATTAGAATTGAGTACGAGTTTATTTGGTGTAAGTGAACTCAATTTGAATTTTTTTTGGAATCTAGCTTGATTTGGGTTTTAGTCCATTTGTTTGATTAATTTAGATCCATTTGAGTCAACTTGGCCTTTGTCCATTTATTGTGTCTAAGTATAATTTCAATGTGATTGAGTTACTTTATGAGTCATTGGCTGTTTATGATAATTTTAAGCAAATCCATAACTCGACCTTAAATGTACAAACTCGAGTGTTGGCTTAGCTTGCGAGCTTGAAAACTAGCTTAGAGATGCAAGCCTAAGAGCTGATAAAGTGTGAGTCTGAAGATTGACGTAGCTACGAACTCGAACGCTGATTGAATGCGAGCCCAAGGACTAGCTTGGGTGTGAGCCTAAAAGTTAGCTGGGCGTGAGCCCAAAGGCTAGCTTAGATGTGAGCCCAAAAGCTAGCTGAGGTGTGAACCCAAAGGCCGACTGAGTGCAAGCTCAAAAACTAGCTTGGATGTGAGCCTTCGCTGGGTGAGGTGCGAGCCCAAATACTAGTTTGGTCAAGCCTAAAGGTTGGCTCAAGTGAGAGCCCAATGACTAGCTGAGTGCGAGCTCAAAGGTTGGCTAAGGTGCAAGTCCAAAGACTGATTGGGTATGAGCCCCAAGGCTGGCTGAGTGGAATCCCAAAGGCTAGCTAAGTGCAAGCCCAAAGGCTAGCTTGGATGTGAGTTCGAAGACTAGTTTGGTGCAAGCCTAAAGGTTGGATGAGTGCGAGACCGAAGGCTAGCTTGAATGCAAGCTCGAAGGCTAGCTTTGGATGCAAGCCTAAAGGCTAGTTGAGTGCGAGCCTAAAAGCTAGCTGAGGTGTGAGTTCATAGGTTGGCCAAGTGTGAACCTGAAAGCTAATTGAGTGTGAAACCAAAAGCTAGTTGAGTGTGAGCCTAATGGCTAGCATAAGTATAAGTTCAAAGGTTGGCTGAGTGCAGGCTGAAGATTGGCTGAAGTGTGAGCTCAAAGGCTAGCTTGGATATGAATCTGAAGACTAGTTTAGATGTGAGCTTGAATGTTGGCTAAGTGCAAGTCCAAAGGCCAACTAAATGCGAACCCAAAGGCTGGCTGAGTGCGAGTCCAAAGGTTGGCTTGGATGCAAGCCCAAAGGTTGGCTGAATCCAAGATCGAAGGCTAGCTTGGTGTGGATTCACCATCTTCGAGAGAAGGACTGTGGCTAGCCATAGTAGTGTTAAAGGTTCGCCGTCTTCAAGTGGCCACGAATAACTGCAGTAACGTTAATGGTCTGTCATCTTCGAGTAACCATGGGTGGCTGCCACAATGTTGATGAAGTTCTGTCAACACGCGAAAGTTGCAGATAGCCATGGAAATGATGACACAAAAATCAAGATGAGAACCCTACTAGCCCTTCCGTTTCCTTTTTTCCTTTTACACAACAACCTCTTTTTATATTTTTTTTCCCTCTATTTCTTTCCCTCTTCTTCTCTCCCGTGCCCTATTCTTCTTCTTCCTCATGACTAGGGCTCTTCCCTAGCTGGATCTGACCGTCTCTCGATGGCAAGGTGAAGCAGAGTTTAGAGAGGCGGGTAGCAATCTGCATGTGGGGTGGAGGCATAGGTCAATCAGCAGTGAGCTTGGTGCGGGCAGAGGTCGACAAGAGGTGCATGGGCTTCTCCGACGGTGGAGGCAGTTGGCTTTGATAGTGGAGCGAAATGGTCAGGTGAGGCAATGCTAGGTTGCGGGCGATGGTGGTGTGACCTTCCCTTCCAGCAAGAAGTTCTTGGTTGGGGTAGTCTCCCTCTCAAGGTGGAGCCACCAGAGGGCTGTGGTGCTAGTGAAAGCGGCGAGAGGTGTGGGGTTGAGGCAATGACAGAGGGTTCTAGGCCAAATGCGAGCTTTAGCGGTCTAGCCACCTAGCGGTGCGCCAATAAGGCTAGGTGGCTTCTTGCATGCATGGCTAAGCAAGATGAGGTAGTAGTAGAAGCTTGGGAACTAGAAAGCAAAACAAAAGCGGTCAAGAAGGAGAAGAAACAGGGTAAGAAATTACCTATTTCTACTTTTCCTCTATGATGATTTTTTGATCTTCTCCTGATTTCTCTCCCCGTCCTGATCCTTCTCTTTGTGTCTCTTCTTTTTTCAAGTATTAACAGGGTTTATATAGAGTTTGAAGAAATAAAGTTGGGTTGAAGCTCAATCTCTTTATTTTGAATCTTTGAATGATGGATATATGTGTAAATAGATATAGATATGGATGATTTGAGATTGGATAAGTATGTGAAAAAATATAGATGAGTGTTTGCTATTGTATATAACAATGATTTGAAAGTGGTACTCATCTTGAGTATTGAATTTATAGAGAGGGCTATTTGTAATTTTTTTTATAAAATTAAACTAAATTATAATTTTATGATTTTCAGAGTTTTTTTCAAAAAGACTTGTTTATAAAGTTTCAAAACTTTTAGGATCTTTTTTGAACAAAATTTAGACTTATTTGCAAACAAAAATTTTTTAGAGACTTATTTACAAAAGTTAAAATTCTAGAGGTTTATTTACAATTAAAAAATTTTGGAGGGGTTTATTCTCAAACATTATATTTCACTAGCATCAAAATATAATTATAGATCTTTTGAAGGGTTCATTTGTAAACTCTAAATTTTACAAGACTGATTTGTAATTTTAGAATTTTATTGAATTTTTTTACAAATTTTTTATTTCAGGAACCTATTTATAAGAGAAACTCAGTCAAGGACCCATTTATAAAATTTTATTCAGTTGGGGGCTTATTTGTAAAATTTTTATATTTTGTCATTTTGATCTAAGTTTTAGATAAATTTTGGATTCAAGTATCCAACTCACTCAACCCACTTTGGTTTGATCTCGAATTTCTTAAGAATTTAGGTCTAATTTAAGTTCAATTTTTGATCAAACTTTGATGCAATTTAAGTATGACTGAAACTCACATTTGAGCTATAATTTAGTGACATACAAATCTCAATTTTAATTATATTTTAATCAAATTTAATCATGCTAAAAATTACCTCAAATAGTATCAATCATAAAGTTATCACTTACACTTCATTGGCTATGGAAACACTTGAAATCTCGAAGTTATCGCCTACGCCTTATTAGCTATGAAGACACTTCAAACCACGAAATTATCGCTTGTATCTCATTGGTTATGAAAATACTTCAAATCATAAAATTATCACCTATTCCTTATTGGCTATGTAAATACTTCAAATCTCGAAGTTATCGCTTATGCTTTATTGGGTATAAAAATATTTCAAACTATGAAGTTATCACCAATGCCTTATTAGCTAACGAAAATACTTCAAATCACAAAATTATCATCAAAGATCAAAAATATCAAAAACACTTCAGGTTAATCTCGACAAGTCACCGAGAATGTCATCTAATGAAGTAATTGCCGAGACTTAAAGTTATTAGAAACACTTCGAATTCCTCTCATCGCCTTCCTTGTGTCGCCAGACGACACCATTAAATCAAACTATCAATGTCCACCAAGAATCAAATCAAGTCTTTTCCAAGTCAGACTCCACCAAGTCCAACATACTGGAGCGAGGCCACAACAGAGATTGAATTCTTCCCATTCCCTTTTTTATTTTATGTCATTTATGCGTTTAAATTCATAAAATGTAAAGTAAGTGTATGTCCTTACTTAAGCCATGCATCCCTTTCTCAGAATTAATGAAATTATGCTTTTTTTTCTTTTGTATCTCTATTTTATTATCTAAGTTTTTTGCTTTAGAAGGTTTCTGACAATTGTCAAGGTAATTAACAATAAGGGTTTGCGCTGGTTAGAAGTCATATTTCCACAATATCTAATTACGCACTTAAGCCACCATATTTTTTATTTATTATTTCAAAGTTACTCCTTGGGATCTTCACTATTTCAGATGGTCAATTTCAATCCCATAGGCACATTAATAAAATAGGGATGAGAGAAATTTGCAAAATAATAAAACTTACATCACATGAAGCATTTCCGCCGCTCAAAAATAATTCCTCGATCGACATCCTTGCTATCTAGTGTTAGGGTCAAAAGCCCCCTTAGAAATATTGTCATCAGTCCGCTTGCTGTGGTGCCTCATGGGGGTTAGAGTAGGATGGTGGGACACATTTGGAAGAAGAGTCGAAAGTGAAATATTTGCCTCCTGAAATAACTTCAGCTCGAGAGGATTCTCCTTTGGCACTCTAAGACTCTCCCTAGGCACCCCAGGACCATCCTTTGACACCCCGATAGACCTAGGGGAATTCTCCCGAAGCACTATAGTGGACTCGAGGTCTTTGGAGACATCCATTGGGCCTAAGGGAGAAGGGCCCTTTCTCTTGCTCCAGGAAGGAGCCAAGCTACTACTCTTATCAATGACAAGCATTTCCTTTTACTTCCTTTCCCTCTTCACCAGGATTAATGGTTTGGAAGGTTCCTTAGTACTCTCTTCATCCTTTTTAGATTTACGAGAAAATTGAAGAGGAGTAATCCAAGGTGCACTAGCTTGTTGTCAAAGATCCTCATTCACGAAAATGACTATGTCAAGACCAGCCAAGCATCACCAAGATGATCACCATACAAATATTTGAAATAACTAAAAAGCTCAAGGGTGGGGAGCATATTGGACTCCTGGCCCATTGACAATCCAAGGTTGCAGAGTTTTTTCTCACCCGACCACTTCAGTGTAGACCTCATCTTCTATAACTCTATCTAAAATCCAAGGAGTTGATGAATTTTGGGAGATGAGTTAGGAGGCCTCTGGTGATTAGAGGGCCCTCTCCATTCACTCCAAAATCCCAAGTCTCCTTCAAAAATACCCTAATTGGGTGATCCTTCCAGCAATGGATCGAGAAGGGATTAACTTGAAGAGGCGTTGTCCTTTCCTTGGCCCAAGATACCACCTTCCATTTGAGCCCAAGCTACGACCACCCCGAAAGGCATCCTAGAACATTTCTACTTTTGAGGTCACACTTTTTGCAATCACCAATGCTTGGAATGTGATGATAAATCTTATCACATTAGGGGCCAACTAATCCGATGTGATATCGATATTGGCCAACACAAGTAAGATATGTATATCTATGGGGTATCTTAATCCCCCCTCAAATATTTCCCAGAATGTTGTAAACACATGACAAAATTAGTCTTCGAGAGAAGGGTTGTCTTCATCATAACCCCATATGTCAATCTCAATGTCATCAAAAAAAGTCAAAGACTTAAACAATTTGTTCTATCTTCTTCACTTATAGTGTTTGTTTAGTTATCCAAACTCGAATGGATGAAGGGCCCAAAGGGCCCACATTACCTATCAAAACAAGAAGGATCAAACTCAAACTATAAAAATTCAATTATATTTTGGTGTTGAAAAACCATGCCATCACAAGAATGGTTCAAGGGAGCAATTATTAACCATCTGATGGACATTATTACCATGCAACTGAGCCCTAAAAGTGGGGTCACTAACAACTTAAAGTGACTCTGAAAATGTAGTGCTCGCATCGAACAAGGTGCCCAAGCCAAGGTCTATAAGAAAACAGGACTTAAATTTCAACTCTTTAAATAAGAGGAATGAAAAGAGAAAGCACCGAAGGTACATGTAGGTGAGGCACTTGTAGTCGGGTGAGCAAAAGTAGCTAGCACAGGGTTTTTACTAGTAGAATTAGATGCAGGAGAAATCAAAATCATTTCTAAGACTGTTCCAAGAATTGGAACACTACCCATGCTAGAAGGCATAGTGTCGTTGGTGGGAAATCGCTCACCATTAGTCATAGGAGCCTCTAGAAAGCGTGAAAAGCACAACGATTAGGGCTCGTAATTGAGAACAAGTTAGAAGGTGAACCTATTACTCCCAAAATTTAACTATATAACCTTGAAGAGTTGTTTGATGCATGTGACATGGAAAAATCTGAATGAAATAAAATGGCCCATGTCATTTTGAATCAAGACTCAAATCTCAGAGGGCATGCATCGAATATCCAACCAAAATGTTAAACCACCAATTGTTAGCACGTTAGTACTTGATTTCAATTTCATAGAAATAGGCTTAAACTTTTTGCTATTCTCTTTTCATGTTCTTGATTTTCAAGCTTGTACTTGATTTCACGAGCTTTTTGATTCTTCATTTGCTTATGTTGATGAAAAATTTAATCTTTCTAAAACTTTACATTCTTGTAGGTTTGTGCAAGTATCTCAAAACTAGTTTATCTCATCTCTAATAACCTTTTTATTATGTAGGTTGTTTTATGTTATTTTGGGTCCTGAATTTTGAGCAAGTTAATTTAGGAGCACCCAGAAATGAGAACAAAGGAAGCTTCTCCTTGTTTGGATATAACTTATCACTTACTAGCATTAGTTTACCTGGTTTAAAATAATTATGTTTTAGGTGTTGAATCTGTTGATGTTGTGAACTTAAGTTTTAATTGTTTTGAACTTAATTTGTTTGTTTGGCCTTGGTTTTTTATAATTAAACAGGTTCTGCTAGTTGTATTTGGATAAACAAGTTCCGCATTTAGAATTTTAGAATTTTGTTTGATAAAAACATTATGCATAGGTTCGGTAATTTAGTTATCTATTTTCATAAATAGGTTATGCATAGGTCTTGAAATTTAGGTTTTTGTTTTGATAAAGAGGATATGCCAGGTTCTGCACTTTTGGTTTTGGTTTATCTCCTATGAAAGAAATTGATTTTTGCTTAAAATCAAATCAAACAAAAAAAAAAACAAATTAGTTTATTGGGTTTTGAATTTTTGAAAACAAAAATTGTTGGCTCAGTTCAACAATCGAATAGACC